>LR215994.1:2424576-3024576 GCA_000469805.3 Hymenolepis microstoma
TCAACACCTGGATTGCTTTCAATTCGGCTATTAGAAACAAGCGTTACTGTCATATTTCAGATAGTCATTCTTCCTTTATAATCAGGAGAAAGCAATGTCTTGAAGAATGCATTTAATTGTGTAATTTTAGGGTTGATTCAGTCCAACTTTCTAAAACCAACAATTTGGGGAATTAAAATAATAACTTAACCCCCTTTACGTCAACTACTGATAAAAGGCTTTTGTAAAACTCATTAGGGTAAGAAGTAAGGATTTAACAAGAATTTCCATAAAAAAATAAATAAATGAAATAATATGGCTCTAATGAATTAAAAAGCATATTTTATTTTAGAAATTACACCACCGAGGTGGTTAAATGTAAGCAAATAAATTTGATCAAAGGGAATTTCATTGGTGATATAAGAGAGACCTCTTCCTAAAGGGTCTTTAACAAAACCAGAGACGACATTCCATGATCAAAAAAGCTCCTTTTAAGAGTGAGCAAGTTGACGCTAGAAGGCACCTGTTAAAAATAGAAGTCGAGAGGAAAACAAAATTTAATTTAGAGAAAGATCAGAAGCCAAAAAAAGGACAATGAACGAGATGAAGAACAGTGGGAGTGGTTCAAGTGTTCAGAGTATGCAGACAAAAACTTGGACCGTTGCATACCGGAAGAAAAATCAATAGTCCTTGTCATGGAGGGGTGATTTCGTCATATATATGAAGGGAGGAAGGGGGAAGGAGATGTATACGACGATCGGACCCAGTCTTAAAAATGTTAATTCCCACTAGAAATTGAAACTATGACGTTATTTTAAAAATAATTTTAAGCAATTTTATAGGCAATTCCTTAATCAATGAAAGTCGGTCTGTATTTGTGACCGATTTTGAAATATTGATCCCGACATATACGGCAAAACTTGTAAGAAAATTATCTTTATGGAGAAATAAATTTAGGGAATACTTAATTCGATTGACCAGTCCCATCTAATTAGTAAATTTAGAATTGTGCTATTTTTAAAATCACTGGCAGAATAATGGGAACTGAGTTAAAAATAGCTGATTGCTAATGCAAAGGCTATTATTAGCATGTGAACGCGTCTTTTGAATTCCTCATTCAGCGATCTCTTCACATCGACCATCTACTTTCCTCAAGTCTATTTATAAGTTCGAATCCAAGTATGTGATTCATATATTCTTATACCAAAAGTAAGTTCCGCGTGATTCAGAAATTATTTTCTAGATGATACATTTCGTTGGGAGATATGTCAGAACTGCAGATCATAGGTTATAAATGAAACCTGATTTCATTTTATTATTACATTTGTCCTTACACGATCGTTTTGCAGACAAAGCAGATAGTTGCAACCTTTTTGTTAGGAAAGGGTTCTAGAAAAAGCTGAACTATACAGGAACACAAAGTCGTAAAGAAAGTGAGGACAAGGAAGGTGTTTTTGAATCCAGATGTGTCCTTTTAAATTAATTACTTTGTGCTCTAACCAATCATTGTTGAAACTTTGGTACTCGGATTTTGTTGGCTAATTGACTAAGAAACGAGGTAGTTCATTTGCTAATTCTATTCAATTAAAAATCGTATCAAGACGTGCACTGAAAATAAGGATGTCTACAGGACTCTTTGATTATCTTCTTAATATTGAAGGTTCTACCTTGCTCTGAGTGAAGTATTTGGTTCTGAAGTTCGCAGATGTTGCGTAGAACAGCCTCGCTTTGGGTATTATTGTTATTATTAACACACTAATTCAACAAAGCAAAATCTGCGAGAGCGTTTGTCTTGAGAATTTTTGCATTTGGAAACTAGTTTTTGCCGATAATGCAATTTTTTAATTCTGAAACCATATAAACATTTGAGTAAAAGTTTTTGTTACTAAAAATGCAATTTTTATTTTATTATGCTGATTAAAAACATAAAAAATACGCGCTAACATGATAACAAGCATATAAAACATTGATGTAAACAGTTATATTTGATCAATAGTAATTGAATTATATATATATATATATATATAAAACCAGAATTAAAATTAACTTTCTAACTTTATGAAGAAAGCTTAACCATTTAATAGAGCTGTAAATTAGATGCTAATGCGTGAGATCAAGTGACTCTAGTACCAACGTGAAGAAGCCGTACAGCCCTATTCGACCTAATTTGAAATGCAATTCTTACAAAAATTTATTAAATATTTATTTAATTTTTAAAATTCATAGCTTTTCATTCCTATCCAGAATTGCAACAAATGATTGGCAAATATTTACTGATAAGTATTTAAGCACTAGTGGTTTGTCTTATTTTGTAGCGGGTTCTTACACCAATAAACCTTGGTCTATGAGCAGTTCTCCTAGTTTGGAATGACTACAGGATTATCTAAGTTACCTCAAAGATAAAGAGAAAGCTGAAGTATGATGTGAAATACGTTTATTTAGGCTGTGACTGACACGATGCTTAGTCATTATAATACAATGAAGGGTTTGTTAAACCTTGAATGGACTATTGTTTAGTGCCTGGCTGGGAGGTCTCTGCGCTCACAACCACACTTGCTCCCTACGCGACAAGTAGCATGGCCGCACCTTCGAGTCTGTCCGGGTGCTCATGAGGTTCCTTGTTCAGTCATGACAGCGTTGGGCACTCCACGACCTCGTCAGTTTCAATTTTCCTTCTAACATGATTAAGCTGCAGTGATTCTACATGACATTCACAAGCTTATTGTGATAAAGAGACGATATAGCAGCATAAAGCAACATAAAATTGTAATAATTAAAACAGATTAATGGATATCAAAATATATTTTCTAGCAAATGTTTCCAGCGTTTGTCATCATTAATGAGTAATCAGCTAATCGAAATACCTTTTGATTCTAATTAAAGAGTTTTAGTAAAATATTTTATATATATTTATACATGTTTATAAAAATATGATCACGAATTTTGATTCTAATGCTTCAGGATGGCAAAAATATCATATACAGAGACACATATCGCAGCTCTATTATTTGCCAATTTCACTATCATGTGGTATAACACGTTTAGTTTAAGAACAATTTTAATGCCAAACAAGAATTTCTGTATTATTTTGAAAATTCGGGAGTCGTAATATTTTTGAAAAACACGAATTGGAGAATTTTGGTTATGCCCACAAACGATAACAATTAATGAAAGGATTTGAATTTATTGAGTGATAACATTTAAATTATCTTAATTTATTTAATTTGCCGACAATTTGACTTTTAAATCTCAGTGTTGGTTACCATGGTGATACTTAAAGTATTAAAAGCCATTAGTAACCGATCTAATCCTGAAAACTTGAAAAAACTGTGGATTGAAAATTCGAGGGATTTTGTTCACTTCTAAAACTTGTCAACCAAATGATTGTAGTGATCGTCTTATATATATATATATACATATATTTATATATATATTATAAGGTCAGCAACTTTGCTTCCGCCGTTTTCCAAAATATAGAGTCGGTAGTAGTTGAAACACTACAGTACAACGGGAGACACGATAAGGTTACTTTACAGCATGATAATGCTAGACTGCGTCACGTTGGCAAGTTGGTGGTGAAAAAATATCAGGAAACGTTGAAATTAAAAATTTAATTTCACCCGCCATACTCTCCAGATGTTTCTCTGTCTGATTATACCTCACTCATCTCGTTCAGTGGCACACGACCTGGCTCATTAGCACTTCAGCTCGTATGAAGAAGTGAAAAAGTGGATCGACTCATGGATCTTATCGAAAAATGGAAAATTTTTTCGCTGTGGGATTCGTCTGCTGCTCGAGAGAGGGGCCAAAGTGGTAGCTAACGATGGACAATACTTTGAAACTTAATGCATGTAATCATTTTGTTGTAATAAAGCCTCAAATTAAAAAAACGGTTTGAGTAAAGTTGTAGACCTAATATATATATATATATAAGACGATCACTACAATCATTTGGTTGACAAGTTTTAGAAGTGAACAAAATCCCTCGAATTTTCAATCCACAGTTTTTTCAAGTTTTCAGGATTAGATCGGTTACTAATGGCTTTTAATACTTTAAGTATCACCATGGTAACCAACACTGAGATTTAAAAGTCAAATTGTCGGCAAATTAAATAAATTAAGATAATTTAAATGTTATCACTCAATAAATTCAAATCCTTTCATTAATTGTTATCGTTTGTGGGCATAACCAAAATTCTCCAATTCGTGTTTTTTAAAAATATTACGACTCCCGAATTTTCAAAATAATACAGAAATTCTTGTTTGGCATTAAAATTGTTCTTAAACTAAACGTGTTATACCACATGATAGTGAAATTGGCAAATAATAGAGCTGCGATATGTGTCTCTGTATATGATATTTTTGCCATCCTGAAGCATTAGAATCAAAATTCGTGATCATATTTTTATAAACAGGAAAAAGTAGTTAGTGCAATAGAGGCTTTTATACGCTCAAATTCAAAGTGTGTTTCTGCAATGGTTATGTGAATATTTTTAAAAAAAATAGCCAGACAAGTAATATAATATACTCCTTTAGAGATTTCAGTAATATGACCTAAGTTTTAATTGTTGTATGATGTCAGTTTGTTAAGGTGTATGGTCTCAAGAACAGTGAATACTAAACGACGTCTTAGAGAGCTTGAAGGATGCTGTTATTTACACCAGACACTATTAATTAGCTTCATAGTATTTTTTGTATACAAAAAAGAACCTTTAACCATTTGCGTAGTAGCAAAACATAGAAATTACTGCCAGGGTTAGCAGAGACCCATTTAAAATTTAAGTTTACTAAAAATATATGAGAACTCGCAAACTCTTCTTTGAAAGAAAAAAACTCATTCGCCGTTCTCTATAAAAAAGCATAGTGGAAATACTTTTTGAGTTCGAGTTGAGGAATTTTTAATTTAGTTAATTTGCATCCTTCCTTTAGAGGAAACCAGTCCGATGGATTTGAATAAAATTAACTGTAATTTACTTAAAATTAACCGTACTAGGAATCTCAGGTGCACAGTAATTTACGTACTTTGCATGAACAGAACATGATTAATAGCAAATTATTAATGAGTTTGGAACTCAAACTGTAGCGGATTAGCTACCTAACTAAGCCTGAATGTACTCAGAAACCTCAGTGGCAGTTTCTCCTAGTTCGTAAGACCTCCCAGAATTAGCTAAGCTATTGCAAAGCTGAGAAGAGACAGAGGTATCCAGGAAACGCGTTTATTCTAGGCATGCATGGCGTGGAGTGTAATGTATGACGTGGAACTTAGTCATTATATACACTTTATGATATGATGACTTCATATAACTTGGATCATTGATTGGTTGGATAATCGTGTACTGGAATTGACCATTGATTGATCGTATTGGTATTGGTCATTGATTCTGCATTAGTCATGCTGAAGATATGTCCCCACAAAATCATCCGCTTGAGCTTTTGTCAAAGTGCTGTCGCTAACGCAAGTCAAACCAGTTGAAATGTTTGCGTCGTCAGGTAGTATTTAAACACAAAAATCAATGAACTCATTCAATTAATCCTTAAAAGATGAGGAATTGATTAGAAGTTGAGGATGAAGACTTACAAGAATTAGTCCTCATATGAGTTCAGGTTTGCTCATTTTTTTCTCTACTGAGCTTCGTTCAGCAACTTCAAAGACTGGGGCTGCATTTATCGAAATTTATGAATGAATTAATGTACTTGACATTTAGAATTAATTAAGTTGGATGAATGATTGTACGATTCCCCATTCATTTGCCCTTATACTTTACAAGATGGCGGGATGATCCATACATTTAAGCTTAAAAGAGAAAATTATCAATTAAACATTTTGCTTTTAAATACAAATAAATAAATAAATAAATAAAAGACTTATCCATGATTCATCTAAAATTTTCTACTCTTCGATTAAGAATTCTTTGAAGGATTGGCCAAAATGGTGTGATGTGTGGTGTGAGAGAGTATGTTACACTTGCTTTGATCCTAGAGAGAAACTTAACAGGTCAGAATTAACCCAATAAGGAAGCAAAACCAGACATTTATTGACTAATTTATAAGCCCATTGATGCGTTTGGCGTTAAGCTTATTCCGACAGGGTTAAATTGAAAAAATTCAAATCAATCAATGGCCCCGAAGGTGCATAATTGGTGAGACATCGGCTCAATTGATGACTAGCGGTTGACTTTCCATGTGTAACCATAGTAATGATAAAGAAGTGGTCTAGTGATGATGCATGATGGCACTTGGAATGGATGCCAGAGTAATCCTTTTGTCTACCTGTCAATTTGTGAACACCGTTCTGATAATCAGATTATGATTTTGTTGGCCACTCATTAGACGAACCAAGGCGGCAAAACTATCTCCCCTGCTTTAACGAAGCATAATTTGGTGTCCTCATCATCGCTCCAGCTTCACTCACGCCGTGCTGCGCATATCACCTGACGATCTAACTTTGCTCCATTCTACTCCTCTCTGCTCACACCCTGACCTTCAATTGTGCTCTACATATTCCCATCTGAGGGAGGCTGTTGTGTCTTATTGGCATTTAGGAAGATCTATCATTTTTGCTGTAACCCTTTTGAATACAAATAAATAGCGTTTCTCAAAAGGAAAATAACTTAACTATTTATGGTAAATTATTCGCACAATTTTGTGTATTTGTTAAAATTGGCTAAACTGAAGGTCTCTTGGCGTACATCTTTTTCAATTTAAGCTAAACATTAAGGCAACTTAGTCCTATTATTGAGTTCTGTCATTTGTAGGCTATTCTGGTAGGCCAATCAGGTTATAGCAGACCCGGGAGCAGTCTTGTCGGGATACTTAGTCCGGTTTGATAATTGCCTACGTTTTGATGAAGTATTCTACCGCTAGAAGATTGAAAAATGACACTTACTGATTTGTGCTCTGAGACTAGGTCAAACATATTTCGATTGGGCATTTCAAAACCAATGAATCATTTCTTATCAAATATTAAGCACGCTCTTCATTACTGTTTGCTTATTCAAGTTATTTTCCAGACCTTAATTAAAGCCGAATTTTGAATCAAAATGAAAGCCATTTGGGAGTGACCAAAAGTTTGGCAAAATAAGCACATATAAGATGAAGAAAGTATTTCTGGAAAAATTTTGGGGAGTAGAAGCAAATTTTAAAATGTGTTTCAACAAGCGAAAACAATATTCCAGACACATCCGGAGGGGAGGGGGCCATGACTTGAAATATTTCGGATGCCCAGATAAATGATGCGATGAAGTTATGTTATAAGTGTATCATATTTTATTAAAATAATGGTGGAGGTGAAATGCCGAAACACAGGTCCATTGTTGGCGAACCAATGAGTTAGACCTCAGATTTTTGAACTTAACCAAATAATGATTGGCCCAAATTATCTAATTTCCCCTTGAATTCTGTTGCGAGTGCTCATGGCCATGCAGTTTCGTTGTGCCATTTTAAAACCGATCAGGTCAATTAGATCCAATATTGACCAACTTGAACCGACAGGGCAATCAAAGTACTATTTTATATATCTCCTCTAAAAAACCATGCAAGACCACATGACTGTGACCATTCCAATAGCCTTAAATTCTCATATTTCCACAGAAAGTAGGGTATTTACTCACCTACCTCCATCTTACCGACAAACGACGCATTTACGTGGTAAAAGCCATCATTTGGTTGAATCACGTCTACTTTGCTTCACAGTTCTACAAACCAAATCTTGAAGAATAGATTTATACGTAGGAGAGCTTGGGCGGGGCCATTAGTTGAGAAGAGTGGTAATCGAAGGATTCAAAATCCGTATTTTAGAAATGGCTTCACGAAGTAACCAATTGAGCTCCATTTTTTATTTTACAACATTAAAATTAAAAATATTTATTTTTCTTCCTTTTGGAATTTATCTATAAGATCGAATTCCGAAGTAAATATATGTTCTTCAGTGGGAAGAAACATTATCGCTTTTTAGGAAATATAATAGAGTTCTTATTTTAACAATATATGAAGAGCAATTTTACTGAAAAGTGATATGCTTACCAAAAAATACCAACTGTTTCGATAACTTTTGTGAAACATTTGTTTAAATTACTAGACAAATGAATTTAGATCTCTAACAATAGTTGTGAGCGATTTAAAAATATCATCATATATTCTCCTATTTTAAGTATTTGCAGGACCCAAGATACCTATCATTGTTTAAAATCTTTCCGGAATAACTTTTCTCTAAAGAGCAAAGTTTTTTGGTTTAGAGGTTTCCATTAACAGAGTCTGAATGGACGCAGCGCGGAAACGCCAGGTTTAATTCTACTTCCATATAAACAAAACGAGCACGTGATGTGAAGAGAGAGAGAGAGAGAGAGGGGAAGAGCAGGAAAGAGAGAAGACAGCAATTCCAGCTCAGTGTCAACTTTCTGATGGTCGTCAATGCAATATCGCGCATACAGAATGAATTTTTCAGTCGGGCTAAGTAATTAAATTGTTGTTCAAAAGGTTCAAGAGTCGCAGCGCGTGAAATCTTCTTTGTAGTCTACATCCGTATCTTACAATTTCCAAAAAACTCGCTTAATCGTTTCACTTGTTAACATGTGTGTGAACTTGAGAGGTATGCATAAGCCAGCATTTCTGATTTATTTTTGCTGATAATTAAGTCAATTGTTTATTTTTAGAGTGGACAAAAGCCCCAACTCTTTGATTAAAATGCAAATACATGTCTACTAATTTACTTCCTTAATATGTATTTCACTGAAAAAATGCGATGACCTGGGGAAAAAAAATGGGTTAATATTTTCTTGAGTCTGGTCGTATCCCCCCTCGTGAATTATTTCTCTCTGAAAGATGAATGATTTCCTCTCTCTCTATTTTTGAACACCTAACAACGCAAAATCTGAAATGAGGGCTAATGTTAGGAAATGAAAAGGAGAACATGACGCGTGACAAGTTCATTGTGTACATATATATATCTTTATTTATACCAAATGGCAGGTTTTATGATAGTTATCATTAGCTCTCTAGTTTACTTTGGGTTTCACAGAGAGACACACCAAAGTCACAAGAAGTCGTCGAGAGGGAGAACAGAAGAGTGATTCGCAGATGTAAGAGAGAGAGAGACAAAAACAAGGGTAGAGAAAAAGGCAAGGTGAGTACTGTGGAAGTGGTTGAATATGACGTACAGTTGGGTCATGGTAGTTTGAAGTCAACTGCCGACTTATGGACTTTTTCGTTGTCCAGAGTGAACCACGTGGAGGTAAGTCTATCGCACACCCCCATATATATATGTATTAAAGTAAACATTTTTTGAAATTTTAGCTATTTTAAGCATTGATTTATTTTATTCCCAAAAAACCAGCACTCAAATTGTTCAGTCTTTGATATTGCAGTAATATGATCAGTAAATGAATTTAACAACCTAATGAGCAACCGGTTCCAAATTCCACCGAATGAGAAAGTAACCGTCATGGAATTCGAAATTTGGATCATAGAGATGGATGGAGGTTATTGAACTACTATACTCTCTTTGCCTCGGTACTTGTAATTGAACATGCATTTTCTAATGTCCCTCAGGAATGCATATAATATCTAAATTTCAATTGCTTTTGAAGTTTCTGAACAACTGAGAGGGCAACTTTACTTAAAAAACTTTATAAACCCCAAATTCATTATGAAGGTGTTTCAATAATAATAATTTTGGATTAAACCTTCTTTTTAGTGGTCGATTATAATGGGGTATGGCTGAACATGCATCCGCAATGTGAAGTGATGAGATTCGTATCTATGACATAGGTGTCGTAACCAATGTGCCACTGATAAAACACTTAGAATTTTGAATTAACACGTTTTATAAATTACAATTTGGATGCAAATTTAAATGTGATAGCTAAAGGGGGAAATTTTATTGCAGTTTCTCTTCTTTATTTTAAATTTTATTTATCCCAATCAGTCTTAATATTCCATTCATGGGAATCTCTAGATTGACAGTCCAGATGGGAAAAACTGATAATGAGAAGATCGAATTATTTCATTAGTTTAACGTGAAACAGAAATAGTGCCTGCTTTTTAAGCAATTTAAATAGAAAATAAATTGAAATAATATTAGT
Source organism: Hymenolepis microstoma (assembly GCA_000469805.3). NCBI lineage: Eukaryota > Metazoa > Platyhelminthes > Cestoda > Cyclophyllidea > Hymenolepididae > Hymenolepis > Hymenolepis microstoma. Next base: position 2,434,635 of record LR215994.1, read on the forward strand.
TGAACGCTTTTAGGATTGTTTTATGCTGTTGCTTACAGCTAATTTTAAATTTATAAAAAGGCAATCAACAAATGAGACAGATTTTGTAATCTATAAAATGCTCACAAATGCAATTATCCAGCATATGTTTAATGAATGAAAAAAAATCAATGTTTGGACGAGACTAGTTATGACAATTGCGTTTTTTGATGAAATAGTTCTAGCAACCACGCAAGGGTATTTAACTTCAAAGCCCCAGCCAACTACATTGAGAGGTCGAATATTCTACATTGATGCAGCCTACACGTGTCTTATTAAACGGCGATATTTGTTCTCGTTAGCGACAAAGGCGAAATTCTCTCGTTTTGGTCTAAATTCGTCGAAGGAAGATGGAAAATTCTTGAGATTCCTCAACGTGGCTGGTTCTTTGTCGAAAAATTAAATTTTAGTACTAAGTTATAGAGGCTTCATTTAACGCAAGTGATCTGTTTACTGCAAGGACAATAAATCTCCGACACTTTTTCCTATAACCTAACCTAAGTTATTTATTCGCTAATTGGTAACTGACTACCAGTTAGTTGCAACTTTCTTAGACTCGAGATATTTTCTGAAAGGCTTCAGTTTTCTTGCTTTATCTCATAGATTTTTCTTAATAATACATTCTTCAATCATTATCACCCAATCCTATCTCCACACCAAAATGAAACAGCCTAGTAGTATGTCGAAAATCTGAAAAATTATTTCATGCATGTATATTTGCATCAAATTGAGAATCGAGTTTTCCTAAATTTAAATGTCTCTTCTCGGAGTCACAAAGAAAATGTCAAACTTTACCCCCCCCCCCTCCATGCGTTGAATTATCGATTGTTGGATTTATACTCCCTTACTTGCAAACATAAAACCACGCAAGAAAACCCATTGGAGAGCCTATAATTTTGCAATGATTCAACAATTTATAATCGATTTTAGTTTCCTGCTCGAAAAAATTGTTTCGATCCCAAGAGCTCCACCTTTCGTCTTTCTGCAATCTGAGCTTTCGAATGAGCAACTGTGGGTTATTAACATCACAATTCAATTTTCAATTTCATCCACAGAGAAAAATGGAGATGAGGCATTAAAATAGATTCTGTCAAATGTATTGGAAAGTAAAATTTAAGACGATAAAAAGGCCAAGACGCTATTTTGGTTTTTCTCTGCTCAATTTATATTTCGTACGTTTTTCATATAATTAAAGCTATATTATTTTGTATATTTTGAAGCGAAGTTTCCAAAAAGATGACATTTTGGATTCATTTCCACTAAATTGTACTCGGTTTGTTGATTAACGAATTTTATATCACAAATAATTAGCAAAATCCAAAACTCTATAATAACTCATATTTATCTTAAGGTAAGTCAGCGGCTTCTAAATTTATCAAACTTTAATAAATATGCGCTTATTGTGAATAATTAATTTTATACCGTTAACCAATTTTTTCTAGGAAAAAAAAATATTTTCATTTAGTCAGTTAAGGAAAAGAGTTTTGAGAGAAGTACTTGATAAATTAATCCAGGAACCATCAAAGTCTACCTTAGAAAGTATTTATTAGATTTGAACAATGCAGAAGCAAAGTTTCCAGACCCCGTTCTTGTGGCATCAACTCATTTTACTTGACTTGACGTAACCATTAACTGCGCACCAATGGCCAGTGATCTTATGACCTCCGTCTTTTTAGATGTGGACATTGATCACAGTGCTCTAATATCGATTATTTTAAAATTTTATTAGTAATTAAGTCTAAAATATGTTGAAAACTTTGTTGAAAAATTTGATCGGTTTCTAAGATTCTCGCATTTATAGCTTTGAGTCATTTTAATAGAGAGCATATTACTTTTAACAGTAAAAAATTAAATGCAGTAAGAAAAAAACATCCCAGTTGCAATTAAAATAATTTGATTTAATTATTTTTTTCATTTATTCCACAATATTCTGAAAAATTTTCAAACGAATTTAATTCATCAGGCTAAATGCCGACAAATTTTAAAAACTATTGATTGGACAATTTTGTGAATAATTCGGATTAGATTCTACTTAGCTGTTTTTTCACAGGTTCCTGTTTAATAAATTTGGTAAATAACGTGCTTTTTGAGTGCTTGACGATACACAAGGACCGTAAGCGCAGTGTCATGAGCAGTAAGTTGAAAAAAGCAAAATTCCGACTCTCTTATGAACGGAGATTTCAAAAATAGTATTTTTGAGTAGGCATCTTGATACCTACTTTAGTCAGTAGTATTGAAATCTCAGGGAGCCAATGATTTCATAGTCAATAAAATTTCAACAACAAGCACTTATGCTTTGAACTGCAACGAAATGTCTTCCAATTTAAAATTAAATTAATATATTTATGGCCAAGCCAATCAATCAAGATTTTAACCAAGTCTGTGGTTTGAAAGAACCTCCTCACTAAAGCAACCAAAATCAACAATTCCTGCCCTTAATTCCCTCAGTCCTCATTTTAAAAGAATTTGGACGAGGCCAGTAAAGTGTGTGCTGCCAAATGCGACTAAAAATTTGCAATTGCAGTGATTAACAAAGACCACCATTATTATATATAATGAATGCCATATAAATTGATAAATACGCATGCACAGATGGGTGCTTTTTAAAACATTTACTAAGTATTTAAAAATAATAACAATAACGAAATCGAGTAATCAAACACCTCCTTTTTTAATTTTAATTTTGATAATAAGATTAAAGTCGCTATTTGAACGCTCCGCCCTTTGTCTAATGTCATTAAAGAAAATTTAATTGTCATGAATTTGTGAAGATATTGCTGTTGTGTTAGGAAATTTTATTTCTCTTCCCTATTTAATTAAAATTCACTTTATTTAATGCTCTCTTCTAAATGGTAATTTACGAAATATTTAGGCGACGTCGACTTAATTGTCTTGTAATTACTTTTTTACTGACGAATGAGTGTTAAAGACGCCATCGCTATTGTCAAGGATGGTGATTCATTTATTATATTATTCATAATATTATATTATTATTAATATTTATACGCCTTTTTTGTCATTCGTAAATAAGTAATTTATGACAGTGGTCTACAAGTATCTAAAGGACAGAAATAATAACGAAATATTCTGTATTATGTTTTACTGCAAAGGGCCATCTAGGTAAGTATATATGATTAAAAAACAATGAAATAAAATAATACATTATTAAAAAAGTATTGAAAATTAATGAAATGTTGTATTAATTAAATGTCTTGGTGAGATTTATGAATTATACCAATCCTTCGAACAATAGCGCGTCGTTTAAGAAATGGTGTCTTTATTACTCACGGTGATGCGAAAAACTCTATACGTTTCATTTAGTGGATGCATTGTTGCTAGTTATATCATTAAGCATGCCTTCTAGAATTCGTTATTCGAAAATTCTTAGTAGATATCTAGAAGTATCTAAGTTCGTTTAAATTAAATTCTACAGCGTCGTTTATCAAAATTCCCAGACTGTGTAGGTTGAGGTTTAAAACGGAGAAATCAAAAGTCACTTTCGATTTCGCGTGTTTGAAATTTATGGCTGGGTGTTCATTTTTTGTCATGCCAAGGATACAAAATTAAATTTGAAACTCAAAATACTGTCAGCATTGCCGTAGTCCAAGAAATTCCCAACTGTCCTTTGAGGTCAAATGCTAGACCACTCTCAATGTCACATATTAAGGCGGTATGGGCCGGGAGGGTGGAATGGGATCTACATCAAAGCAAGCGTCCGTTTGATTACAGTAGCATGTTCAAGTCCATTAACATCGGACAAAATTTGTCCAAAAATTTGGAGAAAAAGCAATAAATATTTGTATCCAAAAAATTTTGAATTAAAGGCGACAACTTATTATACACATTCGAGTGGACACTGCATACAACGTTCTTACCTACCTCATTTCTGCTATGTCGAATTTGTGAACTTAGGGTTACCAATTAAGGGCCATTAGCATTCTCAACCACTGAAGGAATGAGTAAGTTGTAGTGCGAATTTTGAAATGTGAAATATACGTTTAGAAAAAATTACACTGAAACATGGCCCATTAATATCTTGACCATACTCCCACTATCCTTTGAAGCTCCCTTTAACATTTGTTGAAATCTTTCATTGGGTGCCAAGTTACTCCTCACAGCATATCTTTGGGTTAGATATTAGACGTTCCCAGGACCGCTTTGAGCTGACTGTTTCATTTACCATTTGCATATTGTGCAATATTGCGACGAATGATAATAAAAGTGTGTATTTGAATAATAATTAATTAACCAAATTGAGATATTGTAATTTAATTTTCTTCTGGGAATTCGCTATATCATCGTACAAAGATCTGCTTAGAGTTCCCTTTTTAATAAGCCAAAATAGCTGACAGGGCACGTCTGCCTAGTTGGTAGGTTAATGAGAATATTTAGGGAGAAAATCGGTTGCAGTGTCAATAAACGCCCAAAAGTGGCCTATGGATTAGCATAGAATGATTATGATGAAATGTGATAAGCGTTTATTATAACGTTTCGTTGCAAATGATTTAACTTTCCATTTCTACATTGAATGGTGGAGCTTCTTAATAATAGCAACATGGTCAACATACCATTTTTATCGGAAATACTCTTGTGAGGAACTGCAAACATGATTTATTGAAAAGTACTTAAATTTTAAATATAAACATGGATTGAGAACAGGCAAGAGGTAGAAGAACCCATCCTAGACCAAACTGAAGTACGCACGAAATCCTTGGAAGGTGAGACTTGTCGCCTTTCTGCCTAGTCAAATTGTGGAAATTTCAGATTTTCCGTGTAATGGAAAATATTTGTCAGGTTGGAATGAAATTGTCATTTGTATTTTGGCACTTACTGGCAAATAATATGAAGCGTGTCAATTACACTTAATCTACTTACGAAAAAGTCACAAGCATTTGTTCCATGAACATAAGTATGGTCAAATTGTATTCATATTTCATTGGAAATAAAAATCAAATAACTAAACCCGCCCTTAGTATTGGTAATTGGGAAAGTATTCGAAAGCGCTTTTTAACTTTCTGTGATTTTTAAAGAGACACGATTCCGACTACTGGCACTTTGTCTGTCATTTGTAGTGAACCTCGAGTGTGATCCCATGGAAATCATAAAATTCGATGCTTTTGTGTTAATTTGCAAATGACGGACGGCGGCGGATCAAACCATTTACTTCTAAACCACTTCTAAATACGACTTCACTAATAAGATTCTAAGACACTTAATCCAATTCTCGTGCAATTATCGTTCAAACTCCTATCTTTAGTGTGTGCTAAGAGTGAGGTCTTGTCCCACTTTCGGGTTTTCACTAACCCTCTAAAGCCCTTAGGACCGCACAGTCCTCTTTTAAGATAAGCTTCACTGGTACGAGACTTGTAACAGGTTCAATGTGTCTATAGCCTTCGCCTGATACCACCAAAATTCATCACGTCGGTGGCATCAGTCTGCTGTGAGACACGCGTGAGTGCGGTTGAGTGCATTTTTCGAAAAATAATTCGGTCGTTAAGGGGTTAATCATGTGGACTCAGACCATAAAATTTTAAGAATATATATATATGTGTGTGTCTGTGTGATGGTCTTCAGGCGATCGGTTTGGATGAATTCACAAACAATAAAAAACAGTAAAATTGTCGTTTGGAATCGATTTGTTCAGTTTAAAAAACGTTATAATTTACAAGTTTATCGTTACTTCAAGGTTGGAAATAAAAGCAGACCTTGGTCAATTTCGATCTGTTGTCGATGAAGATGAGCAAACGGTGTAGTTTTAACCATCTGATTGGATTGGAATGTTCGGAATGGCAAAACAGTGAGGGTGTTGAGGTATGCATTGAAGCCAAGATTTGAAAAATGTAGCATTATTAAAATTCTTACAGCTCCCAATAATTCACATTTTCAACTGATTTATATAGCGCTCAATACAATTTAGGTGTTCTAAAGCTAGATAACTGAGTGATCTGGCGAACATCAAGTCCAGAGTTTATGAACCAGCCGATTCGTTAAGGTTATTGGCCGTGCCACTTTGACTCTTCCAGTGATGACTGGCTTGATGAAAGTATCAAAGGTGCTTAAAACCTAACAGAGCTCACCGTTATAAGATCTATAATAGGTAAAAATTCTCAATTATATTTATCATGACCCTTATCTCCCTTTATAATTAAGTCACCTTGGATTCTTCAAGACGTGAACGCTATGCATGTGCCGGTTAGGAGAATCATTGTGGTTTATTACACTATTGCGTGAAAATTTACGGTAATGGCAATAAATCAGTGCAACCTTTAACATACAGAGCAAACGAAATTTTGACACTTTAGCGCCAAAGTTTACTGGCGTCTTAAATATTTTCCCAATTTCAACTGATACAGATCTTGAAAGAAATTTGATGCAAACACCCTACTATCAGTTTAAAATCAATCAGGTGCGTAGCTTAAAAGCTATGAAAGCATTATCGTGATCGTATAGTAAAACACGTCCCAAATAGGGCAATTTATTTGAAAAAATAATAAACATATATCACCGCAGTTGGAATTGAGAATTTTATACTTGTCATGGCGATGGACTTACCTCCACGTGGTGCACTCTGGGCAACGTATAGTCATATGCAAAAAAGTCTATAAACCGCCAGTTCACTTCAGAATACCATGACCTCACTATATGTCATATTCCAGCAATTCCACAGTACTCATCTTACCTTTTTCTCTACCCTTGTGTCTGCCTCTCTCTTACATCTGTGAATCACTCTTCTGTTCTACCTCTCGAATTTTTGTGAATTTGATGTTCCTCCCCTCCTCTCTCTCTCTGTCAACTAAAGGCCTAATGATAACTATCGTAAAACCTGCCATTTCATATAAATTAATATTCTTCAATGGCTTCCGAAGTTGGTCATTTGGATATAATTAACTAATGCAGCCATTGGCCAAGTGAGGAGGAACTTTATTTGGTTATCAGTAACATATAGATATTTGTCAAGGTTATTCATTAATTAACTAGTATCTGAACATTTCTGTAATGCCATCTTTCATACTAGAGGTGGAGAATTCTGGAATATCAGACCTTAATTAAAAGACGTCCCATATGAAACAAATTGGAAGGAATTCTGTCTAATATAACCGCCATGGTGATAGTGTTTATTGCATAAATTTGATTGTGTCAGACATTTCCCAAGAGAGACAGAGAATCACCTTTGGGAAATGATTATGTATAACCTGTCTCACTAGTACGCGTTTATTACTGCTTATTTACTGGAAATGTCTTATTTTTCCACAATCATAATTGAGGCCCAACAGAAGTAACAACTCGGAGTGGGAATCACTTTTAAATTTCATATATAGAATATGAAATATTTCATTCTTAAACTATCTGCGTAAAAATAATCCAGTTCAAGTGAACTGTTTTTTTTTCAAAGTATTGCTTGAAAAGGCCTTGGTTTCTTATTGTATACCAATAATCCTAATAACTTCCTTTTTGACAGCTGACCCTTATGATAACTGCAATGAATGGGACTATTTCAATTTAATCAAGCCAAACCACGTTGTAGAGAAACTGTCATGCTTAAGAAATGTTTCAAGTGAACTCTATGAATGTCAAGATTAATAACAAGTCGATATGAAAGAGTATTTTTACACCCATCTTGGGTCATTGGGTAGAGTCAGAGAGGCACCATGGAAAGGAACTTGTCATCTACATCGCGTTTCAGAATTCTCCCTCACTATGTATCTACCCACCGCTTTCGGATTAATCAAATAAACTGATATTTATGCGATTTAAAATGTTGGTTTGTAGTGGAGAAGGTTATTTTATTAAACATTACTTATATCGCTTTTATTGGTCCACATTATTTATTAAAATTGCCTAAAGATCTTAATTAAAAGAGTTTCTTTGGAGTCAAACGGAATTGTCCAACCCCCCCTCCCCTCACTGGAGAAAATTGAACTCCTTCCTCATAAAAATTGCAAATAATTTGACAAATAAAATGGAATTTTAACTTCTAAGAAATAACGTTAAGCGGTGTTATTAGGTTTGTCATACTTTTGATGTTTGAAAAGTAGTCTATAACTTTACTGAGATTAAAGCGGAATTAAAATTGGTAGCCACAATCATAATTGTTAGACTTGTTTAATAAATTGAATTTCAAGCTTCTTTTGCATTAAAGAAAAATGTTTCTTTTTTTCAAATGTAGTCCACATAATTAACAATTACAAATTGAAGAATGCTAAGTGTAGAAATCTCATTCAACGTAGTTGTCCAATTGCATTTATTATACTGATGTTTATATAATATTACTAAGTGTGGTCTTTAGCATACTCAATTCATTTTCTCATAGTATATCAGTACTTTAGTTGAATAATTCCTTGAGATGGAAAATATGGCGTTTGAGCAATAATTGTAAGACTCTGAGAATTTACCAGCGATTATAAAAACCCTGACCGTTAATTTTTCTGCACAAGTTTTGCCTTCACATTTCTGGTCTTCAACTTACTTTAAAGACTAAAACAGACATTAGGAAACAATTAATGAGGCTTAGCGTTTCAATTTAGTTGTATGCAAAGTTAAGTTAAGCGCCACCAGTTGTATCGGTTTGCTGCATTTGATTCAATTCTCGTTTTTTGTTTTACTTGCATTTAAAATTCAGTCAAAACCACCTATTGGTTTAATTAGTGAAAATGTTAAATGTTAGTAACAGCGCTATTGGAATCCCATTTACCAAAGTGTAGGCGCGTTTTAACCCGCACATACTTAATGCTGATTTAAGCCACTCTAAGTCGAAGCTAAGCAGGTGTTTGAAGGATAGCAAACTTTGAACGACGAATCCTACATAGAACTCCCTCCTTGGCCGCGAAAGCGAAACGAAGTACGTGGACTTTCATATGAAAGTGATCAGAGAAGGCACTAGTGGATCGACCACAACGATCCTAAAGAAAAGCTACCCACTGGTAAACGCTGGTGCTCCCTAGATTGCTGCCACATAAATAATTTGAAGAGAGGATGGCTGCGAAATCACGGAAAACTTGTCACCAAGATTTTCCCTGCTAAACGCAAGATGGTAAATGAGTGACCATTGGTGCGAAAAAACCTTAAATTTAACGAGTACCTGAAACGAGATTCATCCAGTTCTTTAGCTCTCATTTCTTCTAACTTTTCTAAAATTCCTTCTCTCCATGTTTTGGAAAGTTTCAACGTGGCGCTAGAGAAAATCGAATATTTTTATCTTAAAAAGCAACTGAGGTAACTAATTAGCATATTTATCAATTCTATTATAAATTAAAAAAAATAATTTTAAATAATTTTTCCTTCACAGTAAAATATGTGTCCTTACTGAAGATAGCGCGATGAGAATAGAACTTTTGCTTACTTTCATGTATTATATTTATTACAGAAGTTGAGGCTACTTGGAAGAAATTTCGGTAAGTTGTTTAGAAATGAAACGTAACGTATTTTGGGGTAATTTTCACGCCACTCCGCTGCCAATGTCCACTAATCTAAAGATAAAATGAGGGGTGGAGTGGAAATGGCACTGTCTGACATTGGCAGTGAAATATGATGACTGGTATTTTCTCTTCAGCTCTCCGCTGAACAATAAAAATATTTTCCCAGAATTTCACTTACTTGCATGTTTATTACAAATTTGGCCTTGATTTCATTCAATCATGTAGAGAACGCCAATTTTTGGAGGCATTTAGTCATATCTCATTAAATGGAATTTCGTTGACGTTTTCACTTGTAATTCATTTGCAAAAATGAAATTTTCTACCCTGCTTGCAAACTGCTATAAACAGCTTAAGGGATTATAAGGTAGAGTGTACTCATACATAACTGAATGTCTGCGATTTGAATTCAATCATCTGTTAAATACAAATGATGGTCAATTTTGTTGCTTCTAAATTGATAAATCTATGTCGAATAAGATTTGCCGTGGTTGGCAAATTTTATGAAATGCAATTTCATGCCTATTCGTGCTAACCAGAACCAAAAACCAGATTTTTATATGAAACTGAGCTGTAATTGAATTCAAAATCATTCATGTCATAATTGTGTCTTTTATGATATTCAATCATGCACTTGGCTCTCAGGCTTCTTTGCAAATTTGTATTCAAAATCACATGAACGTGTTCATTAATTGGTTGATTGTGTGATATTGGGAATCCAATGGGTAACCTTCGCCTCTCTGCCACTGAATTGCCAACTATCTCAATCCCACACTCACACCTGGATATGCAAGACCACCTGTGAAGAGGCCAGCACAGCAGTTATTGTCTAGGCACTCGTTTATTCTAGAACCAATCTCATGCGAACAAATTTGTTTTCCTAATGGAATGTAAATCTTCATTTTGAGCTAATAGTCTCCCTTTTTTCTCCATCTTTCTCTTTCGGGGTCTGCGAGGTTACAGATTTATAAATGGGGTTGAAAAGTATCTCAACAAAGAGGCCCGCCTGTCATATCAAATTGTATTTCAATAAAGTCTGACATGCAAATTCATCAATATTTCTTTCATTTTACCCAATAGAAGTAACTTTCCATAATAAGGTTCACAGTATCTGAACTACGTTTTCATTAGATTTTATTATTTAATCCTTTTGTTAAAGAATGTTCTAGAATTTATCTCATAATTATTCACCTCACTACGCTCGGAAGCGAATACTAGACTTGAATGAAAACAAAACGAAACGGTTTCGTGGCGAACACTGATACGTAATTTCAATAAGATGAATTCAACTTTACTTGTTCATCAAAGACGAATAAAGCTCTGTCAACTGAGTCATTGGAAAATTCCATACTTTTATGTACAAGTGTGTAACTAAGCTCATTCCAAACTTTAAGTTCAGAATTTAAGCCTGTAGCCAAATGGAAAAGCTTCTTTTCTAGGCATGAAAAAAGGGTTTTGGGAAATTTTTTTGAAGTCTGTTGCCTCCTTCTTATCTTACAACTGCTGCATTTGAATTATTTATTCAAAGTGGGTTGGAAGCTTCCTCGGTTATACTTGCAGTGTACAGTCAAAGCAAAAGTAGTCTGAGATATATGGTATAGGATATATATGGTGAAAGGTGAAACCTATGTGTTTCAGGAGTTTACTGAGAGAATGCACGGGAAACCAATGTAGAAACAATTAACGTATAAATCGGCTTTAATTTAAGATCTTTCGTTATCAATTACTTTGCGATTTTCCCACCAGTCTGTGCAACAGGACATTTGAATTCGAAAAAAATGTATCCTTTTGTACATGCTATTTGCGAAGTCCTTACTAATCTAATTAGCTCGCTGAACATGTTCCCCTTCCACAGTATCTTCTTATCCTGTGTTAATGTGTCATATAAAGGCCGATGTGTCATTGGCTTAAAATAGGATCCTGCAAAACCTATCATAAAAATTTCACTTACTATGGGGAAGGTCACCTGAGGGCGCTTTTATGACATTTTATTGCCTATCTTGTTTCCTAAAAGTAACCACAGCAGTTGGTCACCCACACAACTTGAACTTGTGACCTCTAATCTAAGAGACAAGCAAGTTGACCACTACGTCAACAGAGCACACATTTTTTTTTGCTTTGTGGGTTTTCTTCCCTCTGGTGCCTCAAATATTGGTAATTTTCCTTAAATAATTTAAAATAAGTGAAAGGGTGGACGATTTTGATCTGTCACTCAATTAATTATGACGATCGAAGTCAATCCAAATAGTTGCTCTAGGATGCGTTGAAATAATGATCGCAGTGAGCAAAAATATCAGTTCTGAAATATTACTCAACGCAGTGGAAAAGTGTGCTTTTAAGTATGCTCTCTCTCTTAAAAGTTTAACGTGGTAACTTAAGCCTTACCTACATTGACTGTATTCGTATAGTTAAATTGAATAATTTGCTCAATTTATGAATTTCTCTTTCATTTTATTCAGTTTATGTCAATCACCTACACTACTCATTCTCATACATCCATGTGCTCTCCGTGTGGGTTGGCATTCTTACTAATTACAGTAATAAAATTCTCATGAAAAGAGCTGCCCTGACAATCCAAATGCTGCCTGAAGAGTGTGGGAATTCCTGGGTGGGGTAATAGATCACGATGCCGCTCGGGTATTAACTAGGACACAAGTTGAGAGTTTGGAGATTACATGTTGAATCAAACATACGACTGAAATTGTGGTCATTGGAGAAAATTTCCCCAAAAATTAGAAAATATAGGCACCATAACTAAGTATTATAATACTTGTTCAAAAGTCTATTTTTTTGTTTCTCTTAGATTACAATATTTTTAAAGAAGCCTATCACTGTGAAAGCCCTGGAAAGGGAGAGAGTAGAATCACCTACTGAATTTTGCTTCATTCAATTTCAGGAATAATTGAGTACTCAATTGCCAACAATGGAGAATAGTTTCCCCTCGATTTAATATCAAGTTTTGAGGCATAGATACTTATTTTCTTAGTGGCAAAATAAGTTTCGAGCCAAACTTTCTCAATAAATATGTCCCCCTCTAGGGTTTCAACGATTAATGGATTTCCAAAGACTGTGACTAATATGAAAGTGAGGAAAAAATGGTGATAGTCAGTTGGTTGGAAGTTCCAAAGTTCTTGAGGCTTCTTCAACAATAATAGTGACATTCTAAATTACTTGGAATTAAATATAAAACTAGTATTACCCTGTCTACCTAGAATGACAGTATCATAATTGTACGAAGTTATAATTAGCAACGAACAAGTTGCGAAATTTGAGTTTGAACGATTAATTATATAACGTGAACTTTGTAAACTGAAATGTACTTTTAGTAAATATTCTGCTACTCGAGTTCAAGTTACTCATCTCCTTATATTTTGTGCTTTTACTTGATGACATTTGCATTCAACAAATACGGATATAATTTTTGTCCTACAGTGGGTAAAAAAGGAAAACCCCACAGGGACGCCCAATAAAATTAAAATCAATGGGCAAATTTTTGAGCTAGTAAGCAACTTATTCAAGATCCTTTTTATTACACACATTTTATGATCTCTCCACGTACGCCTACACAAAGTCCACTTCAGTATATAGGAGAACTTGGCTTGAATTAGGAGAAATAGATAATACTCATCTTTTCCCTTCCAACCAAAAGAGTAAATTACCCAAGGGAATAGAACAGGTGAGAAATGGCTAATGGTAATATATCCTACTTTTACTTGATATGGAATAGGTAAATTTGAAAATGATAAATGAAAGGGATCCAATAACTGGTGAAATTCTGAAGAATGACAAATTAAAATGCACCATAGCACAATAAATATCATATTCACTTAATTTTATGATCATGACGAATGTATTAATTTGGAAAATTTGGACAAATCAGATCAAGATTAAAAGACTAGTCCAAGGAAGACATCTTCAATATATTCTATTAATTTGACAGCTTCTTTGTGAGTTTATGTTTTAAACAAGAGTCTACTCCCCACCTCCCGGTATGGATGATAAAGACTGTATACTTAAGGAATGACTGGCGTCAATCAAATAAAATAGAACAGATAAATTAATTGGCAATGAAAAGCTTCTTGGACAGTCCGCAAGCACTGAGTATCGTGAGCCTGTCACCTACAAATCTGAAAATATTTACCACTCAGAACTTGAATAATTTCAAAAGGGATTATGTTGATGCTAAGTCATAAATCAACCCTGAACAGATTGACAACAACCGACTCTTTTAATTTTTCACTGTGACTACGAACGGGATTTCAAGAAAACTTTGAGGGCTTAAGATTATGCGCTGGCCGAAGAAAAATTAGCAATCTCGAACATTCTCAAAAAAATTATAAATTGTGGTTAGATCAGTGAAATCATTTCATAAATGCGTGTTTAAGTCATGCTTAGGCAGAAAAGTAGCTTTCGGTTACAATCAATGAAAATTTGCTTAAATGGCACAAATCTCTACTGTTTAAAATTTCTTGGTGGACACTGGTGAACTTGCCTTTCTACCTGTTTACTGTTTTGTGACTGCCCTACATTTTTTTTTATTAAAGAAATTTCTCTGATAATATTTTAGACACAATTTAAGTCAAGTGCAAAGTAAGAAGTGATTTTCTATTCAATTATAATGAAGAAGTAAGGTTTTAAAAAATTATATAGTTAACAATGGAAGAATTTGCAATAAACAAAGGAAAATATGAACGAATCTACTTAGTTAACACCTAATCCTATGGCACTATCAATATTTTTGCAACTATCGACCCAAGTATTGATTAGTATGTTTGCATTTTACATCAAAATTTTCAAAGTTTTCAGTATAAAAGTCTAATACAAATCTTGAAAGACATTTTCACTTTGAAGCGTTCTATTAGAGTCGGATAGATTGAAATAGTCATAAAATTTTCCCATTAATATATTATAAATTTTAAATATTATTCACTCTGTCAATCAAAAAAAAAAACATATGAAAATCTTTAATAATATTGGACTATTATTTTTGGCTAATTAACTAACAGTTTTATTCAATTCAATAATTGTGTTTAGGTATTATTGAATATTTTTAAACCTACAATTACCCTTTACTCAAAATTAAATTGCAGTCACCTGCCGACGCTCTCATAAACTGGTTTGGAATTTTTTTCTTAATATGAGATCTCGCAGTGAAACGGAGAGTTTCCCATTTTCATGACGCTGTTCTAGCACGAATGCTTTCATTAATATTAGCTTGCAATGAATTTCACTTGCTGTTGAAGCGGTGTATCATGTATTAAATATTTCAAAAACTCTCATTTTCATTTTCTTTCGTATCATTGCCACACAATAAGATGAATATATGATAAGAAAATGCAGCTTTATTTTTGGTGTCACGTATGTGTCCGTAGAGAAGGTGGATGTTTTTATATGAGAAGCTGAGATGGAGAAATTTGATTGGACGACGGTGAAAACTCCATAAGTCAAGACACACTGAATCATGGAACCATGACGAATTCAAAAGAGGAAAGAATGCCGTACAAATTTATTAATTGACTCTAAGATGTACTAGATAATCTGCTTCACATGAACGAAACTTTAAGATATCTTTGCTAAAAGGTCCTTGAGAGATCGATAATTATAAATTCAAAATACAAATACAAGATACCTGAAGTAGTTATTTAAGAATTTTTTTGGGATAGAGAAGCAGTAACTTGACTGCAAAATTTCGAAAATAATTATGACAGACACGATCAGAGAACACTGGTAATCTATAAGCCTGTAGGTAGGTGAGTTCTGTACTTGTACACACGAATCAGGAAAATCACAAAAAGACATTGGGTAATGAACTCAATTCGATTAGTTACATTTCACACCTTATTTTAACAATGAATGTTAACTTAATGGCAGTTCTTCTATTGATTGCCTGAAATGCAGTAAAAATATGATGGATTGGCAAAGATTGAGAAAGGTCGGATATGAGAAGTGTGATCATAATTAATGTTGACAAATAATTGAGAATTCGAGGGGGGGGGGGGACGGGTGGAGAGAGATAGATCAATGCAATCAATTAGCTTTTGGCAAATGTTTAACTTGAATAGTTTAAAATGCATTAGTCCATTTCAAGTTGCATTGATCGTGCGGTAGAACATATGATATATTTCCTTGGGGACATCGATAGCACAGCTGTATACTTTATTTCAGCGGAATTTTTATCTATCAAATTTTCTTCGGACAGAGCAATTTCAAAGTAAGTTTTTTCCCTCCACTTGCCCTAAATATATCATTATTTTTAAATATATATATATTTTATATTTCACGAAAGTGTGAACTTACGCGCATTGACATGGGAGTGAAAATTAATGTCACTTCTAATTTTAGGTAATTGACAGGTTTCATTAAGGGACCGAAAATTGGGACATTTTCTACTTCACACATTATTCATATTTTGATTCAATTCTATAGGATTTGATTTTAATTAAAAAAAGCACATTTTAGCATCAAACTAATGTTATAACAATAACATCTCTTTAAATCAATACTAACGCTTGTTTTATTCATCTTTTCTATAATATATTTTGATAAACTGTTTGTAGGTTTACAAACAGTAATAAGTATTATATTTATTCTCAATAATGCGTAAAATAACAAAGTTTGTAATCGACCGGAATCAACTTCAATTTGAATGAATAATAGAGTGAAATGAATAAAAAGTGCTTTGGAAGAAGTCAAAGTATTAATAGGTCTTTGTTCATTTGGTTTAGATCAAACCTAATCCACTAAACTGTTAATTCACTTAACAAAATCCAAATGGATCCAGTGTTCCTCTAGAATGTCTATTTCATATTGATCGAATTTTAATCCGTTGTGTGTTGTTGCGCGAATAAACCCTGACATATCTTCAGTAATTTCTATAGGCTAACGAAATGAGTCAAGCTGACATGGAAGAATCAGACGTATTTCGTTTGTGCAAATTATGCTCACAGCAAACACGATTTCTATTTGAATACATTTAACATCACTTGAATGGGCATTAATTGGTGATTAACTGAAAAGTCCTCCGCACACACGATCGCACCCTCCAGAATGTTCGGGTGAGCAATTTAATTGTGTTAGGATTGCGTACTTCTCAAAGTAAGGAGGTTCAACATTTCAAATTCATAACAAAGACGAGATGAGATAGCTAATATTTCTATTTTTTTCAATGATATCGAAGATCTCAGCTCTCCAAAGCCACTGGCAAATTAAATGTTTATCCCTTCTAAATGTAGTCATTGACAGTTTTGAAAATCATTTGTAAAACGTTTTGTCTGAATAAAAGAACAAACCTCGGTTGAATGAAGTGTTATTAACCTTGGCAACGCACAGGTAAACCCAACTGAATAAGTGTATGCGATAGGAACAACTTTTCTAGAATATTGCTGTATTTGGATTTTAAAGCACTTCATATAAGATATATCTTACCAATAATATCCAAACTCCTCAAATTTTCAATTTTTTGCTCGGTTAAGTTATTAGAAATATTAGTAGCGCAATGTTGAGTCTTAAACTCTTAATATCGACTGACATAAAAGGGGAAACTCCGCTTTCACTGAAATGGAGAAGTCAGTACTGTCATCAGTCTCGAGAAATTAGTATGAATCACTACTGTTTGATCCTCCAGATTATTGAATATGCTCTACTGGGCTAAAACCCACTGATATAAATATGAATTTTACCTCATTACTTTCATTGAAGTGTGCGGTTACTTGACATTTAAGGCTCTTTAAGTGATATTTCATCTATTAAGCAAATTCCGAAAAAAACACCGACTCTAAACGAATATCACTGAAAGGTGTATTTGACAAACATTTTGAGGCTATTTTGCGCATTTTTAGGCAAATTGGGTGAATCAATTTTGTGGACACTACATTCCCGTAATCTCCAAGTCAACGTTACCAACCTAAACAGGCGAAACGATTTCTTTTTCGTCTTTATTTTTTTCCCCAATGCTATTGAACTCACAGGCGCAAATATCTCGATTTGTATCACAGGCAACGGAAGGAGAGGAAGTAACCTCGCGTTAGATATTGACGAATAGGAATAAATTGTCAATAAATTTAACTGTGCGCTTTGTTTGTAAAAATGTGTTCACAAAAAGGGCAGATTAACAATTTTGGATAACATATCAAAAGTAATGTGAGATTATGATCATTATTATCCGTGGCAACACGAAACGATTTTACAGAATGCAATCATGGAACACCACCTGAACAGACGAAATAGCAAAATAATCCAGACTTGGATGGAACAAATTTTTAAAGATTTGAATATTTAAGCGTTAAACGTCTTATTTTATCGCATTTCTATCCATAATCTCGGTCATTTCAATTTTTCCCATGCCTACCATAGAAAGCTCATGTTCGTGATGTTCAGATCACGCAGAACAAGCTGATTTACCCAAATGAAGGGGGCTTTAGTTCGCGTACATCTTACAACCTACCTACAATATATACTAATATTTAATTTGTGCATAATTCAATGCATATAGGCCATATTTTTACGAGCACGAAAAGCTTTGATTTCACTACTGATTCTTTGAATGCATATAGTAATACGAGGAATTGAAAAACCACCTTGAGTTACTTTCAATTTCCTTCAGTAACACAGCGATTAAATAATTCTAAAACCTGTGTTTTAGCCTTTGGTTTGGCAGGAAACTATTGCTGTGAGAGCACCTCTAGTTTGTGTTGTGATCTTTTTTGCAGGAAAATGTAAATACCGATCGCAGTGGCATAACTAAGGGCGAAAATAAATTAAAAATCTCAAACACTTTTAGTACTGTATTAGTAATCTAGTTCTTTTCACGCATTTTTTAACAAATTGAAATAATACATTAGTTGACACTGGCTATACTCCCTCGAAGACCATAAAAAAACACTATAGTTTACAGAATTCTTTGTGCAAATCGTGTACAATGTCTAAATTCAAAGTCAAAGCTTGAAAGAGCAATGCATGACGGTTAGGAGTGCGAATTTATTAGGACAGATTAATATTGGGGCAAAATATGTTTACTGAAAGCTAAACAATTGACTGCTAATTGTAAACATTTGATGAATGCCGATATTTTAATAGATTTGAATGGCATTTGCGCCTCATCTTATCGTATTGCTTGCAAACCTTTTCTAACGCAATTACTGTGGGCTAAACGAAATATATACAATTTGATTGGGTGGATTTAAATCAAATTACGTTGGACTAAATCAAAAGTCGATTTGCTTATTGGAGAGAATGCCAATAGCTCACTGTTGATAGGCGCTTGTGTTTTAGTAATTTGTTACTAATATTGTTCTAAAATTATAGGTTTTATCTCAGTCTTTAGAGATTGGCTAACAGAAATTGTCATTTTCACTATTGCCGTTCTTCGCACAGCTCGTTCCTTAATCCTGCGTCATACACTACTTGAATATTCACAATTTCAGATGCGTGAGATAATGACTCACTGGAAGCCGTTAAATTTCAAATCTCACATAAAACAAACGTGAAATATTGCCTTACCTCACGCGTATAAAAGCAATATCGTGCCGTCTGCTGTAGGGAATGGTAGTCTTGATACAATAAATTTAAAGAAGATTGGATATTTTTAACGTTTAAGATGTTTACTCAAGGGAACTCTAATGCATTACTCTCAGGTAATGAAATTGACTTCTTTGATGAAACCCCAAATTTTAATGAAAAAAACTGTTAATAATCAGATCGCTTTTTTCTTTCAGATTGGTGAAATTGATATCCCTTCGATATAAACGATGTGATTATGATTTGCGAATCAGTTTATTGAAACAGTTGAACAGTTATAAAATCTTCCAATTACTACCCTAATGTACAGATGGGAAGACTATCAAATTTCACATGTTTGAATGGCATTATAAATAAGAGGGAAGTGGATATGGACATGCTAAATGTGCGTTTAAATGGTTAGTAGTGCTAATAATGGCCAGGATTTTTAAAAATTGAAACAGCTGCTGACATTCAATGTCGTTGAAGTCTTATCTCGCTTAATCGGCATTGACGGCGCAAGATTCTTGAAGGGGGAAATAACTCAGGAAATTTACTGAGATTAGAGGCGTAGTATATACATGCGCCTGCTATGGAAGAGATGACAAAATGTATAGTGCTAATTCTTATAGGTTCAACAAGTCAATTTAGGCTTAGATTTCGATTTATAGGCTCCAATAATCAAGTACTTATTTGCTTTACTTAATTATGTTGAGAAAATGGTTCCAATAAAAACTTGTGGAGTTGGCAAATCTAGCATAATTAAACTGCTCTCCCAAACATTCTGGAGGGTGCGCTTGAGTGTGCAGAGGACTTCTCAGATAATCAGCTATTAATGTTCATTCAAGTGATGTTAAATATATTCAAATAGGAATCGTGTTTGCTGTGAGCATAATTTCACAAACGCTATGCTCGCAATACTTTTGATTCTTCTATGTCATCTTAACTCATTCCGTTAGCCTATACATACTAGGATATTTTGCCATAGAGATTACTGTGGATATGTCAAGGCTTATTCGTGCAGCAATCCACCACATAATTGGTTGTGGGACACGTCATCGCATGAGCGCACATCGTGACTTGAAGGTGCGGCCGTTCAACTTCGCATACGGATTGAGTGCGAGGACACACAGTCAATGGCCAATCAAAAGCCGCCGCTCTTTTTACTTGATCCGCTATGTTGAATGACCAAGCTTCCTTCCTTGTTACACTCCACGCCATGCATGTCTAGAATAGATGCGTTCTCTGGATACCTCTGTCTCTTCTTAGCTTTGCAACTGGCTTAGATAATTCTGGGGGTCTTACGGACTAGGAGAAATTGTCACTGAGGTTTCTGAGTTTAGTCGGCTTTAGGTAGCTAATCCGCTACGTTGTGATCTTGACCCACTACAAACTGAAATTAGAACGCGTTCATTATTTTTATTATTAAATGAAATTATTCTTTAAATTACTACATTAGGTTGATCTATTTGATTTAAATTTACCCCACTGAAATGAAAATGTCCCTTTTCTATGAGAAAATGAACCTATCAAAAAGCATAACTAATTGCTCAACCAATATTTGAGAGAGAAGACAAATCGGTTACTTATTGCTTGATGTAAGTAGATTAAAGATTTAATTAAATTTATCGACAATCAATTCTGCCTGATTTTATAACCTCTGTTATTTAATTACAGTACAGTGCATACTTTTACTGTCCTCTAAGAGTGTGGTATAACATTTTTGTAAAAAAATGGTGAAAGTTACTTTTACCCAAAAAGAACAACAAGTACTTTAATTTTTATCAACAAATTTTCATCAACAAATTACAAGTCCGCGCGATTTTCAAATAAAATGAATCAAATGAGCGATCCTGTATTTCTTGCTATAAACGAAATCAAATGCGTTTGCAAATAATTTGTCTTAGAATAGTTAATATTATATTCATTAGATATTATTTATTTGTTTATTTTATTCAACGCAAATAATTAAAAGAGTGATAATCAACGATATTGATTGAAAAAAAAATTTTTGGGAGAAAAGATTTTCAGTGGAGCCTCACGCTTAACCCAACTCAATCAAACCATAATCATATGAAATTTACATTTTAAAATTCAATTTGAGAGTTTTTAGAAGAGTTTCCAAACTGCTAGGTATTTCTAACTTGATATTCTTCATACCATACCTTCTATATTCTACCAATCTCTAATCGCATCGAAAAACAAATTTCAACTTTCCTCCCACCGGAGAAAGTCATTAATTGCCATTGATCGAACTGTATTTGACCAGGTAAAGTCAAGTGCCTTTACCCTAATAAATGTCAGGGAACCCAGATTAAGTGGTAATTACATGAATTTCTGAAAAGGACTATTTCCTCCTATCAAACTCGAATTTTCACAGAGTACTACAAGAAACTAACTATTATCGAGAACTCTCAAAGAATTCCTTCATGAAATTCGATTGTCAAACCTATCCAGGATCACAACTGTTCCGCAGATACTTTTCCATAAATTTCAGTCTTTGTTCATTTTGTATTATTAATGATTTCGTTAGTATAGTTCACATTAGTATGAAAAAAAATAGATTTTTTTCTAGAAGGAAGTACCTGTGGTAAGGAGCAGCATGCAAGTCCTACCATTTATGAAACTTGGTGTTGTTAAGGCAAAGCTGATTACCAAGTTAGGATATCAAGAATCCTCCGAACAATGGGTAGATCATTCACTCTCTTCACTTCTTCTAACGTTGGTATGCTTGGGAGCGCAAAAATAATGATATGTAAAATATGACACCAGAAATCGAAATAAGGCGAATTCGTGTGAATTAAATATGTCACCTAAAACTGATCGAATATTGTTATTTACATGACGAAGTTGGCTCTTCGTTGACAGTTTAGTCAACTTATTGAGTTAAGAGTTTTAATAGCCGAAAAGAAAACTAATTTTTCACCCTTTTTTCAATTTCTAATTTTGTTTCTTATCTTATTATTAAATTATTAAAATGATGTTATATACTGATAGGGTCATCGTTTTAAAAGCATTAAATCATCGTTATTGAATAGAATTCACCCTAACCTGTAGCGGATTTGCTACCTTAATAAGCCTTGACTGTTCTCAGAAACCTCAGTGGCAAGTTCTCCTGGTTGGTACTTCCCACTTAAGTAGCTAAGCTACTGCAAAGGTGAGAAGAGACAGAGGTATCCAGGAGATGCGTTTATTCTAGACATGCATGACGTGGAGTGTGATGTGTGTGTATGACGTGGAACTTAGTCATTATATACACTTTATGATATGACGACCTCATATAACTTGAATCATTGATTGGTCGGGTAATCGAATATTGGAATTGACCAATGATTGATCGTATCGACATAAGTCATTGATTGGTCGCGAGGCTTCTGCATTTGTCATGCTAAAGTTGTGTCCCCACAAACTTCACCAGAAATTGACAAAAATTTTCAAAATAGATTTCGTTTAATATAGAAAAAATCGAAGTTTGCATGAAGAAAGTTATTATTCGTGCCGTTTCCGTTCAAATCAGACCGGTCTTTTCAACTTATTTTGCCCTGTTCAAAGAATGCTTCTTTTCTTGTACGATAAGTTAAAATAATCTTATCCGTGACTCAAACTTTATTTCACTTGTATAATAAGACGAATTTGCACTAAAATGTAAAAAAATCATTCAGTTTTAAAATAGCTCTATGATACCAATCAAAATTGGTTGTTTAACAATTTATTTTTCGAATTTAATTGAGCTTATCGACAAATCTCACACAATTAAAAAATCTATGGACGAATTCTCAAATATGAAGTAGGATTTATTGCATTACTCTATAATTCATACTGCCTAGAAAATTAAAGGCTATTCATTCGAACCCTCTCTCAATATAATTACCTAACATATTTATTACTATTGACATTTTAGAAATAAACATGTTACTGAAATTGAAGCACATCTAGTTTGTGCCAAATCACTTTAAGCAATAGCCAATCTTTTTGAAAAATACCTTCATATCAAGGAACCTTTCCTTTCTACAGTATAAACCCACTCAGCTAACCATCCAAAACCATTTCTGCTAGCATAATCTTCAATCCACATCATTGTGGATATATTTGGTCACGCTAACATATAAGACAATTCAGCACACAGTACTCACCGCGTTCAGAAAACCCGCAATCCTATTTTTATGAAGTGGGAATTTGGGCGGTGAGTGTGCTTTGAATAACATAGTCGCATAAATTATTCCATCAGCGACCAGGAAGTTATTGCAGGATAGTTTTTGCGGGGTGGAGGGATTTGAAGGCAAGTAGAGATTTTGAATTTTTAATCACAAGACTGTTCCGGACCCTAACCTCGGCATTTAGTTGGGGCAATAACATCAGCAATAGTGTTTTCGTTTAAGCGACTAGAAGTTATATGTATATTTACATATCACATCCTTCTGTTAGAAAGTAATAGCACTCTGTCCTTTAGCGTGAGGATCATAAAAATTGCACGCTTTAAGGATATTGATGGTTATTTTGAGATCTAGCTATAACTCAAGCGATCGCTAAGGGATTCGGAGAAAACTATTTTTTTAAATATTTAGAATCTGAAGTCTACAACACCAAATTTATCAGGTATGTTTCTTTAATCGACTTGAGGCAAAAACAATTGTCTAATTTTTTAAAGAGGATATAAATTAGTGATCGAGCGACCGGACTTACTCTCCATTCACTAGTCTTAACGAATAGCCAAAGGTACTGCTTTTAATAATTATTTTACTTATCTATTATTCGTGGAACTATGAGAACATTACACCTCATTTCGCTTGACTTTGAAAATCGGACGAACATTGGACTGACTCGTCCATTTGCAATACAATCAACTGTGAATGCGTCATGATTATTCACTATCTTCATTTTGTAGAGGTTAGGAAAAACAAGGCCTCTTGAAGTTACTAGGTCTACAACTTTGCTCCCGTCGTTTTCCAAAAGATGGCCGTAGAAGCCGGTGTAGTTAAAATATTTTAATCACAGATGTCGACCAATTTGATTTGACATTTGTAGATATAGCCCTACTTTGGTATAACTTAATTTATGTTTGCATAATAATAAAATTTTAATTAATAAATATGTTTAAATTGAAACCAAGTTCTCTTGATTTGCGGAAAGTATTGCTTTTTCATTTCAATATGAAGAATGTGCGGGCTGGCTGAAGCTCAACGGATTATCTCACATACTTATGGTAAAACGGCCATTAGTGACAGAATGTGTCGGAAATGGTTCCAATGTTTAAAGTGGTGAGTGGTGATTTTGCAGTCGAAGACCGGCATAGTGGTGGAGGAGAAAAAGTTGTTGAAGATGCAGAATTGGAGGCGAACTATTTTCAGTGAAGACTCGTGTCAAACTCAAGAAGAATTATCAGAAACGTTGAAGAAATGGAAAATTTTACCTCACTCTCCAGATGTTGCTTCGTCTCATTTACACCTCACCTCGCCCACTGGCACACGGCCTGGCTGACCAGCACTTCAGCTCGTATGAAGAAGCGAAAAATTGGATCGTCTCATGGATCTTATCAAAAGATGGGAAATTTTTCCGCTGTGGGATTCGCCTGCTGCTCGAGAGATGGGCCAAAGTGGTAGCTAACGATGGACAATACTTTGAAACTTAATATATGTAATCGTTTTGTTGTAATAAAGCCTCAAATTAAGAAAAAAACGACAGGAGCAAAGTTATAGACCTAATATAATTATAATAGTATTCTTCATTGGCAGCTTAAATCCGCCTTTATTTAAAAAAACTTTCCTTTGGAAAGACAAAAAATACAATCTTTCACACGCGTGGGAAGTTCAATATCAAGAAGGAATAAATGCATCCAGATTGGGAGTTAAAGGAGCTAAACACAATGCGTTAGCTGGCCTTTTCAGGTGAAAATCAGATAAGCTTTTTCTCCCCTTATCTCATGATTCACTTACTTTTCTCAACGACAGTTTAACTTTATTTCGTTAAGGAACAACTTGACATTTAGCTCATTGTTAAGTTTCCGATGAAAGATGAATGTGTGACTTTAAATAGCAATTTTAATTGAGATCGTTTGTTTACTTTAACACTAATTCCTCAAATCCAGTCGGTGTTCATTAATGAAAGAAGCAAACTTTTTTCACAAGACTCACAATCCAAACTTTTGCCTTTTTTACTTTTAAATAACTCAAGCAAATTCTTTATGGCGTGTCTGGACCAGTACTCACCAGACTCATTTGTTAGAAACCTTTATCTCATCAAAGCCAGATGCTTATCTTCAATGATTCACCACTTGCGAAATATTAGAAATGTTGAGTTTTCGTGAGTGTCGAAATATCATTTCAAAATTTCAGAAGAGAGGGCGGCTAATTCTTTCATTATTAATTACCTTACTGAACTGTGATAGGCTTGAAGTACCTTCGGTGTTAGAAGAAGTATGTATACCACCATAACGTAGGCGACTATTTAGTTCATTCAGTATTCTAACAGGCTCTGAATGTTGCGGCAATGAATCTATCTGGGTACTAAAGGGTTAAATAAATTCTGGTATTTCTGTCTAAGTTAAATTCGTTGGGAAATAGACGGCTCAGAACAATCAGAATTCAAATTAAGTAGAATTCAGAAAATATGCCAGCCCTTTACACATGCCATTCTACACCCTTTTCGTCTCATTCTATAGATTGATATTTCTGAATTTAAATATTAGCTATCAGTAGGGAAGTATGTTAAGTTATCCAATCGAATATTTTCGTTGCATTGGTGAGAAAATCTCTAGTGCACTGAACTACCAATTATTGGCTTTCCAATATCACACTTTGGCACGCAAGACCATCAATCAAATCTTTTCGCTATAATTATTAAGAAATTCAATAGATGATAATCATCTTTTTATCGATTCAAGTTGATTTAATTAAATTTTTTAATCAGAATCCTAATTTTAGGCCACAGATCTTCTTCCTGGAATCTATGTAGTTTCCCACTTATAAGGGTCTAACTGAGTTCAATCAAAGTGAGAGAGTGCAGTTTGCCTGACCATCTTTAATAATAATACTATGATAGAAGTAAATTAGTAACCATTATCTAAAAGTTGGTATTTCTAATGTCCTCAATTAAGTCTTTAAAAATTAAAAAATTATCTTTAAAAGAAGCGAAATTTCATGCAAAGCAAATGCTTTTTTGTGAATTAAGTAGCTACAGAGAATCCTTTGTTCAACTGCGAAATTAGTTTGCATTTCTGAAAATATTTAGAAATGGATTTTGCTCTTGAGTGTTGCCGCTTCAAACGGGGGAGAGGTTAAAATTGGCAAAATTGAAAAAAAAGATGTGTACTTTGGGGATTATTTTCCGCTTAATGGAAAGCGTAACTCATTTTCATGAAGCAAGTGGGGAAAAAAGTTGAAAATTCGCGAAATTCGTTTTATGCGCAAATAGTGAGAAGCAGCGCTAGTCATTTATATTTCGCGTCATAGTTAAAATTATGTTTAACGTAATTGGTCTCTGTGTAAAATTAATTTAAATAAAGATGCCAAATTTAATAATAATAATCAGACAGGTAGATGAATCGCAATAACTATCTCCCTTCAGCCCGAGAACTGAAGTCACTGTCAAGCACTACGCATGACATTCTGATGTTTGGCACTTCTTCCACATGCGTTTTTACATAAAACATTAAAAGAAGTGAAAATCGTGTATTGAAGACCACCACCAGTGATCGCGTCCAAAGATCAGCGACCCAATCGGCAACGTAAGAGCATATAATCTTCTTTCTCCAGGCATTTAAATGCATTTAGCAATTTCAAGCTTCATGATTTACTTGCAAACTCTACTATGGAGGAGATTTACGCAATTTCATATAGGAATTGACGGTGTTTATCTATTTAGTCATGGCATCACGGTCAAACCGATAGCTCTTTTGGTGTCATTATTGATTTTTTTCAAGTCATGACCACGCAGAACTGGACGAAATCCTCTTCCCAGGTGCTTGTCTGTGGGATATTTCTGAGGAATCTGCAGAGTCAGCTGGACGTTCTGACCAGGTTCGAAGTCCAATGAGTTGCTCTTTGGCTTCAAAGTTATAACAAGTTACCAATTTTTCACTGTGCTCAATGCGTTAATTTGGGTTCCCATGCCTATTAATGAGTATACTTTAAAATACTGCTGTTTTATTTCAACAGGAATTCATCCTTTTTTTGTTTTTATTCTGTCACAAATCCACACAGTTTCATCACAAAACTGAAATCCCATGATTTTATCAGAAAAAATTATTTTTGGCACTGGAAATCTATTCAAGGATCAAATCAATTGACCGCTGTTCGATACTCGCAACCTAGAAAGCTATCTGAAAAAAAGTAAAATTTCACTGCCGAAGTTCTTGTCTCAAAACTAGAAAATGTATTCTGAATTGGGGAAATTGGAAGTATGTGAACTAGTAAGATCGTTTAAAAAGTGAAAATCTCTGCCTATACCAAAACTAACCGTTCATGGTTATCTATTAATCCCAAAATGTAAAAGTCATACATTAAGCTACTCGCCTCATCCCAAGTACTATTTTCAGTCAGAACCCAGATAGCTAAACCATTCAGCGCATTATACAATGCGCAAAATCGAGGTTACAAATGAAGCAACTAATAAGTACAATTTGCAAAACAAATCGCACAAGGAGTACTGATACACTGTGACATCATGTTTTACTCTGAAAATGACATTAGTGGAGACATTTTCAGTGGCGTATTCATCATGATGCTCCTTAAATTAATAGAATTTGAACGACATTGTTTTAAAAGCTGCACTTTATACTGTGGAGTGCACAACGCTACCATGGCTACCATGGCTAAACGAAGATATCTCATGTGCACTCAGACAGAATCGTAGCTGCGGCCATGCTGAATGTCGCGTGGGGAGCAAGTATGGTCGTGAGCGCAGAGACATCCCAGCCAGCCACCAATCAATAGTCTCCTCTCCAGGGTTTAAAAAACCCTTCATTATATTATAATGACTAATCTCCGAGACAAACCACACAGCCCGAATAAACTTATTCCATGCCAAACGTCTGTTTCCTCTATAGCATTGCGATATCTTAGGCAATCCTGGGAGCCTTTACAAGCTAGAAGAACTTGTCATAGAGGTTACTGTGCATAAGATGAGGCTTATTAGTGTTGCAATACGCTACAATTCTCAACTTCTAACAGGCCACTTTACCTAGCTCTCAATAGTGATTCCGTACTTATATATATATATATATCAAATGGCAGGCTTTATAATAGTTATCATTAGCCCATTGGTTGACTTCTGGCTTCTCAGTATCTTTGGGTTTCTGTCGTTATCTGTAGTTCTGGATACCGCATCAGATGGGTCTTCTCCATTTCCTCCTGTAGATCAAATAAGCTACGTGTTGGTTGGGCTCATACTCCCATTCTGTGAAGATGTTTCATAATTAAATTCTCCCAAATTAATTTTTTGTAATGTCGTGTGCATTGCTATAATACGCTAAAAAGTCTGGTAATTTTTTCCATGATCTATGAGTACAGAGAGAGAGAGAGAGAGGGAGATTTGACACAATGGTGTTATTACACTGCCCTACTAATTAACCCAAGACTTTATGTGTGAATTTAAATCGTATTTCCATTGTAGATGAATGGAGGTCAAAATGGCTTAAGATTATTAACGGTTATTTAATAGGAGGCAAAACAACGAGAACTGATCACCCTAAAGAAGAACAGTAACTCTTTATCCTTTCAGTCAATTGTCCTTATTGTGAAAAATTCAAAAAAGTTGAATTTTTGCGCAGGCGTTGTTAAAAGTCTTAAATGCTGTACGTTTTAGTGAGCTCCATGGATTTTATTATCTCTTTTTGACACGCTCTGTGGGAAGTACTTTACACCGCTCTGTAGTTACGCTTTCTTAATTAAAATGTGCATTTTTTTCTGATCGTGAGTAATAAACTGTTTTAATTACGAGATGATCGAAATTAAATAGGTTAAAACGCACAAGTTTATTTTACAATTCCCAACCGTTTAGCAAATGGACACGCCTCTTCGTACAAACTAAGAGCCTAGGAGATGAATGAGATGA
The DNA here is from genome assembly GCA_000469805.3 of Hymenolepis microstoma. NCBI lineage: Eukaryota > Metazoa > Platyhelminthes > Cestoda > Cyclophyllidea > Hymenolepididae > Hymenolepis > Hymenolepis microstoma. The sequence goes on from LR215994.1 coordinate 2,463,611, forward strand.
TGAAAAGCTGACTTTATTGTTGGTAAGCAGATTCTCTAAACCACTTCAAACTCTCTCTCTGTTATGCTCCAAACACGAAAATGAATTATTTTGATAAAAATTAGCGTTATATCTTCGAAACCGGACGCTATTTTGTTGAAATGAATGTGTTCTATCGTTTTTAAATCTGCGACACTGGCCTTTGGCATTTTATAAATAAAACGTCTCATTTTACTCACGGTCTTACAATCAACTATTATTCCTTTTTCCTACTGTCCGCCTCTATTATTTTTCACTCTAGTCACGAAAGGCGTTGCTGGTGCGTTATATTTATTTCTATCAAATGGCAGGGTTTATGATAGTTATCATTAGCCCTTTAGTTGACTTCGGGCTTCACTGAGGAGGGAGGAACATCAAAGTCACAAAAGTGGAGAGGGGGTAGAGAAGAGTGATTAAAAGATGTAAGAGGGATAAACAAAATGGTAGAGAAAAATGTAAGGTGAGGTGAGTACTGTGGAAGTGGAAGTGGTGAAATGTGACATATTAGTGAGGTAGTTGCAGTCAGAAGTCAACTGCCGGATTATAGATTTTTTTGCCGTATGAGAATAGTTGCCCAGGTTGCACCACGTGAAGGCAATTCTACCATGCACTCCCTCGCTGGTGTGTTATATTAACCCGTAGAGTCTGCACAAGTGTGAATTGAGGAGGGAGAGGGGAAAATGAAGGCGTTAGTGAATGAAACAATTGACAGCAAAGTAGAGCAGAGTGCTGGGGTGACACCTCCAGAGATACTGGGCCTTCAAAGAGTTAATTAGCACAGGCACAACAAAATACAGACGTATATATCCAACTAGGATGGGGTGCGCGATAGACATACCTTCACGTGGTGCACCCTGGGTAGCGTATATTTATACGGCAAAAAAGCCTATAATCCGGCGGTTGACTTCAAACTACCATGACCAGCCGGAGGAGGATTATTAAGCCACTCCAAATCAAGAAGGGTTGATATTTCTCATTTCACTCACTTTTCAATGGTGGAAAAGTGAAAAGATTTTATAAGATAATCTACAGAACTGCACAGCGTTCTAGTGTGAAACTAAGATTAATTCAGTGGAGGAAAGTCAAAAATGTATGTCCAATAGAGAGCGGGCATTAATTAACGGTATATATTGAATTTTATGACAGTTAATACTTAATACGATAAATGAGGAGAGAGGTTATTGGAACTAGTGAAAGGTTTAAAAATGGACAAAGCCAATATTTTGTCACCTTGGTGCGTGAGTGTCGCCGTAGATGATGTGCTTGTCTGCGATGTTAGAGTCTACGGAGAGTGGAAGGAACAACTGTTCTGCTTAAAGTTGGTTATTAAAGGAGAGTAGCTGAATTCAAGTTTCTCACTGAGCCCGAATTAAGTTGCTATCCTTCTACCTAACTCGGGTGTTTAAAATCGCTTTCCAAAATATTCTTTTTTGGTTAATTTTCAGCGAATAAATTAAAATTCAAAGGTGAAAAGGTGACCTCTATTTGAAAATTTATATTCAATTAACCCCTGTGTAATCGTTCAAACTCAATTTTCGCAACTTGTTCGTTGCTTATTATAACTTCGTACAATTATGATACTGTCATTCTAAGTAGACAGGGTAATACTGATTTTATATTTAATTCCAAGTAATTTAGAATGTCACTATTATTGTTGAAGAAGCCTCAAGAACTTTGGAACTTCCAACCAACTGACTATCACCATTTTTTCCTCACTTTCATATTAGTCACAGGCTTTGGAAATCCATTAATCGTTGAAACCCTAGAGGGGGACATATTTATTGAGAAAGTTTGGCTCGAAACTTATTTTGACTCAGAAAATAAGTATCTATGCCTCAAAATTTTGAACAAGTATTATACTACTTAGTTATGCTGCCTATATTTTCTAATTTTTGGGGAAATTTTCTCCAATGACCACAATTTCAGTCGTATGTTTGGTTCAACATGTAATCTCCAAACTCTCAACTTGTGTCCTAGTTAATACCCGAGCGGCATCGTGATCTATTACCCCACCCAGGAATTCCCACACTCTTCAAGCAGTAGCATCCTGGGCAACGTATACTCATAAGGCAAAAAGTCTGTAAACCGGCAGTTGACTTCAAACTACCATGACCCAACTGTATGTCATATTCCACCACTTCCTCAGTACCTTTGCGTCTGTCTCTTTTCTATATCTGTGAATCACTCTTCTGTTCACCCTCTCGAATTTTGGTGACTTTAATGTTCCTTCCCTCCGTGAAGCCCGAAGTCGACGAAAGGGCTAATCATAACCATCATAAAGCCTTCATTTGATATAAATAAATACTCCAACTAATTAGGTGGTAGCATCCCCTCTTACCCTTATCCCAATAAGCAAATAATTAGCTACTTCAAACAAAGAATTATTGAACCATACTCTTTTGTTGTAGCACACTTTTAGTGCCAGTTAGTGGCTGCTGGGATACCCGCAGTATTAAGTTTCTTACCACAAAGCGCTTTCTCTGAGACCAAATTTATCCCAAGTTAACAAACCTATGATTTAATGAATGTGAATATTCATTTACTGTTAATCCAAAATATTGATATCATTGAAATTGGCTAAAGTCAGCTAATATGTCAGCATTACACGATTGACCAAATCCAGGCAGTAGGTTGGGGTTGGGTGGGTTGGGGGCGTCACAAATGTCGATAAGTGATGGTACTAGTGGCAAACGTAGGAGTTAACAACTATCAGTTCCAATAAGTACAACGCAAATAATCATACAAATCAAACTGTATTGAATAACCACAATGAGGATTCAAGAGATTAAGAGATAAGAGGGACAGAGAAGGTGAGAGGAGGGGAGGAGTTTGGAGCAAGTACAATGCCAAGCACGTGCATACGAGTGTGTGTCCGTGTGTGTGTGTGTGGCTGGAACAAAAAACGCACTAGTCACTTGGGCTCTCGGACGCGTCATAGCATATGTGCGCAGATGTACTTTTAAATGAGACGGAACAGTAATAGAATTAATGAAAATCGGTCAGCTCGTCTAGACATGAGAGATAGGGATTCGAGTCATAGGACCATTATGACTTCACCTCAGCTTCTTTGACGTGCAACTCAAATATTTTAATGGAGAATGTAATTAGAATATTGCACATTCCCCCTTTTCATTGACACCTAATTAAGCTTGTGTACCACAATCTTAGTCTTTATCATTTTTGACTTGTTAATCTCTTTTCAATTTTAGTAGTTTGTTAATTTACTTGGGTAGGCACACACACCCTTTTCACTATCATTTAAACGGCGTTTAAATGGTCTGATGTAAGAATTTTATCAGACCGAATTCATAATTGATAATCGATCAATCACATTCTTGAATTGTGTTTACTGCATCGACAGAGGCGTTTTCAACAAATATTCACACTATATCGGAATTCGTTTTAGGTTTCGAAACCGCATTTGTGGTTCACTGTCTTCATTGCAATAGTGTAGACTACGACTTTATTTCCTTTCATTATAATACATAAGCATGAAAGAAATGGACGAATCCAACGAACTGGTCAATTCCATCTATACATAACAAGTATTTCAGTTTTGAGCTAAGTTTTAGGCGTTCGCAGTCAAATAAGCAACTAACATAATGATCTAATGAACTGAGGAGTTCGGAACATGCAGGACTCTTCCGTATTTCCATTACTTTCATTTTTATCTTCCATATGAGCTATTATAGTGCAAACCAGAGGAGGAAGCACGTCATAGAGGAACCTTGAGACAACTTTATGTTCCTTAACTCCTTAACGCCCGAATTATTTTTTGAAAAATGCAACCGACCGCACTCACGCGTATCTGACAGCAGACTGATACCGACGTAATGAGTTTTGGTGGTATCAAGCGAAGGATATGGACGTATTGAACATGTTTAAAACGGCAATAGTGCCTTATGTTACGAGTCCAGTACCAATGGAGCTTATTTTAAAAGAGAACCGCACGGTCCTCTTGGGCGTTAAAGGGTTAGTTAATGCGGTCTGTCTTTTACTCAAAATTCCAAGCTTGGACATTGAAAAAATTCCCTATGGAAACGAACGATAATTGGTGTTTACATGACCACAAACAATCACTCCTATGCTCATGTTAATTGTACATAATCCTAATCTCCTTGTAACCTGCCAGCAGCGACTTTGTGATAACTCATCAGTGAACAGGCTTTAGCTCTAGTCAGTGTCCTGATCATTTTCGATGATTCGTCACAGAACAAGTGACATTTGCAAGTTGCCTTGAAACCGTAATTTTGCATGATGAGTGGAAGAAGTTATGAGGATGAGAGGAGGAATGATTAGTAGAGCAAGTGAGTTAGCAACTAAGGATATTCCCATGTAAATACTAACCGTAGCGTGCTGTAGTTCATCTTTCTTTATGGCACAAGAAGCCATTCTTTCAATGAAGACTGTTCTCACGTTTTCTAAAGTATCATAGTTAACCCCCATTACTTACTGACGTAGAGATAGGCGAATTCCTCCAATTATTGTATTAACAGTTAATAAACTCGATTTGTGTTCTTATTATAGGTAATTTGGGCATAATCGATCAAAATTCTATCCCGCTATTTGGAAATTTTCCCTAATTATTATTGTAAAGGACATCGGAGTGGGTATCATTTAGAGTTCATAAGTAAAACGAAGAAGTCTTAATTGCTTTTTGCACAAGAAGAAAAATACTACTGATTTACTGGAAATTCTTGATTTTGAAAGACTTTAAAAGGTCACCGTATCATATGAAGTGTATAATTTTATTTCCGAAAAATATGCTAACAATTTTAAAGAAAAGAATAGGATATTAACACCCGGGATATCGAAGTGTATAGGAAAGAGGGCGAAACTGGGTGACGAACAGGACTATAAAGTGAAATCAAGGTGACGAGCCTGACCGCAATTAAATTTTTGAGATAGCAATTTTGGCCGAATGCTGACATAGTTTTTCTGTCACGCTCAATCATTTACTTAGTTCCCGGGCTACTTGGTGAATTCATTTTTGAATTCCTCAGAATTTCATAACTGGTTGATTAAGTTGAGTTTTCGTGATGTTGGGAAACCTGGCCACATTCGAGAAAATCTCATGATCTTCACCTCTCACCCCTGGATTTGCAAGACCACTTGTGAAGAGGTCAACGCAGCAATTATTGGCTATTTAGACACCCAATCATCTATCATAAATCCAAATCTATCTAAGCAAATTTACTTCCTTAATGGAAATATTTCTGTTTGATCTGCAAGTCTTCAACCTTTTTCCTCCAGTAATCTGGGCGAATGTATATGATGAGACCAGTGAATATCAATTAATTACACCAACTAAAAATCATAGGTATATTTACCAAACTACCTTCAAACGTCATTCTTTCGCCGTTAAATTAACGTATCAAGTCATTACAACAGTATAATTTGAAGAGCACAAGTACATAGGCAGTCAAAATTTATTTTTCCAATTTTGTAAGTATTAAGCTCAAATTAATTATCTGTCTATAAGTTGGCTTAGCAACTCTCATATCAAATTACACATCAACGACTAATGTGGACCTGAAAAAATTCTCCATTATATTACTAGCAGAACAAATTAACTAAGAGTAAATTAATAGAAGATTTGGATAAGGTTTTTTCTCACACGCGGAGAAACAATTTTGGTGTAAATTTTAGGCTAGTTACCATCATCCTTCAAGAAAAATTTTTGGAATTTATGATTCTAGGAAATCAACAAGTAGTGCTTTGGGGTAGTTATGCTTCAATACATTCAAAGAATCAAGATGTTTTGTAATAAAAACGACAAATATCTGTACCAATTGGCAGATAAACGCCCTTAATACATTACATCAAGGTAAAAACATGGGAATATCTCTGCGATTCGATTGGCCGATGTTGGCCATGTAACGGGCCAATCAAGAACGGGTAGGTGTGAAACAGCAGTCAGTTATTGGCGGAGGCAGACAAATTGCTGCACTAAAGGCCTGATTCATTCTCCCAAATTCGGACGGACACACTTACGGTCACGCATAAGCTCTAGCGCTCTCTCACCAATTATTTCACCCCTCTACAATTTCGGTCTTTATTCCAAGGCTTACCACAAGTCTTCATTTCACCCTTTACTTCGGATTCTACGTGGTTATATAAAAACACTGTGAGTCTAGTAAATTCTACCTTCGGCTTTAAATTCACACTAATAATCGGCTCCATCGCATAAAAATTAATTCAACTTATTCGTTACGACTTATTTCATTTATTTTCCAGTCGCAATTTAGCAACTCCAGCTCATGCTCAATGAAATTAACTTCAAAGAAACAATATTTCTGTTATATATTATATGTTTCAATTGTGTCATTTTGTTCAATTTTATAAACTGGCATAGAAGTAGAATTTTTCACGTTTTTTTCCTTTTATTTACTAGAATTAATGTTTGAAGGCTTCATTTCTATCTGTTTCGAATGTCAATCGAATGGATTTTACATTAGTTTTGATCGATTTCCCCTTGAAAACCATTTGGATGGCCTAAAAGATCTTGCTAATTCATTTTAGTATTAATATTCCTTGCAATAGCATATCCCTTCGCTCATATTAGAAGTTAGATTAACTTGTCATAAACTTTATACTAATTAATTGTTTTCAATAAAGTTAAAATTAGTTAAAAAAAATGTGTGTATTTTCCGTCGTTTTACTTTTTATTGTAATTTACCGGGTCTGTCATCTAAAACTGCTCTATTCCAGGCATAGCTTGATAACGTTGATAAAGATCTCGAAAACTAGGCATTTGATCAAAGACGAACTGATTTTTAGATTAGCTATCGTGTCTGCATTTAACGCTTCCGAAATAAAATTAAATTGAAATACACGGGTTTCTATGACTAAATTAACTGCACCTGAGTAGGTGATCAGTAATAAAAATGACATCAAAATTCCCTTCGTAGGCATCGAGTTGAATGTTTTTCTCAAAAAAAAATTCAACGAATTTGATCAATTTCCGTTTCTAAAATTGCTTCAAATTAGCATAACAAAGCACTCATACTAGTTCTAGTTAGTTCCATTGTCAGAATTAAAATTGGGAGATAAAATTCAAAGTATTCTCAGTATTTAACCTTTTTCAAGGTAACGCAATGATGTAAAATTTTATCCTTGACAGGTCAAAGGAGCATTAAACGTTCCGCCACACGGGAGGTAACACGTTTTGATTTCTAATGAAGCGAATACTATCTTTGACACTCTGAGAGCGGCGAATAGCAGCTGAAGGGTATTTGGAACTAGACGCTAGGACTTAGAGAGGACTTCAGAGTGGACACGTCTTTACGCAAGTATATATTTTAATAAATAGTGGAGAGTAGAAGGGCTTGAATACATTTGAGTTTATCATGTGGCCAGATTGAATGAGCCAGCAATCCAAATCGAAAGGTACTGCAGTGTGCAATCCCAAAGTTTGCGCATGCACTTAGTCCGGGGACGCGAATGGGTGACGTTGTTGCTATAGCCATGCCAACCACACTTCTATTGATTTCCCCTCAGCTGCACAGTTATTTTGGACAATGGCAACATTTGATTGGTCGAAACAACCCACATCTATTAAAGTTACTGTACATTACTTGTGCTGATAAAAATATGAAAAATATTCAAATTTTCCTCTCCCATATATGCATACAGTAATGAAATAATAAATCAAGTCATTCCCATCATCCTCTCTGCTTGTCTAACATAAATCTTTTCAAGGAAATAAAATTCCGGGTTAACCTAATCGTTGGCCAGCATGATCTCTTGCGCTTCTAGTTATTATGCCTTTAGTTTTTCTCCTGCTATTTGCAGGGACTAGGAAAAGAGGTAGACAGAAAGAGGGTTTATTCACTTAGAAAGTTTGTTGTAGGTTAGGGGTTATGATAAAGGACCTTATGATCATACCTGACGCGTTGTGACCTTAGGCTGCCCTCAGCCCATATGGATAAACGAATATGTTAGTGACCCCATTTTCAACGCATACTTCAAAATACGCTGCCAAAATCCTCTCTTCCACTATGCTCCTGGAGTTTACTTTAAATCTTAAACAGATAGACGCATATAAAGTTAAATAATTTCCGTTTGCTCCCAGGTTCACTTTAAAACCATATTAAAATACGAAGAAAATCCACTTAAAAGATTTGAAACCTCGCCATCAAATTAAACTACCAAAAATTTGATCACTGAATAACTACTATTCATTGGTAAGTCTAGTTTTCCAAGCTCTGAATTTGGAAGGTTGGTGAAGACTAGGACTTACTTTAGACAACTGAGCTTATGAAGGCGAGAGGGGGGGAAGTGTCCTCTTATCATTCTTCATTTAATGATAGAGAGTAGTCATTAAGTTACCTTGACATTATTTTAGCTTTGAAACCCAGTTTTTAATTCTTTAGAAAACACAGTACAGTGTGTAAGTTTGAGGGTATATCGTTGTACCATCGCCAACTTGAGCAGAGTAGAGGCGAATTCGATCTTTAAAAATTGGTAGTTTCATCATTTATCTCAGATTACAAAACGGAAATTGGATTAGAGACTCAGTTAGTTCCCCAAAGTCTACATCCGATTCAAACCTTCTACTTGTGAAAAAATACTCAAAACGTTATGAAGCCAAGATTCCTCTGAGGCTCTATTGACAATTTATGTCTTTGTCAGGAAATTATACAAGACTTGGTATAGTAAAGAGTGCTTCATTTAGCTTTGCCTTTACTAACATAATCTTTTCTAACCTCAAAGTTAAGGGAATTTATGCGATGGCAAGTAAATACTATAAAGTCAATTGAATAATTTCAAAAGATTTGAATTTTTAAGCCACATGCAAAGATTTGAGGCCAAAATCAAACTAGCCTACTTTGAATCGGACAGCTTATTTCCGATTTTCTAGACCTTCATAATATATATTTACGTCTGTTCAGATAATGGCATTGGATTCTTTCTTCTGCGTGTGTGTTTGTCCATATTCATTACTCGGTTTCAAACATTGCAATCTTTTAATAATTTCATTTAATCTAATCTAATTAATCGAGTCCTATAAATATATATATTCCTTCGTGCTATCTTTAGGAAATTGACGTTCACTTAATGTTTGACCGAAAACAGACGCATAAAAGGTGTTATTGGTAGTAAAACGAATTTTGCTAAATCAAAATAGAACGAGGGGCTAACGTTTGCCCTGTTGGCAAGAAACGTTTATCTATCAGCGAGGACATTATCAAGAAACCAATTAACAATTGGGGGAGGGAGGAGGGGTGGGCATGATTTAAATTCAAAATTTATTCAAGTTTGATTGATGCGTTAACGTTAATTGATACCCTCTTCTATGAACCACGTCCATTGCTCGCTATGCTTTCACAAAAATGAAAGCTAAAACGTTTTTTCCGATTCTACTGGTGTTGAAGGTCTTTTTCAAACTAATGCCAGTGTTATTTTCTGATTCATAGGAGGCTTTCTAAACCAACGGGACACAATCTGAGAACAGGAACACAATGGGCAATGCATTGGGTCCACATAGGACTTTACCGAAAGAGGATCTTAATTTCCTCATGAACAACACCAATTTCACAAAAAAGCAGATCAAAGAATGGTACCAGGGATTCATCGTAAGTTCCTTTACTTTATTTCTCAACACTCAAAATAGGCATTTTGTTTTAAAGACGTTGATCAAGACATTGATTTTTGTCCGTTTTAAAAGCACGAAGCTGTTGCAAACACAAATAAATCGATTATTTAGGAATAAAGTTTCCCTACATTAAGGGCAATGGAACAGACCAGTGATTGGCGAAATATTGGTACATTTGAAGCTGAGAATTAAATATATCATAGTAAAGTAATAATGTATACTATGGTCGGATTATTCACTTTATACTAGATTATTAAGTATCACTGAACTGATATCTCAATGTTCTTAGCTTGAAATTTGAGCGTTATGTTCACCAAGTTAAGCGCATTTTGCGACCAAACGACCAAGTGAGGTGGTTGGTCATCCCATCTCCATAAAGTTATTTTTTCTTAAAGTCAAAGACACCAGGAGAGCATTAACAAACAAAGCATATTTATTTACTTATAAGCTTCCGAGAAATGATATAAGGTCTGGATTCGTTTTACATCAGAGAACAATGAGAATTTTTTTGGGTTAAGACTTTGAGTGTTCAAAGGAGAAGAAACTTATGAGCAGTTCTGCATGCAATCAACAGGACGTGGAAAGTCTTGATGAATTGTGTACGAAATTATTCACATACAAACTTACTTCAAACAAATATGTGAACTGGATTACTTTTGTTATGAAATAACCGATTTGCTATTAATGAAATGCTTTAACAAATCGATTTTGATGACTGGAACAAAGTAAACGTATAGAGCTTTTATCATGAAAAGCGCTTTAAGACAACTTAGGAGGTTAGGCGTTGTGAATTAATGAAGAATATAGGCCAGTCAGTCGAATGATGTTTTATTAAATTTTAATTTGTGATTTGCCAGTTTGGTTAATTTTGTTGAATGTATATAGCTATTTAAAAAGGGACCATACCTTTCAAAGTTTAATCATCACCTAATTCCTTCAGTTTTGTAAGCGTCAGTTCATGTCAGTTCATGAGAGGCAACTGGCACGGAGATTCATTGATGGGATTCATACTACCAACCCGATTTATCTCACTGTTCTAATGGTCAAACACTTATTAGACTACAATGGGTGAGCTAACACAATGGAGATCACTACAGAGCCAACGTAATAAATTAGATTAAATTTTTCGTCTGACTTTGTAAGAAATTCTATCCTTTGCTGACTTCCATTAACTTTAGTAAAAATCCACAGCCTAAGCGACCGTCGTATCAAAAATTATTATTTATATCAAATGGCAGGCTTTATTAAAGTTACCATTAGCCCCTTAGTTGGCGTCGGGCTTCACAGAGGGGAGGAACATCAAAGTCACAATAATTCGTCGGGAGGGGAGCAGAAAAGTGATTTACAGATGTAAAAGAGACAGACACAAACGTAGAGAAGAAGGTAAAGTAGGGTGAGTACTGTGGAAGTGGTTGAATATGACATACAGTGGGGTCATGGTAGTTTGAAGTCAATGGCCATTTTAAAGACTTTTTGCCGTATTAGTATATGTTGCCCAGAGTGCCCCACGTAAATGTAAATCTATAGCGCACCCCAACAAAAATTTTAGATCCTTTCGCGTAATATGAGCTGATCATAAAAGCTTTTCATATCTAGTAATTCCATTTGTTGTTCTTGCCGTACAATTGCCATTACGGAGTTCGATTCGAAGAGTTCCCAAAGATTTCAGTTGCCGATTTCGGAGCATTTTCGAGTTATTTTTTGCTTGGGTTAGTGCGATTTCGCCTAAGTTTCAAAATAGAAGTTTCTACCTACTCACTAAAAATTGTGAAATTTAAAACAAAACAGAAATAATTTTGAAATATCACGTGCCCATGTATTTTTTTCAAGAAAACGCCTTTAAATCGTTTATTTTTTTCTTGCAATCCAAAGTATTTATAGCATATTTCTTGTTTTTTTTGAAAAATTACAACAGCCATTAAATTTTCATTTTTTGTAAATATATTTTGTCCTTTTGGTATTCGAATTAATGCCATGATCCAGAACTTATCGAGTAAATTTGTTACTCAAAAATGAAATTAGGAAGGAGTGTGAACTTTCGAAAATTATTTGTTTTATATATTTAGATTTGAAATGTTCAACATTTTTATTATTTATTCTACCATTTAAATTAAATTTTTGGGAGTCTTCCCAAAAGATTAGCTTAAAAGTAAAGATTATCTTAGAATTTAAATTTTGAAAAATCTCTCTTAACTTTATTTTAAATCGATTATTACTAGTTTGGCTTGATTTCGTTTATCTTTGCATAGGCTAAAACCCCGCGCTATAGAGTTGTTTGAAAAATGAATAGGCTATCGGCTGTTTATAAAAAGCATCGTGTGAACTAAGCAATACCAACTTGAATTACAATACGATAAATTTTGCGGGAAAAGTTATTTTGACGACATATTAAAACACAGTTTTAAAACAGCATTCCTAAACTAGAAATTGCCAACTTAACTAAAATTGATTTTTAAATCTGTTTTAATTAGAAGAAAAATTTGGTTATTTGCCTGGTGGGACAGTGAAATTGTCGATGTGTGGGACAATCTGCTAGGCAACCATGATAGTTCACAGTCCAATTTACCCTGCATATTTATTTTTTTCTTTTGTATAAATATATTGAACATATAGTATGTTTTTTCTTATGGAACAACGGATAATAATCGCACAAATCAAAGTGCAATCATCGATCGATCAAAGTGATTTTCTGTTAGCTGAAGCTTTCTACAACCATTTCTATGGTTTAACGTCTCAGATTGTTTGCTTTTTAAGTTTACTACTGCAACAATTACTTCTATCAAGCATTCATATTGTGATGTCAATAAAAGCTGCACTTTTGTTGAAGGAAAAAGGAAACTCGACTAGTCTTGAATAGTGCATAATTATAAATGCCATAAATGGAATTTGGCAACGCAAATATTAGAGATGATGTACTCGAGGTAACGTGTTAAACAGAGTTCGGTAATGACTGTAACAATTTGCTAAACGAGAGAATTGCTGTATTTGTAGATGATTAAGCATCTCGAAGGTAAAGCTATTAATTCTGCAACAGAATACAGTACATTCTTCATTTTTCAAGCGTGTATTTTTTACAGTTAAAGGAAGCCCTGAAAAGAAAACGTAATTTCAGTAATTACTTCTACCCTCCAATTCTACGGTTTTCCTACTTAAATGGCTGAAGAAAATTCTGCAATTTCTGTAAAATTTTACCTTGATTTAAATTCTGGAGGTCACTTTCAAATGGTTATAAAAATTTTAATTTCCGTTTCTCCAATTTAAGGTCAGATTGATAGTTAAAGTAACCTTCAAATTATATTAATTATTATGCGTATTGACATATGTTTAAGCCCCTTGGAAAAAAATTTCCACTGGTCTTGTCTACTTTTTATTTGCCTTTCCCCAAAAAATATTTGTCTTTAAATTAAGATTATAATTAATTTTGATATTTGCCAAAACTGAGACTTGAAATGGGCATTCCTCGTGTTGATGTCTGTTTCAATTTGGGATTTTTAGGTTAATGTATGTTTATTGGGAGAAAATCAGAATGCCATTGATTAATTAAATCAGTGTCAGACAAAGCGGATTCGGTTCCATTGAATATGTTCGATTTTCACTAGGATTTCAATATTTTTGAACTTGGGAGTATTATTTGTGCAGTTTAGAAATGAGATTTAGCGGCTTTGGACTCACTTGGTTGTTGTAAGTGGGTTCTTTATAGTGCCTGACAGGAAATCTTTGTTTAAAAGTTAGGTACATCTGGAAGACTAATTAAATCCGACGGAAATGGAACTGTTCTTCAACACTCGTATTTAATCGATGAGATGATAGATGTTCCAACTGACGTCCCTTTCATAACTTGTTGTAAGTGGATATTGAAAATAAGCTGAAGTCTTCATCTCGGCAAATTGACCATGCCTATCGTTGAAAATTAGAAAATTTCGCATTTGACTTAAAAAGTAAAATAGGTTATGGCCACTTTAGGATAGTGTTAGTTTCCCTTAACGAATGCTTCAGTAGATGAATAACCCTTTTCTGTAGGGTAATTAGTTAAAGGCTCGGACCTGACCTCTTTGCCATGATTTTGTAAGCCTTCTTTCATTTCTTTCAGGAATCTAATGGCTCAAATGTATTGGTGCATAAAAATAGGCCCATTTTTTAATTACTTTTATCATACAAGGCCGTTTATATGCATTTTAAAGAGCAGGCCAATTCTAAGTTCGCTTTTTATTTTAATATTGAATGTTTTACTCTGATATTCCTGAAAGTACTTGGAATTCTACTGTTCAAATCTTGGCCTTACTTTTTGAATGGCTATTATTGTTTAACTTTGTATTCGAGCCGCGCATGCTCTTCCGCAATTAATCACCAGTTCATTGGAATTGAATAATTGATTTACTAACTAATTACAATACTGATAGCTTAGCTCGATTGGAAACGTATAAACCTTGGAAAATCATTATAGGTCGTTATTTTTTGCAATAATTTCAGTGACTGATCTTATATTTTCATTTTTAAATGATGTATTTTAAAAAATCATGAGCCATTTGTACTTTTGACGCGCTATTTATAGTTTGCTGTATTAAGCACACATACTTTTATCTCTACAAATTGCATTTTATTTATAATACTATCTTTGTAGCCCATTGACAATTTCTGCCCAAAATAATTAAAAATGTATTCAAATTTAATGAGTAATCAAATCCAATCATTCATGTCACTCAGTAACCTTGAATGCCCTCAAATGAAGATTTTCTTTCCAGTCAGGTCTGGAGTTTAACAAATTCAAGTACCAATTATTAATTTTATTTAAAAAATAAATAAAATGAAATGTTTTGGAAACAATAAGTGAGTAATGATGAAATTTTTCACATTCCTTCACACCTCGAAACGACTTTCACTCTGCTTGCAAAGTAGGTAGGAGAGAATCGGCCACTTGAAAGGGTGAAGACTAGCGCCTGTTCTATTTTTGTCTTTTCATTTACTAATGTGAGAGCGAGTTATTTTCATATTCCAAGCTCTCATGAGAATAAAAAAGATTTGTGTTATGGTAAATTTTGCACAATTTTAATGTCGATTATTTTTTGCGAATTAAAATATGTAATTGGCGTAAATACTTCTGAAAAAGCAACTTTACTTACGATAACATTTATCAACGTGATTCCATTTCAATAAATTGATATTCGTTTGTACAAACTGCCTGTACGAAGCAATGTAGAATATAATTAATATTTAATTTAATTTCGTGCATTTTCTATAGATTTTTTATTCAAAGCAACATCCCAAATATACTTGTAGCATTGTTGAAATTGTTGCAAAACCGCATGATCAGGAATAATTGATAATCAATTTTGGCATTTAATTTTGTTATTTAATATATTTTTCGCTATTTTTTTCCGTCTCATTCCTTCAACTTAATGAATTTCGCACTCTATAAAAGGCAATATTAACGAAATTAGAGAATAATAACAATTTCTTCCAATAGAATTGACTGAATTTAAGATTAGCACCCAAACAAAAAAATGGTGCCCAGAACTGCGTGAGTTGGAACAGCAATCCACACCTTATTTTAATTTGGCTTAGAGAAGGGACATTGATTACGATGCTCTGACAAATGTAAATATCTTCGCTTTGCCATACTGAGACTGGAAGCCGCTGAATATCAAAAAGGATCACTCGACCTTCTCATCAACCAAAATGGCATTGATGTAACAAAGCTGGGTGGTTGATAGGCACTTGGCACATTGGTCAAGTATTTGCTGCAATCTGGAAGGCGAATCATGGAACTCGAATTTGGTGACTTAAACTACTAATTCTATGAATATGGTATAATTCAGTTCCAAAATCCGAACGAGTATGACCCGTGCCGATATTATTTGTTAGACTATATATATGTTAAGGTTAGTGAGCACAACTCAGGTTATAACAAATTGCATTTAATTTCCGAATGTCATAAAACTTTGCACATAGCGAAAAATTGTCGAATTTTCGATTCGCATGAAAGTACCCTGACGTGAAACAGTTAATTAATCCAATTAGACCAAGAAGTGGGAAGTCTATATGTGAAATAAAAAGAGTCTTTTATTTCAAACATTTCCACAGTCTTTTGACTCAGCTCCATTTCCACCAGTAGTACATTTCTAAAATTTGTTCATAGTTTTAGTTTAATGATTCTTAGTCTGCAGTATCTCGAGCTTTTGCCGAAATTCGAAAAAAAATCGATCGGATACCCCTTAATTGCGATCAAATATTACTCGGACATTTGAATGCAAAGTCGCTGATTTGTAAAAACTTCGAATGTTACTTGAATTAGGAGCAGTTGAGTGTACTTGCGTTTAACTTCTTCTCTCGATTGAGGACAAAATTAAACCAATTGCAAAGTCCTTGTCAAGAAATTCGAACATAATTGCTTATTCAAATTAATTCATGGCGATTTCTTCCTAACCAGTTATTGTGTACAATTATCATTAAGGCTAAATAAGTTGTTTTCAAGCCTATCTGGGCAAAGTATTGCATTACAACAGTGCTAAAGTGAAAAATTGAACCACCTCACCCTCAAGTAGTGTGACCTATTTTGGTCTACTCGTTGACAATGAGTATTGTGTCATGCTTCAAATTGGCTTTTTATTAATATTTTAAAGTTGGAATATTACGATTACAGATTTTTATCCCCCAAGCAGGTGAAACACTGTCTGAATTTGATTTCTAGCTTTCTCCAACTTCAAAACTTTCGTCATTTTCAGGCACCATTCTGTTTAAGTCACTTCATGCACAGTAATTCCTATTTTATATTGGCATTGTAGTTTATTTCAAAAATCGTACGTTTCGATTTTATTTAAATATAGCCAAATTTAAGAATGGCTCTAGCAATGCCTTCTAATAACATTGCCCATTTTGCTCAACAGTCAAAATTTCTCACGATTCAACCTAATTAATGACCCCATTATGAAAAAATAATTTGCACAAGACCATAAATTTAAATTGAGAACAAACCTTTTCCAGGCTTCTGTGATTTGTCTACTCATAATATCTGGTTCAAGAATTTTGCATGATAGAATACTCCCAAATAGGATTCATTTGGTCAGTTTATGGGGCAAGCTATTGGCCAAAGCATTTTATATTGGTGTTTACCAATCTCCTGCTAACCTGGGCGCATGTAGAAGAGGGCGGGAGGGGAGAGGGTGCATATTTACAAAAATCGGACATGTCATCGCAATAAACCGTGTACCTGTAACAGTTCCCAACTTTTATGGAAAAAATATTGTAAAATAGTTCAACAAAGTTTTGTGACGGGGAGAGAAAACTATCTAAGCTATTGCCTTTTCCTAATTTGAAGATTTCACTACCAGAAGGTGGGTAGTGGACGGAGACGGTTGCAAAAAATGTCTATCAAACCTATCGTTACTATTCTCATCGGTGTGATTTTGTTTTTTTTTTCAAGGCAGATACATCAAGATGATCTGACAGTCCACGGAACCAAAAGAACCAGGTTATCAAGATCATAATACCATGGAGATGATTGACATTTGTAGAAGACTTTTACAACGCCATAGGTGGGAAAACTGTGTCGCTTAGACTTTAATAGTAGTATCAGAGAGGAGCTCAGAGTATGAGCCACCAGATAATGAGAAAAATCGATAAGTAGCTATTGATCAATAAAAAGGTCGTTTAGAGCGTCGCGTTAAGAAGACAAAAGTGAAAAAGGAGACAGTCAACTGCGGATAGGACTCAAAGTCAATAAGAAAGCGTGTACGTTGGTTTTAATAATTTTGTAATGTCACTTATATTAATTATAGCCCACAAAAAATTCACGAGTCTGTATGATAATGTTGTTATTATTTAATAAGAAATTAGTTTGAAACGAATTACGTACTGTTACAAAATTCTTTGGTTAAAGCTATTGAAAATAAACGCCTATTTTTATTCAAAATTTCAAAAAGATTCTCAAAGGAATTGATAGCTATCCAAAACTCTTTGACTATAAGGCTGACAAATTTGGAAATATGTTAATGTTGTTTTGACTTCAGATCAAGATTTGATTCTAGATTATTTTGCGTAGTTGATGATATGTCTGATACAATGAGAGCCTTCATTTTTGAAGTCTTTCTACAGGATGATATTTTTTGCTTTGCGAATTTTATGACAAGTGGCAAGTCTATTGCGGTGGGGTTTACTTTTAAATGCAAATGATTTCTTTGTAAGAAAATATGGACCTTTAATAGTTTAATTTTTGACGCGGATCGCATATTTTTCAAGCCACCAAACACGTTACTACTGAGAAATTGAAAGTAAGCTAAGCTATGATCTCTTACCGTGGCATTCGCTAACATATTGATTGACGTAGACAAATGGCAACCGGAACATAAGATACGCTCAACCACACGGTCTCAAGTTGCGGGAATTGATAAGAGTTGTTTTGACGTGATAGTCGCTTCCTCTCGACGTTGTGCCTTTATGCTTTTGGATCACCTTTCCATTTTTTCACCTGTTTATACTTTTATAGCATATCAGTCTATACTCCCTTGGCATTAACACTTTCTTTTAAAATAAGTGCTTTTTCAGATCACGATTCCATCAAATAATTACTTTTATCATTTGCCTGTGGTTGGGTTTCGATCTTCTCGAAATTAAAGTTAATTGATCAATTGAAGCTTTCCACGTGCATTTCGCCGATAGAACTAGTTATTTTAAAAGTATCAAGGCTGTCGAGAATTGTCCCTTATTTCTTATTTATTTACTTATTACGATTATTTATTAAATTAAAATGATGTTTGAAATAAAGTCCTGACGAAGGTTTGTCATCAATTTCGCAATTTTCCAAATTACCAGATCTGGACAGTGGGCCTTTTAACTTATAAGGTTTTTTTACTATTACCCCCTCAGACATGCCTTAGAAAAAATATGCATTAGAATTTTACAGTATCATTATTATTAACAATAAATTAATCTCCATTTTTTTTCAATCACAGCATTTCCACGTTGAAAAAAAATGAAATACATTTAATTTTTCTCGAATACCTTTTGCAATTTTACCAAGTTAGCGATATTTTTGAAAAATCGATTTTAGTATTAAATGGACTTTGTTAGCACTTTAGTAAATATTTGAGTCTTTCCGCTTAAATTATAGGTTCGCATAAATAACATATAGAGAAACTGTCATTTTGAAAACCCAGGCCTTTTTTCCGAAAATTAAGATAAGCTGAAAAAAACAGATATTTCAGGTCAATTTAGGAATTTTGTAAAAATTTTCATCTTGTTTAACAGAATTACAAATTGGCCAGGAAATGGCAACTTCCGGCGCGATAAATGACAACATCTGAAGTGTCCGTAAGTTTGCTCTCGTGCGGATTATAAGGCAAAGTGCCTATCGCTCATGGTTTCACCTCTAGTGATGTGGGTAGACAATAATACTGATCACCAGGGGAGATAGCAGAACAGCTTCAGAATACGTTTGCCATGTCTAAGTTGTGGTAGCAACTTATTGAGCTAATCCACCACTTAATGGGCTCGATTGGACTCTGGTGAGTTTTGCCCCACTTTCCTGGCAGTTGGAAGAAAAGCCCACCTGTCGTAATTTAATCAACCATTCCTGGATATTATTTAGGAAAAGTTATGAATAGAACTTCTGAAAAGCAAAAAGTGAACCCTCCATTAACAATATAGTATACAAGGTGAATCAGATAATCGAATTAAGTGAAACTCTTCACATATTCCGACTTCATTCCCCTAAGTGGTCAAGTTATTGCTCCCACAGTTCAGTTATTTTCCCGCATTTTGTCATTGCAGCGAGACTGCCCTTCAGGTCAATTGAGTAAGAAGAAGTTTATTGAGGTATACTCAAGTTTCTTCCCTACCGGTGATGCTGACCAATTCTGCACGCATGTTTTCCGTACCTTTGACAAGGATAATTCGGGTAAAATTGACTTCAATGAATTCCTACTTGCAATAAATATCACCTCGGGAGGACAGCCGAAAGAGAAGCTAGAATGGGCCTTCCAAATGTACGATATAGACGGAAATGGCACAATTGAGAAAAAGGAGATGACTGAAATTATTAAAGTGAGTTGGAATTTCATTAAAATAAGATTTTATTATTTTTTTTGAACTGTAAATGGTTAGTTTCGCTTGCATTCTCCACCATCTCCCTTATATGCTAATTGTATGAAATTAGTCATAAGATTAAAACAACGGATGGACTGGTTCCAACTTAAAAATGGTTCCCTGTGTCGCCATCTTCATATAGAGGGTTCCTTTAAATAAATCATGACTTTTAGGGGGTGGAAAGTGGTGCTCAGATATTTGAAGCTGGCGATTTCTAATTGGGGTGTTTACATACCCCTGTCACCCCTTCCCCTCTCCCACCCCTTAGGTCTTTGCACAAATGCTTGTCTTCTGACTGTATTGTTTTATTTCAGATTTCACCATTTTTCTGTCCTTGCGTTTACTTCACTTTCAGTTCGGTCTTAGTCAATTCTTTTGTGCACGGAATTTTATTTCTCCTTGTGAAGAGTTCAGATTAGGTCAGATTAAGGCAAAATTCCGAATACCAGACGCAGTCTTTCAAGCGGCGTGGGAAGTCAATAAAGTTTATTGCTGAATTAATTTTAAATCTTAACTAATGCCAGCCGGCGGTTCGTATGCACTTATTGAACTTGTCAAGATGGGCGACTACGTTTGTTCGTGCGCAAAAAGTGTATTTGATTGTGATCATGATATCAATGCATTATGCTTTAACCCTTAAATGATCAAATTAATTTTTGTAAATTCACCCAACCGCACTCACGCGTGTCCCACAGCAGACTGATGCCACCGACAGGACGAGTTTCGGTGGTATCAGGCAAAGGCCATAGGCACGTATTGAACATATTTTAAACGGCATTAGCGCTTTCTGCTAAGAATCTAATACCAATGGAGTTTAATTTAAAAGAGAACCGCGCGGTCCTGCAGAGCGTTAAAGGGTTAAAAGGAAAGTTATTTGAGTGAGATTTAATCAGCCTGATATTCAAAACAGTCAAATGCAGGTTATCCGCACTTATTACCTTAATATAGTTTCTTCATCTGTATAATCATCCACTTCAATGCAAGTTTGCAGCATGGAACGGTGATGAATCGTCCCCAAAATCAAAAATTTCCAATAGGAGTTGAAAAGCGGCAAAATTACTCAAGTAAAGTCATTAATGAAAGCAGGCTTTAGGAACCTATTTTCTTTCAATAACAGGTGCCTTAAAGTATCCTTTATTAAATAAATAACAATATGGCGGAACGCTTAGGTATTCTGATGCTCACGTTAGAGATATTTGCAGCTAATTGTTAAGATGAAATAAATGAGTGATTGGTCATGCCACTTCGAAGCAACATCATACATCAAAGCGTGGATGTAAGAGGTTGGCAAATATGCAGAAATACTGCTCTTCATACGCTTTAGCAAATACTTGTTCGAACTATGTAGTAAGAAATTTTTGCCCTGTTTAAATGTAGCCTATCAGTGTACACTCCTTCTCACCTCTCCTTGCCGCGTTACTTACGCACGCGGGTTTAAAAGCACTCGAGCAAAGGCTCGGCTCTCGCATACTCCTCTATTTTTCTTTCCCACCATTCTTTTTATAGCCTGAACTTAAATTTTGCTCGCTTTATCGGTTTTCCGATCTGGAAAAGCTTGCCTGCTAATAGTCTAAATAAACAGGTTTTAGTCATAGTGACTGATTTTTGCTTATTGGTTAGAAATAGGGCCAATGCGTATGATTAATGAGGTGCTGTTTATTTTAAGGCCATTTACAGTATGCTGGGAGCAAACGAGGCAACCGTGGACCTGACTCCCGAGGCACGGACAGAGGAGATATTCGATAAAATGGATTCCAATCATGACGGAGTTTTAACAAGGAAGGAATTCATGGACGGTTGTATGGCTGATCAACAGCTCTACTCAATGTTACTGGCAGATGAGTCCAATGCAAACAGTTAATTGTCCACCTAGGTTAAGCACTACACATTTCACCAACACACTACAAATAAACCCACCACTTCTACTACGTATCCTGCCCACAACCCGTCTTATGTTTTGATACGCACTAATATGATATTTTATGTATACATGTTGAATCAACAAAACACAAGCAACCAAGCAACCATTACCACAAAACACTCGTATCTATGCAGCCAGTAATTATTATAAGAGGCAAAATCTGGAGTTTGTAAAAAATTATTATTCACCCACCTATCTCTCTACCGAAATTCCTTGAATGTGTTATATCACCCAGCAATACTCTTGTTTCCTTTCACTTGTTTTTCTGCTTTCTACTATTTTATTCGTGATTATATCGCATATTCCAACCAAACCGTATTCTCAATTCGGTGTTGTTTTCTGCTCCTTTTCTCACTTGAATCTCATTCTCTCTCTCTCTCTCTCACACACACACTTTTCCTCTGCATGTGTACGAAATTTTGGCCGAGATGAATTCTGTCAAAGTGTGTGTACGCGAGTGCATTGAATAACGACAAGAACGCGGAATAAATTCCCGTATGCTTGAAAACTCCACATGATTTTCTTTTTTCATTTTCGGTTTCATTAAAATCCGATTATACTGTGTCAAGGGAATTAGCATTATTAATTCCAACTCGGGGATCCATATCTATTGATTTTCCATCCACATAACAGAAATAGCGCGGTAAACTAAGCAAAGCCCAATTGAATCAATGATGGAGAGAAGTGGTATTTTGTGGCTTAAGAAAAGGATTTCATATATTTGTGCTCCGATTCCATCGCCGACTCCACTATTCACCACTACTGAAAGGCAAAATCAATTCGATTTGTCCTATTTCCAGTTCAATTTGTTTATAAGTCCAATACACCTTAAAGCACAAGGTGCGTGCTTTGAATATAAATAAGAAACAAATGTCCTTCCTTAATTGCATAAAACAATTTATCCGAAGTAAAATTAAATTATTGCCCTTGGAAAGAAGAAGATTATCTATGAAAGCGAATTTTAACACGAAAAATAGCGAATTTGTCAATGGAGGGTTGGAATAGAAGAACATGAACAAGTCAGTATGGTGGGTCTTCATTGGAAGCTCACAATGGTTGGAATATTCATTTTTCCTTAAAAAACTTAATTCGATCATTAGCATCTAATTTCGCATAGTTCAACTACCAAGGATTTGATCATTGAGGTGTCGGGTGTGAATTTATTCTCGGAATATTAAAAGCATGTCGGTTTCTGGAGTTAATTGAGTGGTTGATCCTGCCGATTTAATTCATCCCTGCAAATAAGAATGTGAACAGGAGTTTAGTTAGTATGATAGGTCTCAGATAATATTACCTACTTTCACTAAATTAATGTTTATGTTGACTGGACAGGTACTTTCACTTATAGAGGGTGTTCCGAACAAAAGTTGACAGTTTGAAAATGGCGTAATGGCAAAAATTAGCTCACAAAATTTTTTTTGATTTTTCATGGATAGTGATGATAAGAGGCCGAACCATACATTTGGTCTATTATTAGTTACTTCCACTTATGATACAGGGTATAACTGCTGCAGTAGTTAGCAGTTCTATTTAAGCATCCGATTTTAAGCTAAACCCGTCTTTAAAAATGCGGGGGTGGTGGCATGAGATTTCATCACACTCGGAGCAGCACCCATCAGGAACCCATGACACATAGGGATATTGAGGAGTGTCCTTCAGACCACATTTAAGTCAAGCCGTCTCTTATTTTGCATGTTGAACTTTTCATCTTGACTGAACGTTTTCTCATCCGAAAAGACTCTGTATGTTTATGCTTCGGCAGGATTTTCAATTTGCCCAGAAGTTTCTTCGCCTATGTCAGATACCCATTTTCATCAGCCGTTTCTGTGTGAATTTGTGCTAGTGAAGGTCCTAATTGAGCTCAAGTTTCACTGTAGAGGCCGAAACACTTAATAGATTGTGCTGACAAAACTCGAATTTCGATTACGTGGTTCTCCAAAACTTTTTTCTTCAACAGATTTTTGAGAAAATCTGCTGTGTAAGCACAACCAAATGGAACTGACCACTTTTTTTCCTCTAGTTTCAGCAGCTTCGAAGTCGCTTTAGAAATTTCGTAATTCATATCGAATTATTTCCACAGTGTTCATTGAGCATTGAGCAACAACCATAATCCCCATATTCCACTTGATGATTGAATCGATCTATCGAGGTTCAAGTTATTCTCATTTGTGATTCAGCTTGGTTACAGTCATCGATTCTTGTTGTCACTATGTATATGAATAAGGAAGCGTTTAAACTTTTAAAGGTGGGCGCAAATTCCTTCAGCAACATTGAGTTAAAACAACCAAACATTACCGCTTAAAAGTTCCCCCGAACACCTTTGATGATACGCATTGCACAGTGCTTTTGCTTCTTCTCAAAAGTTTCCGGAAAATTAACTACATTAGATCAACTTTGTAAATTACTTTGGAATACCGATTTTGTAATTCAATCTTTATTTACTGACCAGTTCTCATTTGCCTGTCTGAATGGTTCAATGAGGAAAATTATTTGAAAATTTTTCCGATTGGGTTAGAACTTGATATTGTTAAACTAATCTGTCAATCCCGGTATTGGCCAATCCTAAGCACCTTAGTTAGCCAATCGGCTCACTTGGAACTAATGAGATATATATTTGAAATGTTCGAAACATCACTTATATCTGTATGGTTTCAATCTGTGTTAATTCTTTATGAAAATCAACAGAGTTTATAGTAGTATTAAATTTAGGGATTTCTTGAATGCCGCAAAAATGCTTGCTTAAATAAATATCAATTCTAAAATTACCATATATTAGTTACTCAGTATTTTAAATATTCCTCACTGGAATTGACAAATCAATTGCCAAGTCTCGAATGCCCAACAGGAATAGTATATTGACTGATACGTCACTCCTGTCCAAAAGGTCAGATTTTGTTTTTTCGTTACATGTTCGGCAGGCTAACAGAGGATGCAGAATACCGCCATTTGATCTCGCAATCCCAAAACTGCCTTCACTTACTCTGTTCATTCCTTCAATTGCTTGCTCGTGTCCAATGGACCAAGTATCGTTCCCCCGTTTCAGAAAAGGCTTAGGTTTCCTGATTTGATAGAGCACAAATAATCGAGCTCTTACTAGTATTTCCAGTAGGCATTTCAAACCAGGAGATGCCTTATTAAGTGAACTTCTTAACTGAGACTTGAGAAATCAGACAATGACATATTTTGACATACATTCAATCCTTTTTCTGTGATATGCAAATGGATTTGAAGGTGTCAAGACTCATAAACATAAGTCCTGAACGCTTTAACAATTTATTTATTTTCCCCGAAAATTTTACTTTAGAAATATGTAGTTTCATTTATGTCAATTCTCCACTTTCATTTGGCGATTTCTATGGAATGGCTTAAATATTTCTAAATATTGAAGTTCCCTGTGAGTGAATTCTAGAACAAGCTCATTTAAGAGAGAAGAATTTTTAAGCTCTTAACGTTACGACTTTGAATTTCTGCGGATTCGGAAAATAGGACATTAAAACATGAGATGGTGAAAAATGCACGCTGCAATTATTTTACGACATAACTTCAAAATCATATGAAGAGGGACACTATGACCTCGATACATACTGCAGGAAATTTATTGGATTTCCCCTACGACAATAGGATAGGGAGATATGACAGTGGAGAACAGGGTCTGGTAGAAGAGGACCAGAAACCAGGAGAGGGAGAAAGACCGCGTCTGGGTAGCGAGTGGACACATTGGACCACAAGTTCGTTTACACAGGGGGGGGGGGGGAGGATTATAGTTCATTGAGTAAATATATAGCCTGAACAAATGGAATCGTTTCAGACCCTGCTGAGTGGGGTGAACTGAGAGTTAGCTACGATCACTATTTAAAACAAGCCGCCTGAGGATGAGCGATGATTCCCTAAGGTCTCCTTGATGTCATAGCTGAGTTAAACACTTCAAGGGCCACTAAGGTCTCCGAGATAATCGACGTTGGCAAAGAGAAATAATTCAATGAAATTTAAGCCTCTTGGTCGCTGCACGATCGTTTTGATAAAACGACAAAAAAATACAATTTGAGTGCATTTTTTGAAGTAAGTAATCAGTAAACGGACATGACTTAATTCATTCAATTTACCCAACCAGACATATTTGTGGCTAATGTATGTGAATAAGTTAGCTCATAAATATAGTTGTGGTTTTTGACACTTAATGACTCACTACTTCAAGCAGCTATGCTAATATTTAAGAGAGTCTCACGCAAGAAAACAAGCCCTTCATACTACTGTTTCCCAATAGCATTAAGTAATTACCGAATGAGTTATCTAAATACCGAATAAGAAGTATTGGAAGGGACTAAACCTAGCTAAGCAGATGACCTTCAAAACCGCAGGACTCAGCTAGCAGAGTCGGTGGCATAATGTTATATTAGAGAAGGATAGGAGTCTGTAATCTTGGAACAAACAAGGTGAACAGATGTGCTTGAAGAATTATGCTCTAAACGCAAGGGGAAGAGGAACTTATCTTCAACCTGAGGATATGTAAGACCACCCGTGGAGAAGCCGTTACCGCAATTATTGGCTAACCGGGCAGCCAATCATGTGTCACCTTCTTTAAACTTAAATAAGTAAAAGTTTTTGTAAAATAAATAAGTTAACCGTCTTTTGAGCTTTAGGTCATTTCTTTTTCACTTCTGAGTAACTAGGTGACAACGGAGAAATTATTAAACTTGGTACCAAATAATTGCATCTATGGGTCCCGCACTGACAAAAAATTGAAAAGAAAATGTTCTTGGAACTCGTCTAGGCTTATTGTAAATCTCTCCGGATTGCAGGATTATTATCCCTGAAAGAAATGACTACTAACGCAGAACTACACTATGTCCTCTAATAAATTGTAAATAATGTTTTGATGCTATGCAAATTCATGACTTCTTAATCATTCAGCTACTCAGATGCAAACAGTGAAAAAGGAAGGCGTATGCTTCAAATGACGGTTCTCAATGAAAAAATAAAATAAGCTATATGAGCCTGAAATGGGTGATAACTAACTAACTGCCTCTTAGGCCAAGAATAGCAGCGACGGTATCTTCACCGGTGGTCTTACATATCGTGGTGAGGGCGAGGGAATCGAATCGATAATTCAATCTATGGGAGATGAAAATTGCAAGTTTCGCTCTGGTGCACCAAAAATATTCGATTTACCTTCTAATTGGCTGAAACAAACATTTCTGAAGTGAGTCATACGCACAACTGTGCTAAGACAAAAAAATTAGTAAAAGAATCGCGATAACAAAAAATTCTGAAAAAATAAATGTCATAGCGGTTAAAAGAACTTTTCTTCAACACTTGAATAAAATAAAAGGAAAAGCTATCTCTTAGGGACTGCATTCTTGAAACAATTTGTGTACAGTTTTTATTTTTGTCAGTAAGGCCTTCCGACCCAGTATTTTTTAAGTCTTTACATATTCCCACCAGTCGAAGCAAATTGAGAATTGAGAATGATTGTCCAATAGGTGCAATTAGATGGACGCGTCACGGAAGGATAGCTGAAATCAAGCGTTACATAGACTTAATGAGGGAGAAATAGTGCAAAGCAAACTGAAGTGAGGCCAGCCTCGAGGTGGCAAAGGTTTCAGCTGAAATAAATGGGGCAAAATGGTCAAGTGATTACTTTTAATTAACGCAATTTTTAATCATGTGAAAGCTTTGAAAAGTGGTAAGTAATATTAAAAGCCCAAAGTGAGCTGAAATGGAAAGTTGTTCGAGTAGAAATTGATAGTACAGTCAGGTCGTAATGAGTATTAGAAAGGGAGGTGTATTGACTTGTCCACATTCACAATTCTGCAGCAAAATCAATACTCGTCTCATCTATTCACCTTTGATTATAACTTGGTATCAAATACACCAGAGTGGTGAGACTATTTAACCAAAAAATAAGCACCAAATCTAGTGACTATAATTTCACTTCTGAACGAAATACACGAAATTTGAATTATAGGGGGGTTATACTCATGAGATGATAGATACTCTAATGCTTCCATAATCCGAACAAGATGACTTGATGCCCTGACTCCGTACCTTCCCCAACACCCAACCTGACCCCACTTCATTTCACGCCTAATTTCAGATCCTATTGTTCCCACTATTTTTTAAATTTCCTCCCATGATTACAATCTGAAAAGCGTTTGAGCTTCCACTGGCAACAGTGGACAAAAACTTAAGATAGACAGACATTTTGATGAGGATTCATGTCCGTTGTATTCAGCGCTCATCGACGTGCTGTTTTTACCAGGTGGTTGGGTGAGCCACCTTAATTCATTTATATTTCCTTTCAACCAAATAGAGGGACGGTAAAGGTTCGATTAGTATGGTCGATAGGTTGGTGAGTCGAATACCTCGCCAGATTGGTTAACACAAGCGAAGTCGTGAGTTTATGTAATTCGATTTCCTGATGGAAGTGGCCTTTCTGTCTAATTTTATAGATGATGCAGAATTATGGTTTCATGAACTGGAGGAACCTGAAATTCTAATACCCAAATACTGAATGAAATACCCTGATTTTTATAAGTAATATAATTTATTGTAAGAAAAACTCGTTTTATCTATTTGCAATGATCCTATCATAAAATCTATCCAATTTGTCAATTTCAAACACAAAACGACGCGACAAAATTATGCCTTGTATTCTTGTAAACTTGGTCAACAGTGAGAAACACATAGAACGTTGGAAGAAATGCACTCCATCTCCATGCTTTGAAGGCGACGGGGCAGGAAGGATGCTAAACTTTTATTGTGGTGAAAGAGAAAAAAGTGCAAAACACCTAAACCAAGCTCAAGTTTGTCCCCGCCCCACCCTCCCACCCCCTCCCTGTACTGTTAAAAGTTCAATCAGGATGAGCTTTAATGAATTTCCAATAAAAAACATCATTGCACACGAATGCACTTTTTTTTCATGAAGGGATGATAATCATAGGCGCTCGGTAATTAAAACTCCGGTAAGGATTTATGGTCGAGAGTTGCAAGTTAATGAAGTACGATTCTAAACGCCCCTCAAAGATTCAATTTCCACTGTAGAACATAACAACAGAAATTTCAGACTCAATTGTCAAGTTTTGAAGATAAAACTATTATAGAAATGCCAAATTCAGTTACTGAAGATGCTTCCCAATATTAACAAACGAACCTGTGACTCTGAAGACAGGAGTGAAGTGTCATCGTTCAGCCACTCCGCCATCTTTAAACTTCTTCTATTAGACCAGTTGGAATTGCATAATTCGAGAGACATGATTCACGAAACATTGAATAAATACAAAGTTTTGTTCTCGAAAAGCAAAGCTAAGCTTCTATTAACTGACGATCTTTCGGATATAATTATATTCACACCAATAAAATAGGACAAGGTCTGTTAGACCTCCGATTGTCCTGAGAGATCTATGTTACAAGATGTTCACTTAAATTTATTTATTTATACAGTCTTGGGTAGTCATACTTACCCATCTGACCTACAAGCATTTACGCTAACTTCCTTTCACCCAACTTAAACCCTTTTAGTTTTTCATTCCACATCATCATCCAAATTCATCGATAAACATGTAATATCCATTATATGTTAATCGAAATCATTTAACTTAGGTATATTGAGTGTGCGTCAAAGTTTCGTTAGCCTATAACTTTTGAAAAATTGGTGTTCAAGAACAAAAACTTATACAATCATTACGAAAGCATCTTTCATGAAAAGTTCAAGAACGAGGGTTCAATAGTACACTCTAAAATCGCAAGCAATTGCCTCCGTTAATTACGAGAATGAAATGAAATTGGGAAAAAACGGTACATTTACAAACTTCTCAAATATCCGCAAAGATCACACCTGTATGACTCTGAAAACCGGTTGAATTTACATTGACGTGATCCACCTCCTCCTCCCCTTAATTTAATTTTGAGAATGTTGAAAAATAAGTAGAAAATTTATTAATTGACCAGAAGTGGATTGAAAGGTACATATTTGTTTAAATTCTGTCCAAACTCATAGCATGAATCAGTTGGATCAAGGTTTTTTTTGAAAGGTCATAAAAGATGTCTCTACGTTCATTCTCCTCCTATTGCCTCACACGTTATCGTCAAAGACTTCTATTGGAGAAGAAATAAATGGAGCATTTATAAATTCATTTAGTATATATTTGTTCAAAAAAACACAAACCTGCTTCTCCTGTCAGATTTTGAATGTAGTAGCTTAAAAAGTCAAATATAAAGATGTACTGAATCTAAAATAAAGAGGAAAAAATCAATCTTAATCAATGAGTCAGTTTCATTAAATATAAAATGTTATTATTTATTATTGACACTATTATAGGCAATATTAGTTGCTAGAAAGGATCCGATATGAGCTTCTGGGAAATTGTGATAATTAACGGCTCTATCCACAATTTTTTTGCATTCAGACGATAGCTCAAAACAAAGAACGTTATTTAATTCGTCTTAACCCTCACAATCTGTATTCCACCTGTCTAGTACACTGTTACCCAACTTAACTATTGATTTTCCAATTTTGGGAAACGCTTATTTATTTTCTATAAGGGAGAATATAGCCTAATTTTGACAGGTCTCTACAATTACGGGAAGAATATTGAACAAAATAAAAAGTGAAAGATAAATCTCATAAAAAAATCATACATCTTGTTCCACAGCTTTCATTCTTTGAGACCTTATCCATAGCACAGTTTGGAAGACATCGATATTTGAGGAACATTTTGCAAGAGCTGAACGATTCTGAAGGACAATTGACTTGCCAGAATCCGTCAGGTTAGCATAGATTGATTCATTCAAAGTCGATTCCATGTCCTCTTTTCCATTCATCAGACAATTTCGCTCTTCAGAAGCCATCAAATCGCGAATGTAACGAGCTAGCATATCGATTGCTATGAAGGTACCGGTACGCCCTACCCCAGCACTAAAGGAAAGGACATTCAAACTATTCATTAAAGTACAAAACTCATCCAACAAAGTGCATGACCTTGTATATAATTAATGAGCCCATGAACCAATCACCATAATGCCACCTGCACGCTGATTGATATTGGTGCACAGTTTAACGAGCTGTTATAAAGTGAAGTTACTTCATTTGAATAGGAAAAAACTTTGTTCCGGTAGTGCTCATTTGAGGTATTGATGCTTTTGATAATTACCCAATAAGGAATGCTTATGATGGCCAACATAAATCTTAAACAAGGTCATTCAGAGGATATTTCAGGTGAGTTCATTTTCAGGTCAGATACAAAGTCGTGGAAATGTGATTCTATGACAAACAAACTCGGAAAATTGATCGCTATGGTTCGATGACTTACTCCAATTTCAAAAAAATAAAATAAACATGCCATACGTTAGGTCAGACATTGAGATGGTTCCCTATTTTCAATTCGAAGATTGCAGTGGAAAGGCAAATGAGTGTCAAGCATACAAGACCGTTCGATATATACTCAAATATTATCCAGGATAGATATTAGATATAGGCATGAAGTTAGTACTTTAAGGTAGGTATTTTGGGGTCTGTACTTGCCTACAATGCACCATGACAGGAACACCGGAATGAGAGTTGAGACAGGCCAAATCGTCCCAGTATCTTTTCACGAATATATAGAAGTCGTCCTTTCGAGGTACCATGAAATCATCCCAACTGGTCATTTGAAGTTGGTAAATGCGACGAGGAACAGAATTTTGATCGGCCTATCGAGAAAAATAAGTTTTAATTAGAATCGTAAAATTTAGTTTCCAGATGCACACCATCCAACAGCCGATAAACTTTTCTTGGTCAAGCATTGGACCTTTTTTTGACAAGACACCTTCTTAAATAGGTTTATTGAACAACCATATTTTAGTAAAATCAATACCTATTTGAATAGTAATCCAGGGACCCTATTGAGGTATGCAGCGTGGTGACCAGGCAGCTAAAAGTCCTCGAGTATATCTCATTCGGTCTCACATACCATTGAGGAATAACTACCTTAAACTGTACAATCACACACCCAATCTCTCTTTACCTCTCTAGTTAGATGATGAATTATTACTGTTGTTAATATTAATATCTGATAGTATGAGATTTAATTATAATGCACCACAGAACATCATTCTCCCACTCTTGAATAAATGAGCTTATCACCCAGAAGTGAGGTCCCGAAATTTGAAAAACACCAAGTGACCGCACATTATTAGGTGTTCTCAAAATTTCGAAAAAAGGATTTGATGTTTGCGATCCATATTTTAGCTTCTATGCTCATTAATGGTCTGTTTCTTTCCATATTAATGAAATTACAATTGTCGTCATACCGTGTTACGAATCGTAAGGACACGGCGAATGTAGCAGATTCCAGATTCAGAACTTTGCAATGTCACAGAAATATTTCCGTAAGTTTCTGAACAAAGTACATTTTTGTTCGTTTCACTTGCATTTTCCTTCTCATTGGTTTGTTTGCGAGGCCAATAGGGGCAGCACTTTTCTTTGTCTCGTTCGATTAATCTGAAATAAGAGAGAGGGGGAGAGAGAGTGAGGGATACGCAGAACTGTAGCCTGTCAAATACCATGGATATCTCATTTAGAAAGTAACAGATTCATGAAAATGATAATAGTCTGTGAAATTATTTACATTTTTATGCTTCTTACCTCCTCCTCCAAATTTATATGTTTTATCGATTTTCCCGCTTAATCAATACCCACCATTAGGGTTTCACTCTCATTATCCGTTATTATTCGATTTAATGCGGCAGTGGTGTCGGCAAAGTTGACCTTTTTCTCCGTCTTACTTCTGAACAACGTATACTCATAGGGCAGAAGTCTCTAAACCGGCAGTTGACTTCAAACTACCACGACCTCACTGTATGTCATATTTCACCACTTCCACAGTACTCACCTTTCCTTTTTCTCTACCCTTGTGTCTGTCTCTCTTACACCTGTGAATCACTCTTCTATTCCCCTCTCGACTTTTGTGACTTTGATGTTCCTCGCCCGAAGTTAACTAAAGCGCTATTGATAACTATCATAAAGACTGTCATTTGATATAAATAAATATTCATAGCCTTTATCACTATAATCCTTAAAGTTATGACAATAAATGTGCTGAAGGAGAAGAGAACATGGGATTCACTAAACTTATGAAAGTAGATTTGACAAAAAAACTATTATTTTCTTACTTCTATGAACTTCATTACAGACAAACGACAATGGAAGGAGATTCTAACTGTATAATTTCACCTGATATCGGCTTCCAAACGAACAAACTAAAATACGGTGGTGCGCCACTATGAATGTTGCTGCAGATGAGTTGAAAACAGACTTAGCTAACAATTTTGTCATCCAAAAGAGACATATTTGTTCATTGGACCGTTTCGGACAATATGGAAGAACCGAAAGATGAATTACTTAAGCACAGTTTTATGGTGGAGATATATATCCTCTTATACATCTGCATAGTCTTTCCAGCTGTAAAAGGCTCTTTACTAAACGTTGCTAGGACTGCCCTTCCTGCAAACTTGAATTTCCCAGAGTATAATAAGTTGGAGGAACTTTAATGAAAAGGGTTAAAAACTATTGTCAAACGATGGAGAATTAAACTGAAAGCTAAACCAAGTTGCCAGTGAAGGTGTATTAATCAGTGACTTGTCTTATATCCTTAATAATCGATAAAAAATCTACCGACATTTACATAACTTCTTAATGGTTTTAATATACAAACAGTACCTCGTGAGCATCACAATAATTCGCACCTCCGAGTCCCATATCGCTTGCCAAAAAAGTCCAACAGTGTGTTTTTTTGGGGCTTGAGCAGCAATGTAGGCACTGGGACCCTTGGAGCCACTCTTGCCAGTCATGGGGAAGATTTTATGATGAGGTGGTGAGGAAGGAATTACGCTGGCATTGACATAGTCCGACATGGCGATCAGCCCGATGGGCTCAACATTTGGAATATCTATCGGCTCTTGGTATAGGTCTTGTAGGGCATATTCTTTGTGAAGTTGTAAGCGATTTTGATCATCTTAGCAAAAAAAATGTTACTGACAGTATTGTAAAATCGATTGTAAACAGTAACACTCAATTGGATTTAAACCGGTGAATGTGGAAATTTCAATAGTGATTACAACAAAATTAGAACACTTCCACGTCATCCAAATATAGAATATTCGCCCCGTGCAATCATTTTCTCCATATTATAAAATAATAATAAAAATAATACATTAGAAGGAAGTTAAGGTCGAGTGATAAGAAAATTCAATAATAGCTAGAGAGGAAGGGTCTAAAGGATGCAATGAGGTCAAAGAGTAAAACAGTTCATGCGAATTTCTTTCAGAATTGGACAAAATACGCTCACCTGGTAGGTCACTGCCTTACGTTTTAGTAGTTAAGTCATATTTTATAACTGAAACAGTTCCGGTAAATTGGCCAAAATGGTCTATCTTGCTACTTCGATGCCCCGATTTCTTTCAATGATCGTGGAGGTTTGTGCAGGCTCACTTGAGGCAACATTTATAATCTTACAGCCAATTGGAACAGGTGGATGAAACAAGCAAATGCATTTAGTGACGAGTTCAATCAAGGTAATGGGTAATGATAATTAAGATTAATTACGAAACTGTGTACTAACTCATAAATAGATTAATAACACACACCGGTAATATGGCAAATATTATCGCTATTTAATGCCGAAAAAGTGGAGGCGGAAATAGAAAAGAGAAAACGCCCAATTCAACAACAAGTGAAAATCAGTCTCTTTGGTTGCGGTTCAGTAATACTATGAGCACTCTTTAAAGTTTAAAGTTTCCATGACAACCGTATAGCTAACCGTGAGTATTTCGAATCGACGGTGATAGAAAGGTAGAGTATGGTTTGCCTCTGCGTAGTATGCTTTAGTTTCACCAGCTAGCATTGAGATAGTAAAATTTGGTTTTTTAATATCTTCGTTAAGTGTGATTAGATTAAGATTCCAGAACTTTCAAATAAAAAGTCTGTTATTCAGTCACGTCTATAACCCAGATCATCATTACATTATCGTGGTAATGAAATTCATCTAAGCTTATTGAAATCATTTCTCACTAATTGGCATGAATTCAAATGTCATACCTTTTCAAGACAAGTCTGGCCTTGTCAAACCCGATAAAGTGGATTCTAAACGAATTTTTATTATGGTTCACTCTGAGTTCAACTTTCAAACTGAATCCAGTCATTAAATGTTGACCAACACTTTTAATGATTTAAAGTTATTCTTCGCTATGGAATTTCGGAGCTTATAGACAAACTTCACAAAAGTTACGAAGTGCTTTGTAAAGTGCTCGAAATTTGACTCTTCAGAACACACCACTGGAATAATGGATAAGTTGTTTAATAAATTGTTTAATCTCAAAACATGATTTCAAGATTCGAAGAAAATAAACCACCACCATTATTGACAAAACATAGAACCCATATCGAGCTTATTATAACTTACAAGGACAGATATTTTTGTAACGATTTCTCAAACGATTCTCTGGATGCACTCCTGCCTCCATAGTTAAACCCTTTTCCTCCTGCTGGGCTGCAGAGTAGTTTACACAAGTCTGGAAAGATATAAATCACAAAATTAACTCAAAATATGCAGAAATAATGATATGTACATTACACGCTATTGGTAGTAATTAAGTAGCAGATATATTTAAACTCCGTTGGTACGAACTAATCACGCCATAAATCCAAATATTTGCGAATTGGAAGCATAGAGACTTGCCTCCTGATGAAAAACTTTAGCACTCAAACTTCTATTAACTGATAATTAATCAAGGAGCCGATTCGAACAGTTGTTTTGAAGGAGTTGTTTAAGCGGTGTCACCCTCTTTATAGAGAAAAGATCATCGTTGTGTTATAAACAAGCTGTTCTCTTCTTTCGGGCTTGAAGGAGGGGCTTAAATCATAGTGGCCGCCAACAGAGGCCAAAATAGTGATATTGAGCTGGAAATAAGCCAACTGGCTAATCGTTCTTTCCTCATTACTTCACGAATTCCAATGCTTCAGGACTGACGAATTATTTCCATGTTCCTTTATCCTTTCCATTCCCAATTATTTTGAGTTGCGCGTAATGTACTTGCCTAACTCTTTGATATATTATTATTGGGCCTTCAGTTTTATAGCCTCTGTTAGGAAACCATATTCAGTAAGATATCACAAGTGACACTTCAGAGATGTACTAGCCTAATCTAAACCAACTCATTAGAACAGTATTCATAATAATGAGCTTATATTGTGACAGATTTAGCTGAAGGAACTTTTATAGTCAATAAGCCATCTTTCCAGCAGAACCTTTGTGTGGAGGAAAGACAGAGAAACTACCCGGATATTGGCTAAGTGAAAATTTCGCAACACAATACGATAGTAATCAAACAGGGCATACAATAATACTTGCCTTGTATTCATCTCGAAGGATGGCATACTCGTCTTCAGCATACTTGGCAACGGTTTCAGTGAAATTTGAGAGCTGAATTGGTGAAGGCGCCTTCTTGAGACGCCTAAAATGAAACCAGAAAGACATTGGATGCTGATAAGAAATTAATTTTCACGGATATGTAACGACTCGACACTCACGTCACTAATTTGCTTTGAAATTTCTTCGCAGATTCTCTAACTCCTGATTCGACTTCATCCTTAGATAATTCTTTCCTATAACAGTTAGGGATATAATCAATCCTCGGATTAAAAAAGAATTCCTTCTTTAAATAAGTGGAAAGTTAATTTGCCACCTTCTCAAATCTACGATGAGACTATCAGGTCTGTCTGATGGCAAAGTACCCTAAAGTACACGGCAAAAAACAGACTCAAGACCCGAAATTCTACGTTTAAGCTCAAAGTTGCGAACTATTTCTCCTACGTGTATGGACGCCATTCTATCTTCGTAATTCGCATAATTACCAAGAGCTAAGAATTAATCATAACTGAAATTTATCACGAATGGTAAAAATTAAACGAAATGGTGTGATCACATAACCTTCTGAGATGATTGAAGTTGTTTCAGAAATGGAAAAATGGATGTAAGTACACTATTCAACCCTTGTAAACATGAAAATTTCAAATTGGTGTCATAGATACACATGGCAATTCAAAATATCGAAGCAGGTTGCATTAAATACCATGAAGCGGGTACTGGATGAGGTCTTTCCCTTTCAGATCTTGAAAGGTACCAGTTTATCAAACTTATGAATCATTTGCTGGGTACGTCAAATCTCAAAAAGACTATTCTGGCTACACCTTCAGCAATCAGGAAGTTTACATTTTCTAAGTCTGAATCAAGTGCACTAAAATGGAAGCACGGGATCTGTAATAGGACGTGAGTAATAACTGAGGGAATAATCCAAATCACAGTTAGCGTAATGAAAGTTGACTTTATGAATAAAGATTACGTACATATATTGATCCCGTCGAACAACCTTTCGTTTCCATTTGACAACAATCAAAACCACGATGGCAAGTATTGAGATAGAAACTAGGAATGCTGCAATTACAATGTGCATCCTGGTTCTTGCAAGCAAGACTGCAAAAAACGATATATTAGCATTAAAACAGGAGATAAGTAAACAAGCAAATTAAACGCACAAATCAATAGTTAAAAAGAATTCCTACATTACGGTAATAAAATGCAGCCTATCGGAGCTAATTTGTGAGATACTATGCTCAATTTCTACTGCTACTGTGGCTAAATACCCATTCCGTGTTCAGCCTTTATATGAGTGGCAGCGAATGGCCTTGATGCTGCTAATAGCATGACCTCAAGCTCATGTTTTTAAAAGATGGTGAGAAAGGGGGTGAGGGAGGGGTGAAATGGATAAGAATGATAGACGCATTCAATTATCTCCCACTAACAATTCGCTAAAAGGAATTGTAATAAGAGCGAATTCACCTTGTGCATTTGTTTGCCAAGTTTGCTCCATTATGAGATGCAATGAGCCCATTTTTACCGCATATGCTTTAACAACACCATGAAAGTTGTCATCTGGGTAGCTGGTGCTTTGAAATCCCATTAATAGACGAGTGGTTCCTTTATAGAGTGGTGTATTTAAGCGCTCGGCGTTTTTCAGGAGGCCGGATTGACTGCCCAAGCAGGAAAATTCAATTTGATTAATGGCCTCTGTCACTTCTGGTATGACATTGCTCTGGCCAGGAAAAAAGGAGAAAAAAGATACACAATCTGGAGTAATTTACTTTTATAAAAAAGCAAGTGATTCCTTTCTTACCAAACTAGAACCTTGGAAGCAATCTCTACATGGAATCCAAATGATTCGACAACTGTTATTTCCTTGTCGATCGATTTCGAGAATGTAGCCCAGAATAGAACTAGCACTCTTTGCTTCAACTATCCAGTCCACAATTATGCAAACAGAAGTATTTCCAGTTTGAGCAGGAGTATTGTCTTCCACGTATCGAAATTGGTTTTGGCCAGAGTACTCTGTTTGTGGCAGCAAACAACCGAAGTTTTCTGCGTCCTCCTCCTTCGTCTTGGAGATATAGGCTGTCACCGTTTTATTGTGGGTTTTAACTTCACTCTTGGCTAAAAAAAGGAAAAATGGCATGACTAACCACTTTGGGTTGGGCAATTTAATTAATTAGATGAAGTATTTCGTCTCTAATTGGTTTCTAAAAATAGCTGTTTATCAAGGGGATAAAGTAACTTCTTTAGGTTGGATTTTGGATTCAAAAAGTTGTTCACATTTTGTATGGAGTTTGTCTAGCTAAGAACAGTTAGGTACCCCATCTTAGCTATGTTCGAACGATGAGGACTAGACGCTCTTGGTTCTA
This sequence comes from Hymenolepis microstoma, assembly GCA_000469805.3. Lineage (NCBI taxonomy): Eukaryota > Metazoa > Platyhelminthes > Cestoda > Cyclophyllidea > Hymenolepididae > Hymenolepis > Hymenolepis microstoma. The sequence continues at coordinate 2,501,996 of LR215994.1, forward strand.
ATATTTCTGTCATCAGTTAATCGAATGCGCTGGACTTCAACTTTGTCTGAAATGTCCTTCTTGCTTCAATTCAACCCCATCGATTGTAAGTCTAACATCATTTCTTGAGTTGTGAGAATAGCGTTGGTTGATTTGCACGACACAGAAATGTGAAGTGGAATTTTTTCGTGATTTATCAAAAGTTGATGATCCATGTCAATTTATTACGTTGAGACCAAGTGAGACGGTTAGTGCCAGGTAAGATCACTCAACTTTCTCAGTCCATAGAACCGGAAAAAATTGATGACTTGACTTGGCATGACCGAAAATCGTGATTGAAAAAAACGGTTAGTCAGCCATGGTGACTATAAACAAGAATTTGTTGGAAAGCACGATTAAATCGAGAGGTTAGAATTTGGCAGGTGAAATATATTGCACAACCAGAGTCTAAATATCAAATTTGACTCTACTCGGTGGATATCTCGGCTTTACTCTCAGCATGCATTCAATCTTCCTCCTCACCTCCTTCCTCCTCCACTCCACTCATTCAAATGTGTTCAGTTTGTTTGTCCTTTTGCGAGTTATGAGCAGAGTTGAATTTAATAAATATATGTAGGGAAAAGGACTGATTCATTTGGGGGAGAGTATATGATCTTTCGGTTGTGAAAAGTCTCTTGAGCAGACACAGAAAGCAAGCAATTCTTCGTGACCTCTTAGATAATGGGCCTTGATCTTTACTAGTGACATGTATGACATTGCGATTTCTTATGTGCTTACATACTTTGACACAAAGAATCGATTTCGTATCTAATCTAATTCTTCGCAAACTTACATTGTGCTCTTCACAGGTCACTGGTCATTAATTTTGACCTTTAACGGTGAGTTTCACTTTTGCTCTTGTCAACCACAATTATTGCTATTTTCAGATGTGTTTGTGATGCCAATTTAATCAATGTCATCATTGACTGCCACACATTCACAACCATAAGAGTGAATTAAGAGAAAAATGTATATGTAGGAAAAGTTGGTCGACCTACATGTGAATATGATTAGATCCACCGATTCTCAAGATACCCAACATGACAGCAGGCACGGAAACTGGAGAATGGCGACCACAAAAAATTGACATAACTTAAAACAGGCTTGGCTTACAGTCAACAACCAGGCCAGTAATGCCAAAAAGTCTCTGTGAAGAATAGAAACACACTTTTGACGAGTGTTCTAAGAGGGAAAGTGACCAGAGCATGCGCAAACACGTATCTACAACTTAAATATAATACCCTGACCTCATGAATGTACTTTTTTTCCATATGGTTCTAAAGATCGCTCACTTTGTAAAATGCTAATTACAATATATTGAGGTTTATTCTTTAATATTCTAATTGCTATTGCCGACTTCGTGGTCTTAGAAGTTGAGCTGTTATCGATTGGCGTTAAATACAGCCTCCTCATTACCGCAGCGAAGATCATGAAATTGCAAGTTAGGACAGACACGCACACACTTTATCTCATCATCTTTAAGCAGTAGATTAAAATATTAATCAAATTTCATAGGGCGCATATGAAAATAGAAATTATTAAAACTATTCCTATTAAAGGGGCGTGTTTTTCAAACTCCTCTTGAGCAGATGTGTATAATTTTGTAATCGCTCTAGATAGAACAAAGGCTCGCTCTAGGCTGACTCTAGTCATTATAGTGAGGAATGTCGCACTCTGAATTGACGCTATCGAGTATCAGAATCTCTGACCCCTGACTGGCTTGACGCATGAGCACTCAAGAAATCATGCATAACAAAATTGAGAACTTTGAGGCTCTAGAATTACCAGTTTGAGGACTAATTTCCTGATTAATGGACTTAACAAATGTCACTTGCTTAATGCCAAACTTATTTCTTTCTCTCTGAGAGTTATTTGGATAAGTGTATACACGCATAGTCACCTCTAACAACCCAAACAATCTATATTTATACATGATTTTAATCGACTGAGCAAAAATAGTAAATTAATTTTCAAGACGAAGCAGCGTGTCACGCCATGCATCCTTGAACACATGGTGAACGCAGAATGTTTAATTAAAGGATTGCACACTTTTCGCTCACACCTAGGTAAGAAAGATCATCTGTGTAGAAGTCGTGCTGTAATTATGGGCTGACAAAGAAACCGATCGTCTGTAATTGAGCTCGTTAATAAGAACCGTCGTAAGGGCTATAAGTCGTCTCTTTTCCTCATTCCTGAATCTGAGTAGCTGTGACCTTAATAGAGGGCGGGATGGTGGGGAGGGGTGACAACGGACGAATCGCAATCAAATGAAATGAGTTTAATCAGCACAAATTGTAGCATGTTACACTGAACCTTCTCTAATCAAATGAGTGGATACGGAGAGCGGATAAGATTTCCTAATCGAACGAAAAGTGACTGGTTAAGAAGATGACATTCGGCTACTTTTTATTCTTATACAGAAATTGATGTAGAATGTGGAAATAATGTAAGTTGAACAGCACTAACAAATTCTGGTGAAGTGAACATTAAGAAGGCACAAAAAGGGCCTGAAAACATCATCAGCTACACGCTATAAAGACTATCTAATGTATGTTTAATCACCACCATTTATCTGACTTCAATCTAATACCGCTTTTATCAATGTAGTTGTCTCAATTTGACTCCGAGTTACTGGAATTAACAATACGTGTTAGGTCCCAATCTCTATTGCAACAAAGCTTTCCTATTCAAGGAATTCATTTAAATCTGCTTCCAGTTAGACTAAACAAGCCTATGCGAATTAAGCGAAAATGTACTTTCATTGACTTGGAATTGCAGGTTTGAAGAATTTTAATCACCAACTACTTAACCTATATGAGACACCGAAGTTGTGTAGGATTTCAGCTGCAGTAAGTGAAACACCATTTTTGAAAGGTCCCACTGTTTGGCTCAGGTTTGTTTTACGAAACATAATTCCAATTAGCCAATTATTGATCACCAAAGGTTTCCAAGCAAATAATTAACTCATTCTCCCATTCAAATAGTTATCTCCCATTGGTCTTTCAAAGTGAGAGATGGAGCTTATTATCTTCAACATGATCAACTGCATTTTTTGATGAAATGGAAGTGTTAACTTTGGGAAATCTGAATCGGAGGGTGGTTTTCTTAAATCTGAAGTTTGTACCTTTATTAAATTTGAGCTAATTCTTAAAGAATTCTATTCAGCATTTTGGTATCATAATCATTTTATAAGATACTGATTTGATTCCTTGAACTAAAAGGAAAGACGAATTACATATGAAATCCACAAAACATCTTGAAACTTGAATAAAAAATTGTCGATGCTTTAGACTTATACATCCACTTCAGCTTGGCCTATTGATTAAAGTGTTCTTCCATATACTCAGAGATAAAGAATTCACTATCTACAAATGCATATTTAATGAGCTTAAAGAACAACGGTATTGGTTAAGTCTAGTTTATAAAAGTAATGATAGAATTGGAGTCTCTTAATCTGGAGGTTCCATTTTGCTGTTGTTTACTGCTGATATGACAACTAGGAAGTAATAGAGCTTCAAAAGGTTAGCAGAATGACAATAAGAAAATTACTGCCGCTTACACGTTTTGGTATAAAAGATCAGTGTTTCCGACCAGTTGGAAGCAAAACTCGTTCTTCCACAATCGAACTGACCAATAGGAGGCTGAACGCGCGCATTGAACATGTACACAAGACCCTCTTCCAAAGGCGGAAGTATTATAGCTGGAAAGCAAAGAATCAGAGGTAAAAATTAGCTGACTCTATAGTGCTAGCGATATTAATGCAATCGAGGATTTACTGTTGCCAGATAAAGAATTGTTTGGGTTGATTTCACATTTATTAATAGACGGCCAAACGCCCCACTGTAAGGCGTATATGTATTCACAAAAACGATGGTGAGAGGTGTATGAAGCACCAAGATTTGGCGATCTGTAGAAAATAGTGGGCACGGTTTTCACGATATCTAAAAGGCATACAGTCACATACTATCATTAACATAGCCTACTTAATTCTCATGAATTGAGCTCAATAGCACACCTGGATATTTTGTAGAGGTGGTAATATTTTGAGGATAAATTATTCGACCGGCTGAATTTTCAAACTGGAATTGCCAAGTGTAGTTATGGCAGAATTCAAAAGGATGCTCGAAACTGACGTTTTGAGACGCTTCGGGCAATTGTATCGGTGTCACAGCATTACTGATGTTTACTAAAAGGCTTGTTGGCAATCCACAGACTCGTGTTAGTTTAGTCTTCCATTTGAGGGTAACATTGGTTCCATTCGTTTTGATTTGCACATTCTCCACTTGGCATGGTGCTGTTGAGAATGCACAAAATATCCACTGTTTATGAATTGACTATTATTAGTAATACGCGCGATAAATTGTGTATCTTTCGACCAAAGAGAATATTTTAAACAGGGGATAATATTCAGAAACGCATAGCATAAAAAATTTTCAAAAATTTGGATCAATGAATAGTATTTCAAATAAGAAAAGTAATTCGTGGCGTACATTGCACACATAGGACTGAAAGGGATCGTGAACCGGGGTCCCTGGTGCAAGAAGATTGCATAAGGAATGTCAGTTGTACACATTTTTTTGAATCCAAACTGCAGCACATAAATAAATCAAACTCTTTTTCAGGATATTTTTTTAATCAATGCCTATTGCCACTAATCAAAGGCTTGTGAAACGTGATCGTTTCAAGGCCATTCTTTTCAGTGCAATAGGCATGTTCAGAAGAACTTGGCTGGGTGCGCGATAGACTTACCTCCACGTGGTGCATCTTGGGTAATGCATATTCATACGCAAAAAAGTCTATCAACAGGAAGGTGACTTCAAACTACCATGACCCGACTGTATGTCATATTCGATTACTTCCGCAGTACTCACCTTAACTTACCTTTTTCTCTACCCCTCTTTTGCCTCTGTGAATCACTCCTCTGTTCCCCCTCTCGACTCCTTAAGACTGTTTTACCTTCCCCTTGTAAGGCCCGAAGTCAACTAAAGGGCTAATGATAATGTGTCAAAAAGTGTGTGTACTTCTAATGGACCAGCGTTTTAAACAGTGATCGAATTTGCTGTTTCAAATCGTTTTTTCTTCCAATAGTTGGAAAGGTAAAATACATTTGCTGATGTTTTACGACATACAGCCACAATATAACCTACCTCATGACTGATGTTAAATATTTCTTTAATCATCCTGAACGAATGAATTGACTTCCCTATCTGATAGCCTTTTAGGAATATCGCATAAAACCGTGATCTTCAAAAGCACGTTGATGTGAGCGAAAAGGCAAAGGAGACCTTTGATTTCTAACAACCAATTTCCAGAATTCCGAAAGTAAGCTAAACCCCGCCCCACCTCCTCCCTCTCCCCTCCCTTCTAAGGCCTGTATTGAACCCATGCGTATGGCAGTACTAAGCACGAAATATGGGTTTGCGAGTGGAGCTTTTCTAAAACGCATACTACTAACTCCAACCACACACGAGAAACGAACTTCGCAATCGAGGTGTGACCCATAGTTTTAGCCTCCTGACTTTGTGGTATAAAGCTGGAAAGATGCTACACACAAAAGGAACTTGTAATCTCCACGTCTCATACACTGAGTTATCGGTCTTGATACCCAAGACCACGTGCGGAGAAGCTGCGCTGCAATTATTGACTAAATAAATAGCCAATCATCTGTTACTTATGCAGACGTACATAAGCAAAAATTTGTTTGTTAGTTAGACGTCTATTAGAACCATGAATCTATCCTATCCTCTCCTTTGAGTCTGGGAAGCTGAGGATTTAATAAATGACAAGCGTGAGATAATACGCCAAAGCATGAGGAATACCAATGAGAAATCGTGCATTTCAGAAGCAGATGTTGGTTGAGCTCACTTTGCGTCCAGACACGGTGAAGGGGACAATTTTGTAGTTCCTCTTTCCCAGTAGACATCCTGTTATCATTTTTTCAGGTCTAAGAATCACATTCTGGGAGAAATACAATTGCGAAAAGCGAATTAAAAGGACGGCAACCTGAACGAGTGTTTTAATTGAAGAAAATAAGCATAAGTATGGATAAAAAATATTGATTTTTAATACAGTTTTCAAATTGAGCGCTATCTTATCCACGTCCCAAACATGCTTCTCGTTGATTTTTAATTTGATCTGAAAATCAGAAATGCCCAATGGAGGACGGCCAAATGCATGTCCATGCTTCATGAACCCCTGCAAACTCCACTGAGGGGGAATTTAACGCCTTGATACTTCTACAAGGTATATTACTGAGTTGTTGACATCTTCGATAAACTTGTTTTAAAAGAAACAAATTATTCTGCAATATCTAGACAATATTTTTGGAAAATTCATCAATTTTAAATCAGGTTTGAACTATGGAGAGAAATTCACTACATTCGAATATTAATTTTTTTCACAATATCAAGTATATATATATATAAGTAGAATATTCACTTACGGGCGAGTCTAGTGGTCCATGATTTTTCCAGAACTGCTCCTAGACGTCCATCTGCCAAGTATGGAATGATAAGAACATCGTAGGTCGTATTTTGCGCCAAATCTGTGATGTTCAGTGGAGATTGGGGCAGTAGCTTTGCCATCGGCTCCCTACTACAACTCCGCACTACATTTTGAATGAATGGTGGTAGTTTCGCCGTCTTGGTATTCTAGAAAACAGGGCGTTCAGTTGTCTTTTCACTTACGTCTCCAAAAACCCGACACGGCTCCGCCTTGGAGTCGGTTGTAACGAGAACCACGTAATTTGGTGCAGGATTAACTGGTTCTCTCGGATTTTTCCACTCAACATTAATCCACGTTGTTCCGGCCTTGTATTCAGTGTCTGTTACACAGCCGATTGGAGCTTTGTTATTGATAAGGGAATACTATTAAGAAGTCTTGATAATGGACAAATAATACTCCAATAACATTTATCAAACTTACAAAAAATCAATTCAAAAGATTTGAGTAAAACCAGTAAAAAAATCCGCCAAACCTATACTTCTCCACTCACACGGCAGTTAACTTCAAACTACCATGATCCCACTGCATGTCATATTCCACCACTTCCACAGTACTCACCTTTCCCTTTCCCCTACCTTTGTGTCTTTCTCTCCCTCTTACATCTGCGAATCGCTCTTTTGTTCCCTCCCCTCTCGACTTTTTGTGACTTTGACGTTCTTCCTCCTCTGTGAAGCCCGAAGTCAGCTAAAGGGCTAATGATAACTAATGATATAATAATAATTCTTCTTCACAATAGATTTAGTGATGTTTACGGCAAAGCGGGTGATAGTGCATTAATGAATATTAAGAATACAACTCGACAAATTGCATACTGTCTACAAAACAGATGGCAAATGAAAAGTGTAGTACCGGCATCAAAGTGTCTCGAAGACACATCACCACCCAATTACGGAAGAGTTGACATAATTGCTGAGCACAAATAACTCTTCGGTAATTTTCACTTATTCATCTCTCTTCAGTTCTTCGATTTACTTGATGCACATTTTACAAATTAGTAAGCTGGTGAATTAGGAGATAGGATTTTAATTAAAGATATTAGAGGTCCCGGATTCAATGTACGCTAGAACACACGTAATGAGCGAAATGACTACCCACACTGGAAAAAGGTTGGCTAATTGGTAGGCGCCAAAATTGGCGCTTCTCATCAGAGAGGTTCAATGATACCATCTCCCCCCCTGCCTTACCTACAATGAGAGTGGAAACTGCTGTCTTCAACAGGTTTTGGGAATTTTGTCTAATTACAAATAATTCTCCACTCAGACCACCCGCTATTTGCTAGTGCTTATATGGGAAATAGACAACGAAGTACTTGAATACAGCAATTCATACCGACTTCACTGCAGACTGGAATATCACAGAGATCTTTGTTACTTTTTCCGTAGGTACATCCACTTTCACCATCAATAGCCTCCTGAAGTGGAAGGCATCTATTTGAACAGCGGTGTCCATCTTTACTGTATCGAGTAAAAGAGCTCTCATAAACGCCAAATGCTCTTCCCTTCGTATTGCTCCAATCACCTGCTGGCCAAATGCACCAGTTTTTGCAGCCTATAGAGTTTAATTATGCGTAAAAGGTAATCAATTCCGCTATCAATAACTGGAAATATTTAAATTTTATGTGAAAGAGGCTTGCTTGGTTTACGAGTTTCCACTTCAGTTTTATAAAGTTGAACTTCCTTGTCTCCGAAATAGGCGTAGAGCAATACAAACAAATTTTGTCTCGTAGTACCGTTGATATGGGCATTAAGATTGAAACTATTATCCAATGGATCGTGCTGCCAAACCGAACGACCTTCATAGAGACTGTAGCTACCGACCACTTCCACATAGAGTGGCTCCTTACGACAGTTGGTGTCTTTGTCTACTTGGCATATTCTTGTTATAAATGCTGGGGGATTTTTAACCGTAGGATCGAGATTCAAAAGTTTGAGGGAAATCAAATTTGATGAGAGCGCTATACCCTTAATCTTCGGTCGAAATGGAACTAAAATGATGAAAAACATGAGTACATATTGGAAACATGGTCGACTTCTTTTCTGAGCTCAACTTTCCATTCGACTAATTGACAACACTTAGGGACTGAGCACTCTAGTATCTAAATTCAAGGTACTATTTGAGGGAGGTTAGAGATCATGATAAAGATACTTCATGTTGCAGGCTCAGTGAGCAGAAAGGCCAACCGCACTGGTTGAGTCCGGCAAACTATGAGTAGGCACAAATAGAGCATTTTACGACGCAGGCTCCAGAATGTAATCCTTCTACCTAAGAGAAGCTTTGATAAGCATTTTCCTAATTGGATTAAGGAGCTATTATTCGAAATGAGCCTCGAGGCTAATAAGGGCAGCTGGTGATAACACATCCCATTTATAGGTCATTGGGTGGTTGTGACACCATTTACAAATTTCTATTTATAATTTCGTTGTCATGCGCCTTTAAATCAGCTTGTTAATTACATTTAGAAACAAATATCACAAATCTTTGCTAAATAAAATTGCTTCTCCTCCACAAGCGCTAAAATGTTTAAAGTTGGTGGGCTGCACTGAGTCATTTCGATCGCCATGGATCTTGTTTAAATTGGCACTATTACTAACCGAGGTACTTACTATAAGATGCAGGAATTTGGAAGACTTTTTGGACAGAGCCAATCACAATTCGATACATTGCACTAGGCGTCAAAGGAATGACCAGATCATTAATCACAAAGTTATCGCTTTTATTGCACAGTCGATCACCGGCGCCGTTTTTATAAACTGGATTCTAGAAAGCAGAGATACGTGCAAGGGAAGCCTTGATCTTACTTGCTGCTCACAGTGAATAGAACGGGCTCCAATTTCCGACACTAAAAAGTTCGTGTACGAACGACTATTTATCTTGACATCGTCCCTTCTTGGCTCAATATCTACTCCAGAATCTAAAGGCAAAATATTGAAGCTAAGTTTTAAACTCACATTTTGCTGAAGTTTCGGCTGTGATCTTAGTTGGTAGAATGACTGCATTAACATTGGGGTAAACGACAGGATAAATTTCAAAGTGATATTTTTCGTCTCTTTGAAGCTTGTCAATAGTAATCGCAAATAATCCGATGGGACCCTGCTCATCTATTTCAGCCGTATTCCATCCACCAACCCAAGTTGATCTTCGTGAACCTGGAAAGTCTGGCCAATATCCATCAAGTTTGCCTTCTGTTGGAGTAATTATTTTCCAAGAACAACCATCATTTAAAGTTAGATTATACGATCTGTTCGTAATGTGATGACTTTCAGTTTCCGTAATCTTAAAATTGAGTTCGACTTAGAGCAAATTTTAATCATTTTAAAGACACAAAGGCTTTATCTAACACTTACCCACGGAGCTTGATAGTGAATAACTTGCTCCAAGCAATTCTTTTGATTAATAACACGAATTATATAGCCTACTGGAGGTGACATGGGCCGCTTGATTTTGGGTGGTGCCCAACTAAGTTGAATCCAGTTGTAATCCTTGCCCTCAATACTGACTTTAAGGTCGTACAGCCACGGACTCCAGGACTTATCTGTAAAGGTTGTGAAAGTCTTGCAGTTCCAAGAATTCTGACAGTCCTCGGGAGCAATACAGAGCTGATATGTACTCCCAGGAGTCATTCTTTCCATACAGAAATCGCGGCTGCTCCAAAGAGCGTCCTGCATCCACGAAGTGCTGATTTGAAGAAAAAAAAACTATACTAATTTAGACATTTATCTGAATCTGGGAGAACAAGGTAACGAACAGTTAATTACCTTTGTGTTATCTCAATTTTATCCTTCGGGTAATAGAAAATGAAATCCCACAGGTTTCAACTTAATTAAAGTTTATTTTAATTAATTTTAGTTAGTTCTGCTACGTTCAAAACTCGTAGAGTAGTGCCATTCTACTAGCTTAATGATTGGAAGAAACATTCACTTGCGTTTTTCAACCAAGCCCTTAAAATTAATAAGATAACTTTACCCAACATTATAAAGTTGGACTATCGGTCTCCGCTTCCTCCAGCAATTTTGCAATGTCTAAATGGTTTGGCTAAAATACGAAGCTAGGCCTCACGCTTGAATTACAAGACTCACCTTAACATTCACTTGTCTTGAAAATTGAGATGCGAAATATTTCAAGGAAAAGTAGCTTTTAGAGCAAAGTGGCCCTGTACACAATCAGCGCTAGTTATAAAATATTAACACCAAGACTAGAATCTCTAAATTTACTTTCCACTAATGGAATGTTGAACATATGCACCCTCTGTCTGAAACGGTTCTTTGATGCTATCTGCTACATAGACAAGAGTATGGTGGCTAACAGAATACTTGAATGATTGGCATATGAGGGGAATAAGGACAACCATCAGAGAGCCTACGGTGATCTCTCACAATTTTGCTTTCACCATCTTTAAATTTCAAGTAAATCCTTTCTCGGAAAACTACACTCCTTTCAATTTATATAATTGGACGCTCCACAATTCAACACGTAAATGGTGGTGAGACTTGCCCATTATAAGCCAAAAAAACCACGTTGACGGGTTCGTCGTTTGTGAAGAGCACTCTTGATCGAGTTGGAGTTTCTGAAAGAATTTGAAAACTTCCCGAGGGACACTTTTCTTTCTGCAGTTTGGCATAATCAATTGTGACTTTAATCTTGACCTTCCCTTTGTATGAATTTCTCACGGCCGTGTATTCAACCGTTCCCTGTTTCAATGCTTTTGGATAATCTGGAACGCCTTTCACCTAAAACCATTCAAAATATTTAAAACTTTGTACCCACAAAAAAATATTAATTTCAACGAATTCTTAGGCCGCTAAGGTAGATATTTTATAGCTTTCGTCTTTTCAGGTAAATTTTCATTTTACTAAGTTTGAGAAAAGCGCTTCTTAAACGGTATTGTTCAGTATTACTGATCATAAATGGCAAGAGAAATGCGACATAATGGATAGCTTGTCAACTTCCTATTCCAAATGAAACAGACGAAATGGAAGCCTCTACTTGGTAAGTAACTGAGGTGCCTTAATTCAATGAGACTGAAGAAGATGGTTCCGATTTGTTTTCGGCAGAATAGTGACGGTAACATTCGTAAAATGGATTGAAGACATTTCGAACAAGGCATTCCTGGCATTTAATTTGCTTCATAAATCTCCCACAGTGAGAAATTTGATGCCTAACCATTTCCATATTTATCCCTAGACTGAATTCACTGCAATTAACCATTCTGCCCACTGGGTGTACATATATGGACTTTGAATCCTCAGCTTGATGAAAAAGTGAACACAGTCATTCTAGGTAGGAAAGTTTAGTCTTTTACACACTTCAATACCATTCAATTCTATACTCTTTCCCAAAATGCTGATTTACCTCCCAAAAGACTTTTTTCTAAATGAGGCACATTACGTTATGATCTTGATTATTCTCGAGCAATGTAAAATTAGTTGAAAGGCCAATGAAATTGAAGTTTAAAACAAGCGTGTACCTTTTTGTCATGAAACTTTTCAGAAAGATCAAAGTCCCATGAGACATTGACACTTTTAACACCAATAGTGGTCTCAGTTTTGGTAAACCCAGGTTTAATGCTTATTGCAACAGGAAAGTCACCGGTGATCCATGATTGGAGGCAGTATCTGGATGATACCGAGAGAATGCAAGTTCCACTCAGGAAAATAACAAAAAAATAGCTAAAAAGGACATAGGACCGGTGGTTTAGCAGAAGATTTAATAAGAAAATTAAATTCGATTAATTTAAATAAAAATAAATGCAGAATCAGGGATCTTGAATGTGAATAGAGTTAAGAAGAGATTTCATTTAGTTCAAATGCAAGTTATCCTGTGATTTAAATATTCAGAAATTTGGACAGGTCTTCACCGTGTATCTGCGTAATTAAATATTTAAATGAGACATTTTATTCAATATTTTTCAAATTTCTAATGAATCCTAAACTTCTTCAACGCAGCTTCCAATACACCTATTAACTTTTGGTAGACTAGTTGGACAAGGAAGATTTGCACCTTATTGGAAGGTTCTTTCAACCTATTAATAAAGGTTCCCCCAATTAAAATTGATTATGCAGTACATTATTGATTTGCTCTTTTGGCTGCCTCCTAGCCCATTTTTTCTCATTAAGCAAAACCTTTCAAATTTTGATCTCCATTTCCCATGACAACTAGGATAAGTGTTTTCAAGAATTCACTTTAAGTTCGGGGATAGTATCATGGAGGCTTCCCAGGTAGAAGAACGAAATTCCATGCATCTTTTATTCATTAAACTTAGCCATCCTCGATGGCCATTCCGCTTAGGAGAAAAGGACCTTACTTCGCAGACCGCTGCATCACTAGTGCGCAAATATATGTGCAATATCCTCGGCGCAAAGATCGATTGAGTCTTACAAGTTATGTTATTTATCGACAAATAAACAAAGAAAATCGGAAAAAAAGAGATAGCTTAAAAATGTCAGTAATAGCATTAAGAGCAAGACAAGGGGAAATACATGTACTTACCGATAGTGCAGCATGATAACCATGTGTGGTTTACTTGAATCTTGACCAAATTGACGTAATGGTTTATATTTGGATGATGCGGATTTGCCAAATCGAGCCAATCGTGACGAATATAACTGTGTCATAGTCATAGGCTTGGTATATGTGAATGGACCAGAGGTGTATAAACACGACTACGCACACGCACCCACTCACACCACATTCCGTTTTACCCTGATTCGAACCGGTGTTTACATAACCTAATACGGGTGGGGTTATAAGCTCTCCTGTTCGAAATCACTTCAGCGTTCTCGATGGCCGCATTATTTTATACTCTAAGTTTGCATATAGATAATCCTTTCAAGTAATTTTCTTTCTAGTCTTCTGTCGAAACACAAAGCTAGTGTGAATTACATGACTCAGGAAAGGGGATACATAACTTTGGGGCTATAATGCTGGAGTGAGGAGGATAGAATATTGTTCTTTCACTATTAAGATCTTTCAATACAAAATCTGCTGGTGCTTATTTTAACTGTTTTTCCAAAGGTCAGGAGATTATTAAATATGGGACCATTATGGCCATTATGCTTATGAAAATTAGTTTATTGCCCAATGTTGCAAAGCCATAATATACTCTGTGTACTTTTGTTATTATTCTTAAGGCATTAGTCTCTGTTTTGCCAGGATAGACCACGCAAATAAGATACCTCTTTGATGGGGGAGCTGTAGCTATGACCTTGCTTTAACTTTCTTTCGACTTTCTATTATCTTCTGATGAATTAAAGGAAGCTTGTAGGGCCAGTCTGATCTCTGAAGCGCAGATATTGCTAAGTCATGGAATGCGTGATTACAAAAAAAAGTCACAAAAAACTCTTAAATGAACATGATCAGTGAATGGTGAAATGCGAAGAATGAAAAAAGACAAGATTAATCTCTAAGATCCCTGTAGTTCATAATTCCTACTTTTACCATAGTTAAGAAAAATACATCTTGTCACTTTTAGAAAAGATAGACACTTAGGTAAAATATTGTCAAGAACAAAGTAATTTCTTGCATCCATACGGAGAATATTGTTTGAAAATCCCAGGAAATAACATAAGTTTATATCCAAACTGATCTACGCCCAGTAAAATATGTGAGAAAACTGTGTTATTCGATTAAAATGAGATTTATGAATGCAATTTTTATTGGGTAATTAAGATGGGACCATGTTTACATTGGACTGACTTAAAATCAAATGTCACTTGCCTGAATCTTGTCAAATTTTTACAGAGGCCTTGTGTTTTCAGTTGATGAACATTTTTTCCTCAAATTGACAATGAAAATTTGACAATCAAAGAAATAATGACTAGGCATAAAATATTGAAGGGTTTATGACATTTACTTAAGTGAAAATAGAATGAAACCTCTGGATTTGCTTATATTTCAGTAGGTACAGTAGAAGATTTCTAAACAGGTGGATTATCGACGTGTGCAAAAATGTCAATACAGGAGTTAGGTGAAAGTATCGTAGCAGACTAGGTTCATGCAAAGCAATGAGTTGGTACCAAATTTGCAAAATGCAAAACGCTAGAAGTCATGAGTTTATTGACAATAGGCGATTTATTCATAAAGCGTTTAATGGCGATTAGATGCGTAGATCTTGAGCCGGAGAGGATGGGAGGATTTGAGGACTATTGAAATCTCATGTCTTAGTTAAAAAGGGTGAGTATAGCTATGTGATACTGTGCGCAGGAAGTGAGCAAGGTATTAAATTTGCTTTATACGTTAACTCAAGAATCCTTTATAGATTGTTAGCCCTTTGATAGGAAAGCTTAAATGTCTGAAATATAGGCAGCTGAAATCATTCTATGGTATCCAGGCTCTCGATGTATGTCCATATGATAAATTGCCTTTAAGAACTTCCCTTGTCTTCTGATATAATTCGTGCGTATAGCTAAATGGGTATTTTACTTAGGATATGATCTGGACAAGACATGCCTGCTTTATGATGTATTTGACGTATAAAATGGTTCTAGAAAAATGCAAAGCGAAAAATAATGTAATTCAGGGAACAGTAGTCATTAAGAAAACCTATTGTTGCTATTAGGAAGATTGGAAAGCGTTTATTCTTCTGCGTTTTCAAGAAAACTCAAAGCTCCTTTTTCCTCCAATTTACTTAACTTGTTACGTAAAGCATGTTAGATAAGTCAATGCTACTGATTAAATATAAGTAAAAATAGAGCTATTATGAACATTTCATGTCACAAAATTTTCTAGGGTCCATTGAGTGGGATCATGAGAAGTATTATTAAAATTTGTCTTGACTAAACCCTGGGGAGATCTGCACTATTAAAGTCACACGAGTTAGGGTTATCCATATTCCTGACCAATGGAGAATGAGGCTTGGAAATGCTATAATCGCCTCGAAAATAAGTCTCTCAGACTCTAGAATAACTATACAACGGAGATGCGAATTTACCAATAGATCATCTTAATTTATGCATCGCAATATGAAAAATTTCTGCAATTTAAGGACAAGTTCTCAAATTCGGCATTTAATTAAGAGAGTACTACCATTAATACCACAGCAGCTGCTAGTGGTATTAGCAATAATAACTTCTTCCGAAATAACCACAAAATCTAAACAACCCAGCTGTTCAAAAGTTTTGCCCATTGCAATAAAAATATAGAGTAAATGAATAATTGGCATTTATTAGTAATTTAACTTACTTGGAAAAAATAATTTATGTTGTATCCTTTTGGTCGGGTGTTGGATCTTTTTGAGGTCTTTCAGAGTGTTTGAAATAAGAGTCTGACTGCTGATTATCTTCGGCTTCCGGAGTTTATAGATTACAAAGCGAAGGCAAGCAGCCGAAATCAGGGCAAACCTACATTAAATTCGTTTGCAGTTTAGAAGTATAAGGACTGAGAATGAAGATTTCTACGATGTCAAATCAAGATTCAGACACTTAGATAAGGCGTCGTCCAATATCTATTCCGTGAAGAATTACACGTACATCTCATTGACTCCTCCCCTTGTGATTCGTGAAGTTCCCTTATCACATTTCCAAATGGTTGTTCATCTAGGCCAAAGCGATCATGCGAAAAGCGTAAAAGAAGGCTATTTTGACCTCGAAAAATTATAAAAATTGAGTGGAAATGAAGCAAGTGACATTTCTGGACACAATAGTTCTTGTCGTGTCAAGAGTGGTGAATACTTTGTGGAGGCCGGTAATGAAAATACCGATTGTGGTAGCTTTTACAGTCACATTTTCGGCCTACTCTAACTACGAGTTCACTAAGATTCTATTGAGATCTTCCACATAGCTCGAACAAGAATAAGATTAATGTTAGATCACTCAACGTCACCTTGAGTGCATATGAGATGGCGACCCTAAGGAAGTGCATCTTAGTATTCATTTCGTGCAGCCGCTTTTGTCACTGTTCCATTTGTGTGAGAAGCGAAGTCAACATGACCTCTCTCATAGGCATGACTTCAACTACCATCCACCAGTCTCGATTGTTTAGTGCTAAAAAAGCGTTGTGGTTGACCTCGCAAGATGTCACACTGACGAAATATTTTTGGGACTTGATAAAAGTGGACTATTTAGAGGTGTGGAGTAGTCACCGTCATAGCTACCTCCATACCTGACTTGTCCGGTGGTCAAACGGAAAGGATTTCGGCACTGAATACTGCTTGGACATCGCCGTCTTGACGACAACTTGGAATGAAAAACTTTTAGCTTTGGAAATTCAGCGGTGTGTACTAGGTTCGTTACTTTTACGCTACCTCCGATTGGTGGGTTCAACCTCATGACATCAATCGACGTCTCAACTAGAGCTGAAATCGAAACTAGAATAGAAATTAACGCTATGGAAGGGGAAAGAGGATAATTTCCAATAGAAGAACCTAAAACGATAGCAGTAGAAGTGACTGGAAGATAATATGAACATCTAGGAAAGGCCTAATACAATTAGCAATGTATCGGGTAATTAATTTTATCGAAAAATCAAATTCAGAATTTGGTGAGAGAGAGAGTAAATCGTGACCTGGTCGTCACTATTACTATCCTCTCAAAATAGCCACAAATTCCAGAATTAAATATAACACAGAACTAAGTAAGCTAACGTAATTCACTCAAAATTTTTCCAAGCAGAAGGTCATAATTACAGTATGCTTTGGTAAAATACAAATTTATTATAAATCACATGACAATTCTGTTTTTTTTTTCTTGATAAAATTGTTTCCTTTTTATTTAACAGGTGGGAAATTCACAGGTCAAAAATCAAAGACGTTGGAAGGAGAGCTTGCCTTATAAAAATGCAAATGAAACAATAAGTGTGTGCAAGGAAGTTTAGAAGAAAATTTTTTGGTGCTTACGCCAGAAACTCAGATAGTCATCTATCAAGTACTGAATCATCGATTACTGAATTTTTAGATCACACCGGAGTATGTAAGATTACCCACGGAGAAGCCATCGCTCCAATTATTGATCATTTAGGCAGCCAGTCAATTGTCACATATCCAGCCCAAAATAAATAAATTTATTTAGTTAACAAAAGAACTGTCTTCTTCATTCTTTATTTTTATCTATAAGTAGTCCTTGGTTAATAAATGAATTAATAACAGCATCATAACCAAGTGAGCCAAGATGGGTTCATAGAATTGAATGCCTGAAATTAATGGTCTCCTTGCATGTTTCAAACTTATCCCCAAATAAAGTTGTGATGTTTTGGTTTATGAGATATGACCCCCTAGCAACGTAGCGAATGTCCGATGATTAAAGCTTTTATCCTCTGTTCCTTATGCAACATAAACACGTCAGCATGCTTACTACATTAGTGATGATAGTTTTCAACGCAAACAGTCGTTAACCTAAACAAACACCTTGGTTTACCTATTAATTAATTCATCCATTGAGATGGTGCTCATTTTCAACGCAAGTTTTTTTCTGCCTAAGAGCAAGGATGCATGATAATGTGGAAAATCGCCTAAACTAGTGGTGATTAACGTGTTCAATTGTTCAATCATAGGAAAATAATCTTTGATGAAATTCAGCGATATAGATAAACGACGGAGTTGGTCGATTCTGGCTAATTGTAAAGGTGCTAGGTGTCGCATTTTAACCAAAAAGCACTGATCGTCTCCACTTTACTAATGCCCGAAATTTAAGACATTACATTCTTCATGAATTCTACTCTATGCAATGAACATATCACCGAGTGCTTATTTGTATCTATTAAAACCACAATGAACTAGAATATTTAGGCGATTACACAATTGGATCTCATGTCTGGACTTAATTTCTTGGTTGAAAGTACCTAGGGAAGAACAATTCCCACAAAGTATGGCATGTTGAGCAATAATTAAAAGAAATAAACGCATTTTGATAAGATCAACCTCCTTCAGAATGAGGTCTTGTTGTTAATTTCAGAATAAAACAAAATTATGTCATTAATTTTGCGGCTATCAAATAAAACATCCCATCACAATCTGGAGTAACGTCTTATCAACTAAACAGGTGGTATTTGACCCGAATCTCGCCATCCACTCCAGGCACCTAATTGGAGTGTTGGTTTTTTGTTCCTTTATCTTTCACGCTCAATTCCCGTTGGTTGGGATTTCGTCAGTCCCATTCGTGGTATTGGGCACAGGAACTAAGGCAGGAGTAGACGCCAATAGGAGCTGAGCTAGGAGTGGTAAAACTGAGTTTTCTGGTGACGAAGTGGCTTTTCATCGGCTATTCAACTCAATTGCCTATTTTACAAAGGTTGGCCTATATTTTTGACATTTTTATTGAATCTTGCACATTTTTAAATGCATTTGGTAATAAGCCAAAGTTAATATCATTTTAGAATTTTGGAACGATTTTCTTATCTTTATTAATACATTTATAATGTCACATTCTGAATTTTATGTCGGCACAATTACTAATTCAACTTAGAGATTAATATAACTATCTTATAATTCCTTCCTCTCCACCTCTCTTTATAAATAAGCATATTTTTTTCATACATTCTTCTCCATTTATTTTGGCAGTCGTCTTATGAAAGCATCAATTAAGTTCGCCTTTCATAATCCTACTCCACTACAAGGAAGGTAGTTGTAAGTTTTCCTCTTGAGAATCATTTTAACAGATGTACCAATATAGGCCAGGGACAGGGAACAAGTTGGAAGCAGGAATTAAAACTATGATATCAAAAGATGTCGTGAAGTCTGATATTTCGGCTTAAATTTATAATATTTGTTTTTTTTTTATTTGATATTGGGATCTACATTATCAGTATTTTCTCTTATCTTATTGAATTCATCTTTACGACTTCAATGACAGTCAAAAAATAAGTGATTTAAAATTTTTTAAAAAATTTACCGTTTATAACGTCTTATAAATATGCCTTTTCTGCATAAATGAAGTGAATTACAGGGGCATTAATCATTATATGTCTTCTACTTGTGAATTTGATATTTTTCAACCTTGAAAAGATACTGCTGAATTCTTATAAAAAATCAGTAATATTTACAGAAATACTTTTCAGTTCGAATAGATAGGAAGCACTTTAGTATTGACAAACTAGTCAAAACGCTATGAAATTTTTCTTTTGGCAATATGAGTAACCGTGTAAATTACTGTTTATTTGTAAATTAATCAAATATTGCACTGGGCTTTAGTGAAAAAGAAAATCATCTCGAAAAATTTGGAATTTTCAGTCAATAACAAAATGAGATATTTAATTTGGAAGTTCCGTGGCTTGAAGTGCTTTAGACAGTCTAAGTTTCTAAAATTCTACAATTGCTTCATTGTCTGCAGTTAGTTTCTAAAAATTTATTAATTATTTTGCCGAAATAGGCGTTAATATCTCAAGACGATGATTTACCCTGATGGGGCATAATCTTAGTGATAAATTAAAAATCTGGTTGAGTTATCAATACGTTCTACAACCTCCATCGTTTGTTTTTTTAGGTTTATCTTTTAATATCTATTCAAAAGAATTAGATTTATGCAAACAGTTCAAAATAAGAAATTATGACCTTCAAGTTTTGGGAGTATTCTTTGACTTACTAGTCGCCAATGACAATTCTCTTTGAAATTAATGTTGTGGTCCATGAGCTTTGATTTATTCTGGCTTCGAATATTAATTAAATGGAAGGATAAGTATTTTCGTTACACAACTTTTACATTGTCTCTGTTAATATAAACTTTGAAATAGAGAAAATCGACACTTTCTCAAAGGGGCTTTGAGGAGCAGTATCAAATTCTCCAACCTCTGCGTCAAGTAAAACCCGAGGCGCTAGAAATCGATCGATATTCATCGGCACATGCCCAGTGATTTGGATAGGTTGACGACATTGCGAATGTTCGAATTTAAACGTAATATTAAATCGATTTTGAGAGCAACTATTAGATTCTCTTTGTCCATGTCTTCTCATCGTAAATGCGTTTGTAAAAATTCGATGAAATCGAGTGCCATTACAAGCTATCTTCCTTTTTCTCGCGCTTCTTATTTGTAGCTAGTGTTTTAGTTATCGCCAAATAGATTAGAATTTTATAGAAACTGACGATTTACTATATAAATTGGTAAATTTTATCGAGCAACTATTATGGGTAAAAACTCAATGTTTACTTACTTAGTATCAACTTTGGCAAACAAATGATAGGTGCTTCTGACGAAAAATTTTTCTTATAGTCTGATAATTCCAGTTCTGTTATTCTGTCAAAATTTCACAAGTTTTTACCACTGGTTTTGATATAGTTGCCTCTCGTGAACATTTTTTCAAGCTGTGAGTTCAGAACGGCCTAGGGATTTGAATCCGTCCACCGTGAGGGATTCCCCGTTGAACATTACCAACTGAATATGTAAATCAAGTTTTCCCATGGGTGTACAATTTTACTCTTAGAATAACATTGAGCAACATTAAAATCATATTTTAGGTTGGTTATTTTTCTAAATTCAATAAAATGATATTTAACATGATAAAAATGTTTCATTTGCTTTATTGGGTTCTAGCTGTACAATAGTTACGATTGAAATTTTACGAAGTTCAAAAGTTGTGAATAGTCTCTCCTATTATTGTAAAAATTCTTAAATTGACCAGATTCTTCAGTTGACTTTTTCTCCAGTGATTTAGAAAATTCAACGAATCAACTTATTACAGATTTGATAGCTCAGAGCTGAGAGGTCATTTTTTAATTCATCAAATATTCCGACTAAATTCTCTGAAACTTTATCGAAGCTACCATAATTTTAGGAATAGTTATATATATATATATATTGCCTTAATTAAAACATACTTTGTAATACAATTTATTGGGTGACTTTTTAGAGATTTTCAAAACTACCCGTCATATGGGACCCACTCTTAATGTATCTTCGTGTGTGGTTAATTCAATTTCAAATACTTGTTCGAGTATAAAACATAAATTTAAAAGTATCTTATTTTCAAACGAAACTGACGTAGGTCTTAGAATTGGCTATTTTTTTAACGTTACTGCCATTACCCTGTTCTATAATATTGCTCATTCATTGTATTGCTTTAATTAGTAGTATTAAACCACAAATGATAGAAATAAACTTTAAATTAGAATAGTCAAATATTGTGTCCTATCTTTAAAATTTATTAAATTATTAAAACAATAATTCTGTTGGAACGAAACATTACTTGCTTTTATTTAGAGTATTAAACACTGGTAATTCTTGAATTTCTAGTGGCCATTTTAGCGTGAATTGTTGCCGAGGCATTCATCATTTTAACCTAAACCACTATTGCATTCAAAATCGGCGTTTTGGGCAATCAATGTTCTTAGTTCTAAAAATGTCTTTTGAGTATTTAGAGCGCGTGATTTTAACAAGAAATATTTTGTCTTATCATGCATGAGTTCAATCACAGTTCACCTTGAATGATCTCTGCTCTGTTATCTCCACTAAACTAAAATCACGTGGAATGCTTAGAATCTATTAATTGTCTTGTCTCTGGAGTGACAAGGCCAACTATCCTAAGTAAGCAAGTCGTGAATGAGATAAGCAATCTGTGAGACAAATTTCGAATTACGGGACTTGACAAACTGAGTGAATAGCATTCAATCCGAATCCAAAAATCAAATGAAGAAATTCCTTTGAAGCTCCATTTTCCCTTATTGTGAATTATCATAGTCTTATAGAAGGCTTAGAAAAATCGATACGATTTAAGAGGCATTGAGGGGACAGCTTTTCAGAAATGATATGATCGTCTTTTCTCCATAGGTCTTCCATCCCTTCTGGGTGTAGGATGTACCTAACTTTGGAGCTCTGGTATGTTTAAAAAATGGCCTAAATGTGTGTTCAAATTAGACATTATGCAGACGATTTGAAATTTTTTGGAGTTTGGTCAAGAAAAAATTCCTTTGATGGTGTTTGCTCGACATAATTTCGATTTATCAAGCATTTGGTTTCAAAATTCACTCATTCTGTGTAGCGCTCAAATGACACTATTTAAGCGAATTCTTACTCGAAAGTTAATTTAAATAGTAATTAGATCCAGGTTTTACCTCAATTTTGATAAATTCTTGTAAACTTGAATTAGCTTTTACTCACGGAAAAGCGATTTCTCTACTTGTTCTCTTGCTCAATTATAGATGACGAGACAATTGATTTTCGATTGTCTAATTGAAAGTTTTCACACTGACAAAATTTAAATTGTCCAAAGTAAATCAACGGAAGAGAGGAAATTCCAAACTCCATATTTCCAAACGTCACGCTCTTTTGGTTCATATCCTCATCTAACAGCTTTTAGCAAACGAATGTGATTTGCGAAGAAATTTTAAAAAAAGTAGGCATTTTCTGACATTTCCACTTTCTGTTTGAACTTTGTGTTCTGGCCCTCATGGGGATCAAGGAATAGGATCAGTTAGAGCAAACAAAATGGTCCCCACCTGTAAAGTATTTTAATGAACTTATTAATGATCATAAATGAACCTCACCTCATATTTGTTTATTAAAACTAAAATGCCCTTGAGACTAGTATCTCTCGGCCTTACTCCATTTCAATAGAGTTTGATTAGTACTTTTGAGAGTATATGAGTTAAGAGTAAAGAGTAAAGAAGAACAATTTTAAAATTTTCTCTACGTTTTGAAGATTTTGATCCAAAAAATATTGGTTTTTTCATTGTTTCGTCTCTTCTTCGATATCAACCAGTTTTTCATTATTAATTATGCTTTACGTTTTTGTATTGATAAGATATGATGTGAATGTGGGACTGATTAGAGCACCTACTTAAGAGAGCCTCCAGGTGAATTTATGACCACGCATAAAATATAATCTCTGTGTGAATCAGACTTTTAGAGTTTTATGGGTTGCCTAAAACCAGATGTCAGGCAATACGAAGGGACTGTGTGTTGAAGCTTGCACGAATCAATCTGGGTACCAAGCATGCCATTAGTTCAACTAGATCAACATGGTAAAAAAAGCCAATCGTGTCAATTTCTATCCACAATACTGCCAAACCCTTCCTTATGGGAATTTGACCTGTAATGCCCCAATGCTTGCAGAAAGGAAAGCTCTTGCACTTTCTACTGTTTGTCAGGCTCATTGATCAATAGAGATCTCTGGTATCGGATTTTCGATTGTCTTTAGATTTTGTAAAAGGCAATGAGAGTTGAAACATCAAACACATATCTACGCAATACTTTCATCAGTTTCGATCTCACATTCAGTGTAAGTCTTTGAACTATCAGCAACTACGTCCTCCGAGGTAATAGAGGCGCCAATTAATCCAAGACTCATGGACCAAATTATCCCACCTTTTCCAACCAATTTCATCTCTGCGCTCGATCCTTTAGAGAGTACATCAAGAGAATATTGTGCAATTTCAATACTGGGTTCACAGAATTCTCCACTCTATACCTACTAGGCAGAGTTGCATGCGCTCAAATACTCGAACTTTGACGGTTTGAATGGAAAGTTTACCATTATAGAGAAAAGTTCATTTAATTGATTGCTAGGTTATATCCAACTGATACACTGGCTTATCTAGATTACTAAAAAAATAGTCCAAAAGTATAAAATACATAGGTAGAGACAAATATATCTGCTATGCCTTCACAATTTTAAATCTCTCATAAATCTATCAAAATTAAACTTTAATAGTTTATTTCGAACATTCACAAAAAATAAGTTCTTTATTATTTCTTGGTTAGATGACAGGAATTTGGAATACACATTCCTAACGCAATTAAACTGCACACCCGAACATTCTGGATGGTGTGGTCGACTTCTCAGCTAGTCAACTATTAAGATTCATTCAAGCTATGTTAAGTGCATTCAATCACTAATCACGTTTGACGTGGTTATAAAAATTCAATAAACGTTATACTCACCACTCCTCTGCTTCTCCTCTATCATGGTGATAGTTTAACTAATTCCGGGAGCCTATCTATACTGGGATATTGTAGTGGATTAGCTACCTAACTAAGCATGAATGTACTCCGAAACCTCAGTGGCAGATTCTCGCACAGAGATTACTTATTTTTGTGGCATTCCGATACATAAATAGTTATGAGAAAAGAAAACGGCAATAATCATAATAATCAATTATAATAGAATCTTTGAGTGAAAGAATTTGACTCAAATTTACGAAAAAGTTTCTATTTTATTTTATTTGAACTTTGTGTTGTGTGAAATTCCAATTGCCTCGTTAACGGTTTGGTTCATTGGTTGTGTAGTGCTCTCGGTTTGTTTTGATTAGAATTACAGTCTAATATCAATTGATAAACGATTAATGATTAAATTAAAACTCTTAAATGTTAAATATAAATGACAATATGAAAGGTAAAGTGTATTTTTATTAGAAATGGAAGACCTCAAGGTATAAAGAATCTCGACCAATAGGGAACAGAGAGGGTATTTCTTCCAGAAGTTACGACGGCCTTTTCTGCATTGTGAACCTACTTTTCCAATTTGATCTTATAATGTTTGGTTCCGAATGAATGTCAATGGAAAAGTTTCACATTTTTTCCTCGAGAAGTCTTGAATTCGTAAAAATTCATATGAAACCAACCCCCAGGTCAGAACGTCATGAAGATTTTAAGCTAACAGTTCACAGCAGTGTCGAGTAGTACACAAAGGGATTAAAGCATTTTAAAAGGTATTAAAACTCTTTGAAAAGTCCAAATACCAAAGACGCTTCAAGGGTCTAAAGCCCCTCTTCAGCAACTCTCAAATATGCTTTGGTCCTTGCCAATGTTTGTGACTCTTATAGTTAAAAGGGTTAGCGTTAATAATTTCAATATATATCATAAAATACCAAACATCACTAATTAGGTTTAAAACCAAGAAGTTAAGAGAGTATGATTGTTAAAAATACAGGTGAAACTTGAATGGTGGCTCAGGCAGTAACTTTAAAACGACCAAATGTATAAATAGGAGAATTTAGTGAATGAATACCACTCTAGTTACATCCCACTATTGACGTGAAAACAGCACATTAAATTCCCAGACAAGTGACAACAATTAATTTGCACTTTAATTATTAGAAGTGGCACTTATAATTCCGATTTATAAAATATTTATTTAGCCATAATATCATTAATAAATATTAGTAAAGTGGTACGTTCGTCATTTTAAAATTTGCAAATTTTGCCCACCCTAAATAATTAATGCGTTTGATTAATTAAAGATTGTAATAAATACGAGATTTAGAGACAATTAAATTGACTCGGAGGTATATTTCCACACCAGTTTTGCATTCAACAAAATTTCAATTTTTTTCATATTAAACAAATAAGTTAAAATTCGCTGAAAGATAGGGACCGATAGCCAGCTCGGAAAAGAACAATTGATATTTGCAGTCTCGATAGCTGTTATGACACTTTTAACCAAGAACTAAAAATATCCACTTCCTCAAATCTCATTCGGAGTGTAATAATAATATCTTGGATACTTTCTAATGATAACTCATCCAGCTGTCTCTCTCTCTCACTATTGGCCGGCATTTATTGGTGGTTTCATAATTCCAACCTGTGTGGCGATGTCATTTAGAGATGGTTCGGTCTTATCAACAATTTGACTCATACGCCTACGCGTCATACTTTTCAGAAGATAATTGTGGAAAGTGTTGCACATCTATGGTTTTCACATACCCCTAAAGTTAAGTGAAACAACTTTTAACAGATTAAAAGACAAATTGACCTTAAATTGATGTGTTCAATTTATTTTCCGACCTTGATTGTTATTTTAGAGATTTTTCAATGCGATCTAGAAAAATCCTTGAGTTAGTCTAGCTGAGGATGAAAGACATTCCACATTACCTGCCAGAAATTTTGCCAGATTTGCAAAATGGGAGTGCCTTTGCTCACGAAATTCTCCACTCCATCTACGGAAATTCCTACTTCAGTTCTCATCGTATTGCGTGGGTCCGAATTATCCTCATCGTTCTGTACACTCTATTCGCTATCATTGGTGTCACTACAAACACGGCTGTCGTGTTCTTCCTGCTTATTTGGCATCCAAAATCCCTGCGGAATATCACAAATCGTTTTGTTCTTGCCCTAGCCATCTCAGATATTATAATGTCGGGATTCAATATGCCAATGCAGGCATACTATGAGATGGAGGAACATGTCTTCTTCTCTGACATCGCCTGTCGGCTTATATTCTCCACTTTTGGTCTTCCAATGCACATATCATGTCTAGTTATCCTTGTAATTGGAATTGATCGATACCGAATCATTGTCTATCCCCTGCAAAGGCGCATGCCACGAGGTGCAGCCTCTCTACTACTCGTTGGAATATGTGTCATCAGTGTCGTCAGTGTAATACCAATAGCTGTTTTTAATAAAAGCATGCAGCCTGAATTCAATAATGTAAAGAAAATACCGATGAATCATCACTACTGTGTAGAGGATTGGCCTTCTGAAAAGATTCGACTGAGTTATTCTGTTTTTACCTTCACGGTGCAGTTCTTTCTACCTCTTCTCCTGACAGCCATCCTCTATACTCGCATATACTTCCGCCTTCATGAACGACGTTTTCGTAAACGGGATCTAGAGCGAAAGAAAAGAACAAATAAGATTTTGATAGCAATTGTCATATGCTTCTTTATTTGCTGGACCCCATGGAATGTATTCTCAATCATTCTGGAAGTTCATGCCTATCGTAATCCAAAACGGCCTTTCACACTTTTTCCATTCGATGTAAATGATGATGGGAATATTGGTAAAATGATGGATTTACAATACCTACTTTCACCCCAATTGAACAAGCTCCTGTTTTATCATGGTGGCAGTAATAGTTCAAATAGAATTCCAAGATCCTTTTCTGGACAGTATAACATCTCCGAATTCGTGCCCCAATCGGATATTCTGCTTGGTGGTCATGCCAAACTCATTGATCTTATCTTAAAACTCCTTGCGATGTGTTCCGGTTGCTTAAATCCTTGTTTATATGGATGCATGACCGATACAATGAGATTGCTCATGAAAAGAATGGCGGCTAGATTCCAAAGGATGCGTCATAATGGTCAAACTCGATTACGTGGAAGCTTTCGTGGCTTGCCAGAAATTTATACTTCTGATCGAAGTCTTTTAAAGACTAAACCTTCGTGCAAGTATCAGAAAGCCACTTTCGGAAAGGTGTTATATAACATTCACTGCTGTGGATTCCAATTTATTGTTCGAACTGCTTTTCACCGGCACGAGGAACAAGTAAGGAATATGCTTGATGGAAAAAGGAAATCGGAATCTTCAGAGCCTAAAACAACATCGTCAATTAAGCGAGCACATCGATTGCAGAGGTGTTCGACTAACGACAAGATTCCACCATATGCTAGTGGTGATCAGGAACCGATAGCTGGAGACCAGAAATTCGCTAGTTCTCAGAGTGCTCAGAGTATGATGTGTATTCAGCAACTGAATTACAATTTGCAACGACTTGATCCTGAAAGTATCTCCTTTCTTCACAGAGAAAGTGGTACTCTAAGCATCATTGAGAGCTCCACTAAACGTACCAGTCTTCTACCCTCTTCGTTCTACGATAAGACTCCTAGAAGTTCTTTTCTGGTGGATGGTTCGAAACCACCAGATGGGGCAGCTCAAGTCTTCAGTAAAGAGCAGCCTGTCTTAAGAATTCCTAAAATTGCTCCCGTAGTCACTATTCGTGAAGCGGATTCTGCAGGAGAACTTGTACCTTGTACTGCTGATAATCCGAAACCTCAGCAAACTTCCATTAATCGAAATCAAAAGCTCGTGAATATTGAGGTTTATTCACCCCCGCCATGCACGTGTTCACCTCCGAGGGATTCAATTTGCAGAAGGAGTTCCAGCTTAGGAGCGCCAAAGGCAGGCAGAACTCTGGCTCCATTAGAAGAAGTATCAATAGGTGGTACTTTGGGTGAATCTACCGCTTCGCAACAGGAGGATGGAATTATGTCAGGAATTTTGTTGACTACACCAGTAGCGAATACCTCCAATGAATCCACAGAAACAAAACGCAATCTTTATAAACGAAGTGTTTCAATAAGTTGTGATAAAGAAACCTCTCGTTTTCCCTCGTCTGTGAGTAAACGACGGTCCTTTCAGTTGCGTCGACAAAGTGCCTACGAGGCACTGAAAGTGAAGAAATCTCCTACACTATCGATAAAGAGTAAAGCTTCACTTGCACCTCCCAAAGACGGTTCAACGGAGAGTGAGTCCGCGGTCAGTGATGATTTTGCTCACTTTCACAAAATAGTATTACAGGATGAGAGACTGAAAGCTAACCTGGCCTCGAAGAAGCCTCGAAAGTCCTATTCAACCATCACAGCTCTTGGTACAACAGCTACGGAATCCCAACCACGAAAACC
This sequence comes from Hymenolepis microstoma, assembly GCA_000469805.3. Taxonomy (NCBI): domain Eukaryota; kingdom Metazoa; phylum Platyhelminthes; class Cestoda; order Cyclophyllidea; family Hymenolepididae; genus Hymenolepis; species Hymenolepis microstoma. The sequence goes on from LR215994.1 coordinate 2,530,777, forward strand.
CATCTTCTACTCTGTCCGATTCCATCGGGCCGGCACGTCTACAAAATCGATCACCTCCTTGTCAAAGATCAAGGTTAAGATAAACAATGACGTTATGATCACATGACCTAACCTTAGACTTTATCGATTTCTGTTAATATTTTCTATTTATGAAGTTGAGATCCTTTTATTCACCCCCTCCCCAATTTGATATCAACCACTGTGCTGGTCGCTACATGGTGTTTTTACCGCCATGATAAATTAAAAATATTTAAAAATATCAATAAAAAAGGGGCTTTACTTGATAACTTTGATTAGTTTAGGTTATAAATCAACACATGTGTCGTGGTTTTTAAATTATTAGCAAATGATCAACAGGTTGATACTCATTTTAGTTGACTTTAAAAGTGATTTGAGGTTAACTTAAGGAAAACCTCCCTTTATTATTTAGTCATTTATAGTCTCAAGAAATTATAATTTTAATATAAATTTCCCATATGAGAATAAATTAATTATGATATTTATCTATATCAAAGGACAGGCTCTAGGATGGTTTTCATTAGCCCTTTAGGTGACATCAGGCTTCACAGAGGGAAGGAACATCAAAGTCACAAAAAGTCGAGAGGGGGAATAGAAAGAATGATTCACAGATGGAAGGGAGACAGACACAAAGGTGGAGAAAAAAAGGTGAGATGAGTACTGTGGAAGTGGTGGAATATGACATACAGTGGGGTCATGGTAGTTTGAAGTTAGCTGCCGGTTTATAGACCTTTTTGCCCAGGTGCACCACGGGGAGGTAAGTCTATCGCACAACCCTAATTACAATATAAATTGCAGTTTTCAAATGGATGTAAAATGAAGATTGAATAGCAAATCAACAGCAGAATTCAATGACATGCAGTACTTGAGTTCAATGAACAAATAATCTGATTTGAAGTAAGTTAACGAAATATTAAATATATATTTTTTAAATAATAGGTGTAATGCGGATGGTGATGAGTGGGACAGGCTGCTTTTCCAAGCGAAGGCAATTAGAAAATCCCTAAAAATTAGCGGAGTTGACGAGAGTATTGATATAGACATTGCTTTCAGTTGAATCTAAGCTTAGAAGGTGAATGCCAATTACATTGGCTTCCAATGTCCAAAAGAAGAGGCTTGCATTGTTGTAATATGGCATTTCGAATTCTTTCTATTCTGTTGGACAGCCGTTTTCCTGAATCGGCTTTGTTCAAAGTATTGAGTTCCTTTATTATTCCCTCTTTTAGAATTTTTTTGACAAAGGGAACACTTTGGAATTGAGTTGATTGAAAGCATACCTCGTAAAATGACAAAGGGTACCTTAAGAGGGCACTGTAAAAGAATAGTTCTCCGACATCTATGATTGTACTATCTCCCACCATGGACATGGCTACCAACAAAAATGTGCTCTGATTTAGTCCGTGGCTGCACTGAACTCGCAGTTTAACTGCACCATTTATCCACTTTGTCTGTACAAGCGTGCTTTAATTTCGTACAGCTAGGCTGTGGGCGCATTTCCAACAATTTGATGTATAACGAAATTGAGTGAGTTGTAAGGCCATTTCCATTCTTTCATCTAATTGATAAAGTGTGAACAAAGCTTCAATGAAGCAATTCAGCAAGTCTTCCAACGGAGTGAATGTGAAGTGAGATTTTAGTTACGAAATGTGCACAAATTATAGAGAGCCTCATTTTGAAAATTATAAAAAATGACGAAACAAAACGATGTCGCAGTTTGCAACAAATAAGGATTAATTAATATAAAAGGTATTTCCAATAAATTGGGCGGTCCCATCAGGAAAGGGAAGTAGTTTTTTCGATAACTACAACGTTTTATTGATTAAAAAGACATTTAAGAGACAAGGCAACTACGCTGTCAAAAAACCCGCCATTAACAGCCTTGGAACTTGGTGCAAGCTGATTTCAAAGTTTTTCTGGAAGGGATTCAAAAACTGCTTTCATTCTATCCATTAACCGGATTATTTTTGTATTACTGTCAGTGTGATTTGCGTTTGCCTCAACAACGGCCAATGGATGCGTAAAGATCAATCATGTTAAGATCTGGGTGGGAGGGAGGGGAGAGTTTGAAGGCAGACAATTGGACTAGTGCAGTCTTAACATTCGGCACGCAACCACTTTTGAGTACCAAGGGGAAGTTCGAAGCCTCCTGCCAGTTATAGTGTCTATCACTCGCTTCACCTGCTGTCGAAGGCGCATATTCAAAATCTATCGCAGTTTTGGGAAACTGAGTCTGCAAGTCAGGCCAATCAATTTTAGAGGAACAGCGAAATTAAGTCTTTCTTAGAAGTTATTATTAATTTAAAAAATTTGTAGATTTTTCGGTAATATTTTATTAGTGTTCAAACCGATTTGAGAAATGCATATACTAAGGAATTTTATTAGCACAGTTTCGGATTTCGAAGTACGTTTATTGTCCCTTAAACAATTTGTTTTTCGGGGCCTAGAGTGTGAAGCTTAACGATCAAGTGGCTGTTTGATTTTCAGAGATTCACCTTTAATAAAGACTCCAAAAACAGTTTCTTTAATCCACTGAATCAGAGTCACTTCCATTCCCTGAGCTATTTCACTAGTTTAATAATACTTAAGCGCGGCTTTCGATTAGCGTTCGAACTTGGCGCACTATCAATACCATCATTACCATCTTTGTTAGTATACATCGAAGGGAATTTCATGAACAAGTCATAGCTATTTAGTGCGGACCTGGAGTAGAACCGCTTATAATCTCTGTGCGGCTGATAAGTTGTCCGCTAATTGTTGTTCTAATGCAAATGACACAAGTTATAATGTGCTCAACTTCTCTTATCAATCACCCACTTTCCAAGGCGATTTAAGTCGCATATTTTTAAATATGATCTCTGAAAATGTCCCGATAGTTTTAATGATGCTTTATTGTTCTCATAATTGATATTCAATTAAAAAGCACTTACATCAGCTTCTTTTCGCCTAAGAACAACAACAATCTCCACTTCACTCCTTTCCAATATTTATTGGAGATGGAAAATAAGGGCTTCACGATTATGTCCTTTACATTTTAGGCGATTTGTAAGCAGATCGACGGGGGTTTGTGGTGGAATGGGAAATGTATTTTTTTCGTTTAGCAAGGTCACAAAATGTGTTTATAAAAATTATGGTTAGCACAACGGAAACAGGGCTGAACCATGGAATACCATGCTCACTGAAACGTTCTGGATCGTTCTACTGATGGGATTAGGGAGCACTTAGGGTGGTGAGTGCAAAGCCCTCTCAGCCAAACAACATTCAATAGCCATTTCAGGGTCAGCGTGGCCAAAATCTGTGTCAAAATAAACGCTATTTACCTCACATGCTCCCGTTCCTCGACATTGCTGAGGTGAGTCAGCTGACTTCAGGAGCAATTCCATGCTACTGCATTTTGCCATAGAGATTGCTGAGGTTTAGTCAAGACTTACTTATGTAGCATTCTCTAAGTGCTTTCTTCTGAGCTATTATATATGGCTTTCTTCTAAACCTAAAACAACGAGTTTTGGTTCATTTAGTTTGGTAAATTGAAGCAATCTTGACGTCAATTTACAAATCAATTTTAAAAGTTGTCCATAATTACATTTCATTACTTCACCATAAATTATTCTGAATTTTATTGGCTCATCTATAAATGAAAGACGGATTTGTGACCTTTTTATCGCTGTATAATCAAGCTATTCCGAGATTTTTTGATGATCACAGTGAAGACAAATTATATCTTTGAGAGAGAGAAGCGGCAAACGGGAATTTGTGAGGCAATCTTGTCATAATGGACACTAATGGAGGAAAGAAGGGGTTCCAATAATGCAGTAGAAACTTCCCTTACTAATATCGGTTCGAAATGCAATGGATCGTTGCTTTATTGTCTTATTGAGTTATTTTGAACCTTGCACTTTATGGAGAGCTCAGCGCCACCATATCTGAACGAATAAATCTTATGCGCGCTCAGACAAATTCGAAGGTGCGGCCATGCTGCTAGTCGCGTAGGGACCAAGTGCGGTCAATCAATAGTCCCTGCATTGTTTAACAAACACTCAATTGTATTTTAAAGACTAAGCTCTGTGTCAAACAAACAGCCCAAATAAACGTGTTCCACACCTTATGCCGGTTTCCTCTATATCATTGGGACAGCTCAGCTAACTTCGGTAGCCTTTCCATACTAGGGGATCTTGCCATAGAAAGTAGTAAGGATAAGTCAGGGCTTGTTCGTGTAGTGATCATATACAACTTTGCTGAAACAAACCATTATACACAAATCAGCTCCGCCATTATTTAAAATACCAACTAATCATATGCCCGCGGTTCAGATCTTCGTATTTTATATAGTTGTCTGTCGGGACTATCGTAAAGTTCATGTTGAATACCCAGATTTTTAGTGTCTGGTCATACCAAACACTGGACATACCTAAGTTACAATTGAGAACACAAAGAAGTAGTTAACTCAATATTTTTGACTAACAATAAACATTCATAAAAATTTTGTTCAAATACCAATTCTTATCGTTTGAGTGTCTGAACAAATGCAAGATCGCTGTCAATTTTAAAGGCCGGTTTACATCCGCATATCAGTTATTTAATTTAATCGAGAAATAACATGACAAGGTTATTAACTACCTTTACCGGGATAATACATCGGCTCTTGGGGTATTTTTGGTCTAATGTGAGTAAGATTTTGGTGCGTAATCTTGCTGAACCCAACTGGAGCACGTACTGCACGCAAAATTGACCAATGTAGAGTCCGAACTAGGAACTTAGTGTGGCTATTGGCCAGTTCTGTCTGCGTTACCAACGGTCGCTACCGACCTTAATAAAGGATGGTAGAATCTCTTCTCGGGGCCTATTTCTCTCTTCCAGACCTCCTAGAGACTCTATGAATTTTCATATCTCCCGATCCTAACCACAAGATGTGATTTAATAAAGATTTAATTAGATTACAATGCCTCCTCCGTGCTAGCCAGCTTCATGTCCATTATTGAATCTACCATTTGGAGGGTCTTTTTGCTTTTTCTCACAAAGGAATTTTATATTTTGAACATTTTCTCCCATGGGCATTGAAATGGTGAAGGCACTGCGACAGGAGAAAGTGGTGTATGTAGAAGCGTAGGAAGTCATTCATTGCCCCAATAAATCACCCTCCATTAAATCCCCGGAGAAAATTCTCAGATAGGGAAATGATTTAGTCTGTTCATTTGGTCGGCGATGAATAGCTTTGTTTGGATAATTTAATGTTGGAAGCCTTCTAAAGAGATAATTTACTTGACCGTAGACCATTGGTTTGTGTTTTTGACGTCTTTCTGACTATTTATACTATGCTGGAAAGTCCAAATTTTGCCAGTGACCAAGTATGACTCGAATAATCTCTCTACATTTGACAGGAACCCCAGTCTTCATAAGCCTCGTTCTCAGACTTTCTTTATATCTCAACATTTTCTCTCTTCCAGCTCGTCTCTTACGCATGTTCTCTTATATTGTGAATAACAAAATACTTCAAAAAACAATGAATAGAGACATCGAATAAAAGAAACCAGAAAAAGGTCTAATTCAAACCCCTATGCTAAGATGCTGCGAAATTCAATTTCTGCACATTTTCGGGAATGTGGGCGGTTCGGTGGCCTGTCAATTCTGGAATATGCGGGTGGATCGGTGGATCTGGAGTTGTAATAGCTTTGTGTGCGGATGCGGGTGCGGATCGGAGGTTCGGTGGTTCTGCAGTGTAGATGTCTTCAATAACTTATCGTTGGAATCAGTTTAAACTTAGCTGTGCGTTTCATTTTACACCCATTAGCCTTCTAGAGAGAAAATCTACTTGCCCGTCGATCATTGGCTTGTGTCTTCCCGTCTTTCCGACCATGCTACTAAAGGTCTAAATTTTGTCAGTGTCCAAATCCCTCTACATTTTACAAGAATCCCAGTCTCCATAAGCTTTGTTCTTTGACTTTCTTTCTTTGTTCTTCAACCTTTTCACCCTTCCAGTTCTTATTCTTATATCTATCAATATTGCACAGTCAAACTTCGGCCCCTTATTTGGGTAGAGACGCTTGAGCTTAACTTTGCTGCGGCGAGGTTTCATGCTTACTTCTAACACTTCTAACGCCTATAAACGTCAATATGCAATCTTAAATGCTCAAAGCACACTTGGTTTGCGTTCACCGCATTTTCCCTGGACAGCATAAGAGATAATTCGTTACTGTCCATTTATGACAGCAAATCAACCTGCTACTATGCATTTGCCTTGGCGCTTGGTGTTCCAGAACCAAAGATATTTCAATTATCCGAATTTACCATTTTATCGCTCCCTCATTTCCATTCCTGTCTTACAATGCATTTTTTTCTCTATTCCACCCCTGGTCCTCTGATTTGGGAAAGCCTAGTACCCACAACTATGGAGACCATATTGAGTTCAGTATTGAGTAAACTAGAGCCATTATTACCAGCCTTCCTACTAACTTATTCAAAAGTTGAGCACTACCGAATGTATCTATTTCAACTAATGATACCATAATTCCTGTTCTAATTGATACACTTTTGGATTACGATGCTAAAAGTACTTAACAGTTTCACAAAAATGAGGAATTAATTTTCTTGGAATCTTTTTAATTCCACCAAATAGTTTAAAGCTCATTAGAATGGCATTAGGGAAAAAGTAAAGACGTACTTCTCAACGTGTCCAAGGCATTATTTCTTTGTGAGGGAAAAGGTTTGAGCGTGTAGCATGCATAAAAGTGAGGACCTTTAGTGAACGCAGGCCAATCGATAGGCGCAGTAGTTTTTTAGTTTGAAGATCCAATAAAAGGAGACCGAAAGCACATTCTAGCTGAAATTGCAATGTTATATATATATAAATATGACTTCATTAGATATTTACCCATGGAAAAGAGATGAAAGTCATCTACGTGTATTCAATAATTCATACTTTCTCTGACCATTTCTGCAAAAAACAACGTGAAATATTGCACGCCCTAATAACTTTCAACAACAGCATTTTGGATCTAGAACAGAATAAATTCCACCTAGTGGATGGTTGTGGGGCTTGGCGCAGATAAAAGAAACAACCGATTATGTGGTCGGTAGGGGAATAACGATTTTATAGTTTCAGTCCACATCTGACCTATTTATGTTCCTTTGCGGTTTCTTCTTTCGAGGCACAGTTATTCAAATCAAATTTTCGCTCTGCTTTTACTATTTTGACTGACCGGAGATCCAAATGGATGTGTCAATTCTCTCCAACTTAGTCATCCAACTTCACTTTCAAAACTGGTTCTACAGTGCAGTTGACTTCGATATGATTTCTTGATTTCTGTTAGTACTAGTAAAACTAACTTCCACTTCTGCTTCAATAGTATAGTTTTTACGGATTGTGACAAATGTATAACGGGAAGACCAGTGCCTATGTGCAGAGGTTAATGAATCAAACTTGACAATAATGCGAACTTACACAATTGAAAAGTACACAAGATATCCTGCAATCCGGTAATCTCCTAAATGTGGCCCATTTCAATTCCCACCCTCCCCCCCTCCCTCCTCCTCCTCCTCACCCAAAAAAGTTTCCTTCGGTTTCCGATGAAGTATCCTTATCCTCGAACTTATAAAGGCGTGTTCGCATCTCAGTAGATGTGGTCATGCAATTCCCATACGCACGCACACACACACACATGCACTTAACCATACCAATGTTTCGAATATTTCGTTTAATTCGAATAGGATAATCAAAGCTACTTTAAAGCTGAACACGCATTTCCTCATTGCAATGCTAGTTCCTCATAAGAAGAACAAGTACTTACATATTTTTTACCGCGTTCAGAAGACATAAAAATCCACTCACAGTCCGCGTTAATTATAGTTATCGCTGCCAACCCAATGATTGCATTGGATTGAAATCCCCTAATTTATTGCAACTTGGTGATGACATAAAAAAATAGAGATCTGGCCACCAAAGTAAGGATAGTACTTTTCCTTGAAGTTTTATGCACCAGTCAACGGCGAAAAAGTTGAAGATTAGTAGAGGAATACGTGCTCATTGATTAGTTTAGTCATAGTACTTTGTAATACCTTCAAAATAAAAGTTCAGGTTAATATAATGGTCGGTGACATTCAGAGCCCTCACCAGTGGAGGCTCTGTGATCTTACTCGACATCCAAAATGGGCGTTGAAAAATACTTTCTCAAGCGTATTTGGGAATTGTCAATTAATTAATAAGAGTGAATAAGCATTTCACATCACTTATGATTCCTGAACAATTTAGACCTCATGGAGGGTATGTAGTCAAAAGATTATCCAATTTATGCTAGTGGGTATACGAAAGATGATAATAAAACCCAGGATCCATTGAAGAGTTCCAAGGGTGAGAGGCAACGAACTTCTTATCACATTGGTCAGTATCCTCTTCAGAAGACCTGGTTAGTGTGGTTGAGTGCTACAGGAATTAAGTCCTCTTTATGATATTGAAAACTCTTCAGTGACCAAAGGTGGTGGTCAAAGCTTACCTGAAACGACATACACACTTTCCATGCCATGATCCATCAGGCATAAATTTCAAAATTTGACAGATTCTGCTTTTGTCACGAGGGCGATCTTGATGCACAATCTTCACCAACGCGTAACTCACAATTTTATTCACTATATTAACCATTTCAGTTGACCAATTTTACTTTTTCTGTCTTTTGAGGGGGTTTTTATTTAATTCAGAAAAAAACTATGACAAAGTGACGTAATTTTTAAATTGTTGCCATGGGAGAGTAAGAAAATTTGGCATTTTTAACCATGGAAATTGTTTAAGCCAAAAGCATAGTCGTCTTAATTTAAGCAATGCACGAAAGATGTTGGGGTAAGCCATGAATCAAAACCTTTGCTCTTCAAGAACCACATTTATTTATGATGAAAGTTGGATAGGTATTTATTAGAACTGCCCTCTAAAACCATCACGAATGATTAGAGCGGGAAAGTCAACTTTGGAGATACTGCCTCCATTATTTGCTGAACTATTGACCCTCGTAGGAAGCAATGCTGGCTGAAACCTCCAGAGTGCTAATCTGGGAGAGCTAAAGGAAAATTCGGATAGTTAGGTACCACAGAAAGGAATGAGATTTGGGAAGATGGTGAAACTGAACCGCGCCCTCTTTATTTTTTTGGGGAGGAAGGAGGGACTCTTCCTATTCGGTTATAGCAGACACGACATACAACTGCCTTTCAAGACGACGTTATTTTAATGTGGCATACATTGTTTAATTAAATATTTCCACTTTTGGTCATCTATGAGAATTTCGCAAATGGAATAAGTGACAATTCATGCCCTTCTAAATGATGATTCCTCATTCTACTATCTAAAATTGTAAAGTACTAATGCGTAATCAACATGGTGGGATCAAAATGTCAGCTCTATAAGCAAAAGCAATAAAAACAAACAATCTGCCAAATCAATACTTTCATGAAAAAAATCTATTGTCACCAGAAAACTAGTTTGGCGTAGCATTTGCGTGACCAATTAAAGTTAACATTTAATTTTGAGTTTTACTGAAACTTCTATTTTTGTTTACCTTTTAATTTACGTAAACTTTCGAATTTATTTTGCAACTTCGTTGTTTATTAGATTGCGCAACACACTTTTAAAGTATTTCATTTGAGTTGAAATAAAGGCAAGGCAAATGGGTCAGAGGGATATTTATTGCAAAGCGTTAAATTTCGAACGAAAATAGATTTTTGTCCTCGCCGCATAAAATAATAAAGTGCATGGAATATGGAGAAAAGTGAATATTGGTCAATGAAATGAAAGTGGATTTGAGGATTTTCAATGAATAATGCAAATACTGGTAAAAGAACAGTAGACACCGCGGCATAGACGACAGCGCAGTTTTGTAGACGAGGGTAACCATAGTAAGACCGACTTTACTACGAATAAGTGAATCCAGCCAATTAGTCGTCTCTCGATTATTTCTGAAAAAATAATTTTTAAAAATGCTGATTGTTATTTAATTATTGATTAACTAATTATTTTCATAGAAGTGGGAGTAGAGTGGGAGCTGATTTAGAGACAACTACCATCTGATGGTAAGCGTTAACAGCAAACAGATGTTTCAACAGATCCCTTTTCACCAGTTAAGAGTCTGCCAACGAGCAAACAGATTATTAGCGTCTAGACATTTTTATGCAGAACTGCCACACCTTTCCTGACTAATAAATTCCAATAAAATGACATGAGATATCACTAATTTTAAAAAAATAAATAATTAATCAATAAGAGAAGCAATATTAGTGGATATGGTAATATCATGGTTTAATAAAAAGTGATTTCCTTATGGATAACACTCATCTTCATACAGCAACTGCACTATTTAACATTGAAACCTGTGTATGAAAATCGTATTTAAAATAATCTTAACAAGGAATCGTCCGATTTGATTAAGTGGACCTATTATAAAGCAATATGAAGAAACGTGGCAAATATGAGGCCTAACAATAAGAAATCGCGAATTTTACAAACAGATGATGTTTGAGCTCGATTTGTGCCTAGACACAGTGAAGGCGACAACTCTGTAGTATTCCTCCTAGTCAACAAATTGTTCAACATTATTTATAAGCAATAAATTTCATTTTATTACTCAGTGTAAAATCTCAAACTTCGAGACATTTCTTTCACCAGGGTTGAGGAGTGGGGAGTGGGGAGGTGTGGGAGGAGGTGAGACCTGTAAGGCTACTAATGACATGATCGAACATTATGACCAAGTGCTTGCAGTCCGCCAATGGGAATATTGGCCCAAAAGACTACAATCTAGCAAAAGGAATAGAATTAATGCCTGGAAGTCAGGACAACCTACAAACTTTGATGAAGAGGAAGAAGAAGAAGAAGTATTAAAATCGTTGGTTAAATCAGATACTCGTTTAACTATGGAAGAATTGTCGCAAGGGCTCGCATTAATATGCCCAACTGGGCAATTACAATTAAAGTGTGGGTTATTGGATTCCGGAATAATCATGGCTTAAGCGAAGTTATTGTGTCAACTTTTAATGATGAATTATGATTTGTCATCGTCATCTATTCTAACTTTTATCTCCATCTATAATTCTAATGACCATATTAGTGGAACTTTCCCTAATTGTGGAATAATTAGATGGAATTTCATATAATACACAAAAAAAATTGTGCTAGTAGGATCAATCAGCATTGAAGTAATTATCAGTAATGCTAGAGTCTATGTTGGGTTTAAGATCACAAATATTCGTATAATTCTTCTTGAAATGTGGACGTACTCTGCTTTAAACAACTTGACAGTTACTCCTGACAAATACTTTTGTCTTTCTGACAACTGATCGACCTAAAATATCGATTATTTTGGAGTAAACGGGGCCTCATACGCGGTTCTCTCGGGATCTGTGGTCAAATAAGCCGAACAGAACCAAAATTCAGGAAACTTTGTGTCGTTCGACTGCTGAATAGGTATGGCCTGACTGATGTAGCGTTCGCAATTATCAGTATTTCTTCAATCCCCAAGTGCTAATACCTCCTCTCCATACCCACGCATCATGCCACGCCAGATGTACCTCAATTATCCGCAGTTCTTTTTAGTGGTCAATCTCTCTAATTATGCGGTGAAGATCACAATAAAACGGCTATTAGCTCAGCAAGAACTTTCTTTGATGTAATCTTTTAAATCATGACCACTCAGTTATCCTCCTTCCTTTTCTTAATTCAAAGCGGCTGAAATTAGGAGTTTCATGAGTCGCATGAGTGGGCCAACTAAGGGTCTATTTGCGAAATATTTTTAAAATTGACATTTAACCATTTCTGCTAGCTTACGAATGGCTATAATGTTTTAGCGACAGTAAATGGCCGACTAATTAAGGACTTCTTACTGCGTTTCGCATTGGATGTTAATATATTTTTTTGTTCCCAATTGATTCAATGGATTTCTCAGAATCATCGTCAACAAAAGTTTCACCCCGTAAAATGTGCAATAGTTAAAACTAATAACATGGGATTTTGAAGTTTAATCGCCTCCCAAAAAAGAATAAATATTCACGCGTCATTTGAATAGGTTATTAGGAGAACCGCAGCGTCGAAATTATTTCCATATAATTATAAAATTCCTAGAGAAAGGGTACTCATTTTTATCCCAAAATTGCAACTTTGCAACTTACAACTTTGCTCCCGTCGTTTTCCAAAGTTTAAATATATTAATCACAGATGTCGAACACTTTTTTTCGACATTTGTTAATATAACCCTACTTTGATGTAACTCAATTTGTGTTTGCATAACAATACACTTCTTAATTAAATATGTCCGAATTTGAACCAAATTCTCGTCATTTGCAGGAACTATTGCTTTTTTATTTCAATATGAAAAATGTGCGGAATGGCTGAGGCTCAAAGGATTATCTCAGATAATTATGGTAAAACGGCCATTAATGACAGAACGTGTCGGCAACAATGGTTCCAACATTTAAAGTGGTGAGTGGTGATGTTGCTGTCGAAGATCGGCATAGTGGTGGAGAGGAAACAGTTTTTGAAGATGTAGAATTGGAGGCGAGCGATTCTTAGTAAAGACTGGTGTCAAACTGAAGAAGAATTATCAGAATCATTGGGTGGGTGTCGGTGAGCAAGCAACTTCAAAACGCCTGAAATAGTTGGGAATGATTTAAAAAGAAGGATATTGGGCACTCTACGAGTTGAAACTCAGAAGAGATGTGGAGCGGCGTTTGTTTGCTTGTGAACAGCTGCTGGAAAGGCAAACGCGAAAGGGATTTCTTCATGGTATTATTACTGGGGACGAAAAATGGATTCATTACAATAATCCCAATCGTAGAAAATCATGGGGATTGCCCGGTTATACTGTCACATCAATTAATAAATCATCTTTCGTCGTCCTGTGAGGCTAATTAGATTTTTTACAAAATTTCTGTGAGCTTATTCGCGGGAATAAATGTTCTTTTTGCAAAATGTCTCCTGATATTAAAAAAACATCTGAGATCACTGTTTCACCAAATTTTTCCAAAACTTCTACTCGATTTCCGGTTATACTTGTCATTCCATATGGGCCTCCTACAACGCCCCCTCACTGCATCCATCACTCCAAAGTGATGTAAATTAGCTAATTTCAAATACATCTCGAAATAGATCCTGGTTAAAGTCGTTTAATCCTGATTTTTCTCATAGATTATCGCGCCTAAGCAATAACCCGGTGTTGATATGTTGACTACCGGACAAGTCAAATATGCGCCCCAAAAGAAGATAATGGTGTTTTTTGTAATTTTATCATCACCAGAACTCCACATCCTACACTTCAAACGAGTCCCAAATTTCCTGGTAAGTCTTCAAGACTGTGGTGCTTAAGAAGTATTCAATGTCAAGTCAGGTACGGAGGTGGTTAAAACGCCTCTAAATAGTCCACCTTTATCAAGTCGCAAAAATATTTCCTCAGTGTGACATCTTACGAGCTCAACCACAACACCAAATAGTCGAGACTGGTGGATGGTAGGTGAAGTCATGCCTATGAGAGAGGTCATGTTGACTTCGCTTCTCACACAAATGGAACAGTGACAAAAGCGGCTGCACGAAATGAATACTAAGATGCACTTCCTTAGGGTCGCCATCTCATATGCACTCAAGGTGACGTTGAGTGATCTAACATTAATCTTATTCTTGTTCGAGCTATGTGGAAGATCTCAATAGAATCTTAGTGGACTAGTATTTAGGGTAGCCCGAAAATGTGACTATAAAAGCTGCCGCAATTGGTATTGTCATTACCGGCCTCCACCAGGTAATCTGGGCATATCAAATGTTATTAAGTCTAGGAATGTACCTGTTCGTCTTCTACAAATTTCTAGGACGTTTTTACACCCACCACCAAATCTCAATGATCTGGGAGAGCAGCTGTTAATAAGGACAAAACACCTTTTGTCACGTGGAAAGAAGACAATAGGAAAGATTCTTACACCTTATAGCTTTGGCACCGCATGACGCCTCATGTTGACACCGAACGTTTCTGTGAACAGATGTGATTTCCATAATTTGACAAAATTGTGTGCAATTTTTCTCAGATGTAATGGAAATTAACGGGAAAACTGCTTTTTCCTTTGAGTTGATCTATAATGTCCTAAATTTTCAATGGGTGCCGTTATTAGCACAAGATCTCTAAAATTTTCTTTTAAAATTCAACGATTTATTTACTAAGTTGACACTCGCTTTCAACAATTGTAAAATTGCGATCAGAAATTGTTTCCATTAAATTTCATGGAAAATGCCCATCTCATTTGTATAAACACATTACCCAACATAGTAAGGTAATGCATACAAGATGTTGAGGAGTTGCTCTTTTGTCGGCTCTAGAAGCGTCGATTTTCTACTTCCGCTGTAATATTCAGTGAGTTCATATCCATAAACTTTAGGCCAAGAACGGAAGGTAAGTGTAGTGAAGGTCTTCCACTGTTTAAACTTCCAAACCCTTCTGAGGGCAGAATTGGACAGAATTGTTGTGAAATTAGTTTATGCATTTTATACGCAATTCAGACGAAATGCAAAAGTACTAAATGCCTAATTAGAAAGTGGGAGGAATCGTTTAAATGCTACACGCTTTTAAGGCACTCTTCTTTGTAATTCCCATCTGATTACGAGCTTTCCCAAGCTATTGAGCAAAATTTCAAAGCTCATTACAATTAGTAGCTTAATGTGTTAATTAAAGGCATAGCAAAATACACCTTAGCCATACCATCGAATTCAAATTTAGATTTGTAAAATGAATTTTAAAAAAATCCTAAATTGCAGACAGCTTACATTAAAAAATGGATTCCAATTTATTGTGGTTAAATAACTACCCTTTTAGGGGAGAAAATCTGCGACGATGACGTGGTGATTAGGGATCATGAGGTTGAACTTCATCAGCCTTCCCCCTTCCCCCCCCCCAAAAAATAATTATTGAACTTTTAAACATCCTCAGGTGTTAAATAGTTGATACGACATCAAGTCTTACTTCTAAATGTATAACTCGTTTAAAAAACTGGAACCATGGGCTGGTAATATGGAGAGGCCCCAAGATTTATAAGAAACAGAGACCACAAAGGAGAGAGCTAGAAATGTTTCGAGAGCACTCTAGTGGTAATTGGCAACGGAAGTAGGAGTCGAGAGTCAGAGGCTGAAGTATTGAAGAGATATTTTGGAAGACATCCACCAAGTCTTCAAGGCATGTCTATTGAGCCAATATCTTAGCTCACTATCTCCTAGCCAAGTCATTAGAAATGAAAACGGAACATTTTGTCAAAAATTACTAACAAATTTGATTTCCCACACGATAATTCCATTCATTTCCTCTATTGTATAGAGAAATGAGATCGTTAAGGCTTCTTTAAGAACTACACTTTTAAAACTATTTATTGTTAAGATAGGGCCATCTGAGATAATTTACATATAATTTATGTTCACCTTCCCCCCACATCTCATCCCTTATAATTTGAGAGGATCAAATTTCACCTAATTATGGCTTTAAAGCATAGTTTTTAAAGCAGCTTCCTCTAGGAACTGAAATTTGCAAAACGCAGGAATAAATCTAGTTCAAAAATACCTAATAAATAAATCGTAATAAAAAGCCAAAATTGCAATAAAAAGCACACGCAAATAAGAAATCACGAATTGATTTTTAAAAGTGGATCTGACTCACTGGAATGGCACTTACATGCAAATTTCATTTACTTTCGAAAAAATCACCTCACTTTTGCAAATAAAATGTAGAAATTCAGAGGTGTACAGAGAGTGTGCCAACAAAAAAATTTCAGCGGTGACTGATGTCAACAAAAGTAGCACGGACTTTCTTATCAGTAAACAGCCGCAGGTGTCAACTGAGTGACAACTTGGTATGCTCACAGAAGATGAGATTAGCTCGTTGAAGTTGATTGGTAAGAACTGACTAGATAGGGTCTGGACGTCTTCACATCTTCTTAGGTGTTTGTTAACCATAATGATGTGTATACAGTGGTATGAACTCTGATGATATCATGAATTTATCATAAGCGGCTCGCTATTAGGCCTTTAGAGAATGCTAAAATGAACCTCGGTGATTGGGTATCACTCTGGAGATGTGAACTTAGAAATTATGGCGATCTAATGGTGAAAGCTTAATTACCATGGCTACAATCTAGGTATCGGAAGACGGTACTTGGCTTCCCTTCCCCTACCTTTATTCAGTTTAAAAGATAATTCGTATAAACAAAGGTATGTTGAATTATTGAAGACTGCATCCCAACCAATGGGTCGGAGATTTGTTCCAGGCGTCAAGATGATGATTATATTAGTGAAGCACTTTGAGCACACCTGTCGAAAGCAAATTGCTCGTTCCGAGCTAGCAATGACCCTATGGTCTTGACCAAAGTTCAGTTTTTCTCCTATAATTAACAATCAAGTTCTTAGTTAAACCCAATTTATGCAGTCCTAAACAGCAATTGTTCTCCCATTTTCTTTAAAATGACGAATATGGATACCTTAATAAATTTTCCAATATTTCTCAATTAAATGCGTCAAACTTCTAAAGAATTTCTCGTTAACTGGATTAAACTTCAGTGGGAGCAAGGCTTGAATGAAGGCTTGAGATTGCATTAATATCAGAATCTCCTGACTTTAGAAAAGCTTTGACATCATGACAAACTCTCTTCCAAACGCAGAGATTCAAATAATATACATTTTACCCGTCAATAGGGATTACATTTCAAGAATATTCAAATAATTTTAAGTGTAATAAACTGTTGCCTAATCAAGGCGTGTTCTATCTACGGTTTTGTAAGTAGACTATAGAATGTTTCAGCTAGAGATTTGCAAAAATAATCTCTGGCAGAAAAAAAGATTTTTATTTCTCTCAGCCTTTTAACCTTGATTTCGTATGTAATATTATCAATACTATTTGTCGCATTAGCATCCTCGCTATTTTCAATCACGAACTGCCAATCAGTCGGAGCTTAATGCAATTAACAAGCCCTCTCCCCCCTCTCACCCTCCCCTCTCCCCCCTCTCACCCTCCCCTCTCCCCTCCCCCACCCTTCCCCTCTCCCCCCTCCCCCTGGTTGCCTACATAAAACACCTGTCACAAAGCAGTGATCAGGATTTAATGGCCATTCTCTAATTCAAGTGCTAACGAGAAATTTTGCCTTCAATTGAGGGACTAATTTCATTCCCATTTTCAGGTCATATTCGGAAGTTGCAAAAATTGGCTTTTCTTTTCCATTTTACACCTACGAATGCACGTTTACCTGATTTATCCGCCTGTGTTAACCCAAATTTCTTTTATATGCATTCTATGCTTTTCACTACTGTCGATAATGCTAGTACCTCGTATTTTGACCCATATTGTCAAAAGAACAATTAATTTAATTCCATTTCTTCTAGTTATACTCCAAATTGCTTTGTTTTAAACTCTCCGCATTTTCAAATTTGTATTCACATTCCGTTTCCACAACAGTCCTTTTTTTCTAAAAAGACACTATCGAAGTGTTTCTACCCCCAAAACAGCCCCCGCCCACTCATTTTAATGGATTTAGATGGATCAAAAGGAAGACAGTAGGTGACTTTTCCTAATAAGGATGTTCAACGTACTTTAACAAAGTATCTTCAATGCACTGCCTTAAGTATAGATAAAAGTACCATATATTGGTCAAGGGGTGCACGATAGACTCACCTCCAAGTGGTGCTCTCTGGGCAACTTATACTCATACGGCAAAAAGCCTATAAACCGGCAGTTCACTTCTGCCTTCAAACTACCATGACTCGACTGTATTTCATATTCCACCACTTCCACAGAACTCACCTTACCTTACCTTTCTCTCTACCTTCGTGTCTGCCTCTCTCTTACATTTGTGAATCACTCTTCTGTCCCCTCTCCCCACTTTTTGTGACTTTTATGTTTCTCGCCTCTGGGAAGCCCGAAGTCAACTAAAGGGCTAATGATAATTATCATAAAGCCTGCCATTTGGTATAAATATATTTATTGGTCAAGGGGTTACTTGAGTAAAAAAATGATAGAAAGTGCCTAATGAATACGAAATTCGAAATTATGCCTTTCCCCCACTCAATTTATGCTCTAAGCGGTGAAGGAGCATCAGGATGAGGTAAATTGCATATCCTAACTATAATTTTCTTAATGAAATGACATGATCATCTGCCCACACACTCAGTGGGCTGAATGATCAAATGCACTTTTCAAGCCTAGCTAATGTGAAGGGTGGGGGACTTGACTCCCTCTCACTCCTTCTCTCGATCACAGGGATTATCAGCCGAGAATTGATCAAATCACGCACACACGTAAAACATCACTCCTGTAATTGCAAGGAGGGGCTGATCATAAAATTGAGGTAATTATAAGCTTTAAGGCATGTTGGTAGGCAGGCCGGAGCCTTTATGGGATTATAGGTGAAATTGGCCTGAATCAATGAATCATAAAGGCAAAGTTGGAAAAAATAATTAATATCTATTTCAACTTATTTATTGTAAATCAGAGCAATGGACGAGAGTTTATGCATTTATTCACGGTGAGAAAGCAATTACAATCGAATAAGTTAAGTGGGGAAAAAGTGCATTGAAGGGTTCAATAAGGGACCGTTTCAACTGGTTTACAAATTTGGGATGCGTTGTTCCGCTGCGATTCGTAGTTCGTCCTCAGGATAACTGATCAATTTCTTATTATATATATATTATAAATTATGATGCTCATTGGCCGCCTAATAAACTACAAAGTTCTACTGTATCTCTTCATTTATCATTGAAGTAAATTTCCGTGTATAGAATAGAAAATTACCAAAAAAATGAATAATCAATGCAAACTAATCTCTCTTTTAAATAAAACAGTCCATATCTACTTTGCCTCTCCCTTTTCATTCACATGAAAAGTGACAGCTTCCTCCTTTGATTAAAATATAAATGTTAATATCAAATAATTATTAATTAATTAATTGAATTTGGAATTTAAATACTCTAGATGAACTGGAGTTAAATAAATGGAATTTTCGGGATGAATGCTTTGCTTTTCTTTAGAGGCTTATAAGTTAGTGAGAGTAGAAACGGTGTTAATCCCGGGTAAAGCTATCCTTTGATCCCGTTATTCTAGGCTAATATGGTACAGCAACTTTTCCCAAATTAGATGAACTAGATTTGAAAAGAACTAGTGATGTATTGGAAGAGATGGTGTGTAAAAGTGGATGGAAAGGGGAGGTAGCTTAGTCACGAACTCTGTCCTTGTCAGCAAGGCCTATCCAGTCTTGGAGAACCTGTCTGATTTCGAGGCCATTATGCGTTGACAATTATGGCATATGTATGAGTGCAAAGATGAGCAATACACAACGAGACAAAGCAGACCTATGAATCAGTATGTGCAAAATTTTTTCAGACCTTCTCCTCTTACACCTCCTTTATTTTGTAACGTGTTGAGATTAGGAGAAGTCTAATTGAAAAAGGCAAACCCAATCTTAGTGACAATTCATATTAAGCTAATTAAACTACTTCCATTTAGATGAAAATAGAAATGGTCACCTGTGTTTTTTAAAGATAGACCTGATCATTTAAAATGATCTTAAGAGCATTGTTTTAAGATTTCCAGATAATTGCAGAGTTGACTAAAGATAACATATTGAAGAATATCTCGACAGCTATTCAGGAATGGAAACGCTTCGCGGAGCGCAGTAAAATTGGAACTCAAAGAGAAGGCGTCATCAGATGGCTAAACTTTAAAATAATTAAGAGCCTCGTTCGTTGCCGTCTAGCTGTGTGATATGAGAAGTTACTTTTTTTCACAGTTTCAAAGAATTCGAAACTTTGAGATTTGAAGGGGAGTGCTAAAAGTGAGATACTTAAACATTGACAAAATTCCTCAAATAGAGTACAAGGGATTGGTGAAACACGAACTTTGAATAAGCCATGATTTGAGATGGTACCGCATTATAAAAAATAGTGGCCATAACCCCAGGCAACTTTGAATATAAATCTATCACGCTAAGAGGCCACTGGGATAAGTCTAACTTGACTGAGATCAACGCGAGAACATGGAAATTTAATTTGGTAGCCCATACGTAAGAAGATCCGTGAGAGAAATGCGTAAAGATGCTTTTTTAGTCCGCCTGTATCTTGTGCAACCACTTTGATACGGATCTATTGGAGTGAGCAGCTGATTTGGAGATCGATTTCCTTGAGTTACTCACATTTATGGTCCGCCAGTGCTGATCTCTTGGGGTTTCAAATTATTATTGGTCTTTATCGAATATCGTTACACTGGCCCTGACATTTTTGAGGACATGTTCTTGGGGGGCTGAGTTAAGAGCTCTGAGAGGGTCAAAGTACAACGACTTTCATTATGGCAGTATATAAGGCGTACTTGTTTTTTTTCATGGGATTAAGTAAACTGTATGGGAGGTCTGATTGTTGCTAGGCCATAGTTGGCTTGGAGATCAGTCATTGTGGAACGAAGTGCATGAGACTCGTTGTTTTTACATTATTTTTAACCGACCGATGAAGCTTTATGTCATGATTGGTCCCTTAATAGAAATTGCATGGTTGATGGAAGACATGAGTAGAGGACTACCATGGAAGAACTACGAGAAAGGCGAGGTTAAGATCTCAAACATTTTACGAAGTGTTGAAAAATTTTCTGTTATTTGAGAAATTGGAGCTATTTTGCTTTAGGCATTGTAAAATCATCAGAGTTGGTAAATCCTATTCTAAGCTATGTAGAACTCCCCGAAATTGGTAAATAGCCCAGGACACAATAAAAACCCATAATTGTCTTCAAAGTAGGCCTTATCCAGTAAAACAACACGCGCATGAAAAATTCACAAAAAAACTGTTAATTTAAATTACATTGAAATGTAATCCATCTTTACCAATTCCTTTATTAACATATATGGCATGAAATGAATAAATAGCTACGAGGGAAGGGAAGTAGCCCTGGGAAACGTTAGTTATAATTTCAAATATAGCAAATAGTAGAGATCACGCAAAATCAATCAGCATACAATGCTCTGACGGCGAATTACCGATTGAGGTCATGATTGGTGAGCATTTCGCGGATCTAAAGCGAAATTCTAAACTTGCTGACTGCCAAACATGGGCAAATTATTCTTTCATTAAAGGAAGTCTGGATACAAGTAAGTGAAATTAAATTTGCACAATTATTTTGACATGATTAACCGTTTGTTTTAAATTCTTACTGCATTCAACGCGCATTTGCTTTCTTGAGGATTCATTCCCCATACTATCAAAGCCTTATAACCAGTGTACCTAATGGAGGAGGTCGGGCATTCCAGTAAAGTTTATCGTCCTCTTACCTGTCTGAAATATCTTCCCACTGCTTGAAAGGGGATGTTGTAACCATTGCCTTGGTACTCTCATGCAGATCGTTCTGACTTCCAAAACCTGGGCGCCTGGATCTTACAATAACATGGGAATTTTTCATAAATATTTTTTTATTTCACTGAATTGGTAATGCCCTGGCATATATAAATCAGGCAGATGTTAGATCGCTTTTCAAAGGGAAGAACCATGTATTTCTATCAGAAGTTCAAGAAGACTGTTGCGAACTCATTTAGTTGGGGATGGAAATTGTTGGTTGGTACTTCAGAGCGTATTAAGATCAACATTTTTATTCGAAAGGATGAAGCTCGAGCTTCAGTGAGTCTGCAGACACAGCTCCTTCGGCTTGTTTCTGTCCCCACCACATAACAGGACGGTGACAAGCAGACATTAAACGAGGAAGAAAGAAGGGCTTATATGGAACAGAGCATATTTGGTGACAAATTACTGAGAGAAGGTCTTTGATATCAATTTCACAGCAATTTTAGCGAGTAAGTGAAGACAAATGGAACTTTAGATGGTAAAGTGATCAGCGAAGAGGGGGGAGGGGAAATGAATGAACCTTCCAAATTAAAAGCTTGATCTAGCAAAACCTATTCTTTTCTATTAAAATTTACGTATAGTATTCGCTTTTCGACACAAATAATAATTTGGTAAAAATAAGAGAGTGAACTCCCTGTTTTGGCATTAAATAATGCATAGCTTTCTCCACTTAATTTAGGCCGGAAGATTTGAAACCACGGCACGCAAAATCCAAATCCTACTCAATTTACTCATGAGCGCCAAGTCCAATTGCCCAGTTGAGCATATAAATGCGAGCTTCCATAGTTAAACGGGTATCTGATTTAATCAACGACTTTAATACTTCTTCTTCTTCTTCCTCTTCATCAAAGTTTGTAGGTTGTCCTGACTTCCAGGCATTAATTCTATTCCTTTTGCTAGATTGTAGTCTTTTGGGCCAATATTCCCATTGGCGGACTGCAAGCACTTGGTCATAATGTTCGATCATGTCATTAGTAGCTTTACAGGTCCCACCTCCCCTCCCCCACCCCCCACTCCCCACTCCTCAACCCTGGTGAAAGAAATGTCTCGAAGTTTGAGATTTTACACTGAGTAATAAAATGAAATTTATTGCTTATAAATAATGTTGAACAATTTGTTGACTAGGAGGAAGACTACTGAGTTGTCGCCTTCACTGTGTCTAGGCACAAATCGAGCTCAAACATCATCTGTTTGTAAAATTCGCGATTCCTTATTGTTAGGCCTCATATTTGCCACATTTCTTGATATTGATTTATAATAGGTCCACTTGATCAAATCAGACGATTCCTTGTTAAGATTATTTTAAATATGATTTTCATACACAGATGTCAATGTTAAATAGTGCAGTTGCTGTATGAAGATGAGTGTTATCCATAAGGAAATCACTTTTTATTAAATCATGATATTACCATATCCACTAATATTGCTGCTCTTATTAAGTAATTATTAATTTTATTGAAATTAATGATATCTCATGTCACTTTATTGGAAGTTATTAATCAGGTAATTTTGCCTAAAAATGTCTAGACACTGAAAATCTGTTTGCTCATTGGCAGACTCTTAACTGGTGAAAAGTGATCTGTTGAAACATCTGTTTGCCGTAAACGCTTACCATCAGATGGTAGTTGTCTTCAAATCAGCTTGTTTTGTGAATATTCTTTTTTAACCAAAAAAATGTATAATGATGCATCGCCAATTTTAGTAGTACCAAGCATAATACAAATCAATGGCTACCACAGACGAAGTTCCTCAGTGGTCGAGAGCATGAACAATGCCAACCGAACTTTTGAATCGTTTAGCAGTTAATTGATGACTAAGTAAATATTTAACAAAACTAAGCCGATTATCAAATGAAATAGAACTCCTTTGGGATTAATTTTATTCTCCTCATCTTTTCCAACCCACCCACATTCCACTCTCTCTCTCTCTCTCTCTTCCTTATTAAAATTAGCTACTATTCAGATATTAGCCACGCTACCTCAACAGTATGGTGGTCATTTAACGCATGACGTGGAAAGCGTTTATTGTGATCATGACGTTTATGATTATGATCATGATGTCACTACCACAGAGCTTGGTCATTAAATACACATTTGGGTACGCTGCTCCTGTAGTAACTCTTAAATGCTGTTTGGCTGGATAGTCTCTTCACCTGTGATCTCACTCGCTCTCTAATGCAATTAGCAGCACTACGCATGTTCTAGAATGCTCGGACGCGTATGAGATTGCTCAGTTCAGTAGTGTTAGAGTTGTGCACCATATATGAGCAATTTTTCCCATTTTCTATTATAATCTCGTCTAGTAAAAATATGCAATCGTTCATTGATAATAAAAATTGATCATTTATGAACAACGGTTGTTACCAAGTGTGATATTTTTGGAAAAAAGCGTGGTGTCTGAAAACGAATTATCATTTTCCAAATTTGAATGGAGGGCCAAAAATTTGTTCAACCACTTTTTCCTTCTGAATTAATAATTTTGGAGAATTTCAATTTTTCACTATCTTATTTGGTGAAAGATTAAAAGTACTTTGTAAAATTTGAAATTTAATTTATTTATTGCGTATTAAAAGTTATGTGAAATCAAGGAAATAAAGCTAGTTTTTTATTTGATAAAACTTTGAAACTACTGAATTTTTATTTTTTAATTTCCTATGAAAGTTTACATGTCAACTATGAACGATCAATCAGTTTCAACAAGTACCAATGGATTCTTCAAATCCACAAGATGCAATTAGCATCCAACACTCGAAGACCTGACTATCTAAAATATCGTTCCTCTTTCATTTCACATTAGTTGACCACTTTTGCTCGATCGAACTTGTCATCAATTGGAGAACCGTGTAAGGTTACCTTGTTAGTTACATGGGAGCTAAATTAACCATTTCTTTACAGCCTGAGAACCAGTTAGACATAAGAATAGTTGAATATTAATGGAAGTTATAGGGTATGCTTTACGGTCAACGCTTTGCGGTCAACAACTTAAAAGAAGGCGGTGATATAGTCGGTGGTCTAAAGTCAGTAATTATTTAAAGCAGTTGAGATTACTGACGCGGAAAGCTGTTTATTCAGCTGTTTTTCAAGGAAGAAGTGGTTCGGTAATCAAATAATACCCAGATTGCTTATGTTAAGGAAATTACGTCATTAAGACATAATCGTATAGACTGACCAATCAGGATTAAGTGATTAAGTCGATTGAAATGCAATTAGGGAAAATAAATTGTTCCAAGCCAATTGAAAGTCACCCTCAGCAGGTTTAATTCTCAGTTCCGATGTTTATTAGCTAGTTGGGAAATCTTTATTATTGAAGCATGAAGTTAATGTCAGACTGAATCACAACATAAAAGCCTAGAGAAAATATTCATGAGAATTTGCCCAAAATTGAAATAAATAATTGATTCAACAACATTTTATGGAAATGTTGGTAAGATTTGAAATTGTCATGGCTTGTTGAAGTGGTCACAGCAGATTAGAAATTGTTGCCTTCATTTGACTAATGATGATTTGTACCAAGTGATTCATTAAGAAATTTCGTATAAGAATCTATTCACAATCTGGTTCCACTTGAATTGAATGAGATTAGTGGAAAGATTTTAATTTATGAAGGTAGAGAACAACTCAGGTCATTTATAAATAAGAATGTCAATTGGTTACCCATTGCGCTATGGTTAGAGTAACTATGCCAATTTCGTCATGGTTACGATTTCTATTATTTAAGTAAACTGCCTTAGTTCATTTAAAAACAATCGCAAATTTAGGTGTTTTTCATGATTTTGCGTTAACGATTTGTTGAAACATTTGATTTGTCGTTTTTTTGAAAACAATAGGAATATCTGACGATATAGGAGCACTGTGAATAGCTCCATTTTGTGAGAAGATAATTTTGACAGAGAATGGCATTAACGCCTAAATGCAGGAAGTTTTCTCCGTATTCTTTGCTTGTAAACCCTTAGGATAGACCTAGCAGCCACGCATTCAAGGTCAGTTGTCAAAAAAGCCAAAACTCCTTTAATTGTTAAGTCAGGCTGGGGAAAAATTAAGTTTGCCATTAATTTCGCCGCTTCCACCATGAACTGCGTTGAATCATTTAAACTCCGAACTGCAATAGGTATATTTGCGGGCAGACTGTGCGTGAAAATTGTCGATCAAACACTGAAAAATGAATAACGTTTTTTTAACCACCACCGAGCTGGTTTCTCAGTAAATTATTTCCAGCTGAGTCCTACGCTAAACACAGCATTGGCACATTAAACGATGAATCACTGCACCAAGAGCTGAAGACCATATCATTCAAATCTAAAAATCACAAACATAAATTTATTCAAGCCGACCTTCACTTCATAGAACCCAGGGGCAATTGTTGTGCCTAGATCAGACATGTTTTGCATTCATAAACTGTCCAGTTTGTTTCCAGATAATCGAGGAAACTTGATCTCGAATAGTACCATCTATTTCCTCGGAGACCTGTCAAATGAAAGGTGGCCACTTTTGAGAACATTTTAATCGGCTCTTAATTGTAAATTTTGAGATTGCCTAAAAGTTTT
Organism: Hymenolepis microstoma; assembly: GCA_000469805.3. NCBI lineage: Eukaryota > Metazoa > Platyhelminthes > Cestoda > Cyclophyllidea > Hymenolepididae > Hymenolepis > Hymenolepis microstoma. The sequence continues at coordinate 2,556,687 of LR215994.1, forward strand.
AAATAAATTAATGACTTATAGATCACATAATTAACGGAAAAATAATCAAAATTGGCGAAGGGAATTTAGATTACTGGGCTCAGATGCATATCCCACTCATGTAACGCTTATGCTTTAACGCCCGAATTATTTTTTGTAAAATGCACCCAACCGCAATTATGGGCGTCTCACAGCAGACTTATGCCGCCGACGTGATGAGTTTTGGCGGTATCAGGTGAAGGCCATAGACACGTATTTAACATGTTTCAAACGGCAATGGCCCCTTCTGTTAAGAGTCTAGTACCAATTTGAAAGAGGACCGTACGGTTCTGCAGGGCGTTAGAGGATTAAGAGAGGTCCCGTGTTAATTATTTTATTATAATTTAAACGAAGAATATTAAGATTACAGCCTACACTTACTGGTTCACAGCAAATATTGAAAGTGCTCACCATCGACTTCAATTCCCAGCTCATCACGTCAACCATGTTTTGGGAAAACTATACCAAAGTCACTTGGTGTGATTTTCGCCATCCCATTGTGAATGCCCATTTTCAACTCTTCAATCGTATAAGGTTTGTTATAGAACACCTTAAGTTTTAAATTACCACATGAATAAAATTTGCTGGTGGACAGAGCAGGCGAGAACATAAAACCTACCGAAATTGTACGCTCTTCTCCATAAGCTTCACTAAAGTATCCTATTGGAAACTGTGGAGCATGCGGCAAAACACCAACTTGGTGAAAAAACGCGAACTCCCTTTATTCCTCCTTCAGCTGTGCTACGAATGGTCTCCATAACCCCATTACATACACTTCAGAGTTCACGGTTCTATTAATGAAAATGATACTTGCAATAATTCTGCCTAAAACCCCGCACCAAACCCCTACTCGTGTGTCATGTAGACTAATAGCGAGCGTTTTGAGAGTCCATGTACTCGATAAAGTGGAACAATGCTTCGTCTGGAGTAAATATTTGTATTCAAGTAATCATGATAGATATGAGAGAGTATGCATTCGCAATATTGTTGTCGTTTGGCGTAGTCGATATGCTATAGTCTTTGCATTAATCTTACGCTATACTCTAGCATATGTAACTAATTGGAAGTTAGACATCTGGTTGATTCCCGTAGACTACTCAGTAGAGTTTCGTGAACAAACCGTTAGTTTTGGCATTAGTGACTGTACCTGTAGCTCTAAATCTAGCAATCATTTTCAGAACATGACCTTTGGAAGGAACAACTGTCTGCGAATAATTGTGATGCATCTTTCATTTCACATAACAAACGACATGCACCCCAAATAATTTTCAACAATGAAATCTCTTTGCTCGATTGAAAACGACATACAACCGTTATTAGTAGGTAAGAACACAACCTTGAGCAATGCACAGTTGACACTAATGGCCGCTACACGTCACGTAATTCCATACACTATGATATACTATACGGGGTGCGCGATAGACTTACATCCACGTAGTGCACTCTGGGCAAAGTACAGTCATACAGCAAAAAGTCTATAAACAGGAAGTTGACTTCAAATTACCATGACTCGACTGTATATCATATTCAACCACTTTCACAGTACTCACTTTACCTTTCCACTACCTCTCTGTCTGTCTCTCCCTTACATCTGTGAATCACTCTTCTGTTCCCTCTCTCCACTTTTTGTGACCTTGATGTTCCTCCCTTCCTCTCAGTGAAGCTAATGATAACTATCATAAAGCCTGCCATTGGATGTAAATAAATAAATAAATAAATTACATACCAAACAGATCCTCATTTGTTTTGGCCACATTGTGTATTTGTTGTGGGACTTTGTCTTCCTTTTTGGCAACTTTAGCACATGATTTGTGCTTTTTAATAAAGTTCTAACAGAATTGTTGTTGAATGCGAAGTCGGCGTGTAAAGAAGCATACTTCGCTTTATTTTGTGTGAGCATCCAATCGTCGCATTTTAACCTGATCATTTTACTGGGAGAAAATACAAGTCGCAAAATTTTATTCGGACGGTTGCATGAATTGTTTAGAAGATTGTCTCTTAATGAAGAGATTTGGAAATTAAATTTGAAAGTAGTTAAGTGTGCCTATTAAAGAACGCAAAAGGAAATCCTTCGTAAGTGCATGATCTCTCTCTCTCTAATGAACTTACCCTTATGTCCACATTAATCCCCTACTGTATAAAAATGTGTTTTCAAAATTTATTTCATCTAAATCCCTTCAATTTCATCTTGCCCCTTTTAGGTGAATGTCTCCTGGATGCATTAATAATCAAATTCTTGCTAAAATAATTGAAAGGTCACCAGGCGAGATGGGGAGACTTTAGTCTGTGTGCACGTGGAAGTAACGTACAACAGATCATGTGTGTAATTACGAAAGGACTTGTGCTGTTCAAAAGGATCAAGTGGAAGGTTGAGATAAGAAACTATGATAAGGTGTTCTTCCAGTATTAACAGTTCATCAATCAGAGGGGAACTCTAATCAAGGAAAGTTAAATCCAAATGCTCACTGCAATGTGTACATCATACTGTGATATTTAGCAATAATTACCGACAAGGTTAGTTGTAAAACTTTTCTTCCAAACATTTTCGAATCCTCATGCAAGAAGTAGCACAAATGACGCTGTGGGACGCATCGTAGCTAAGATTCAAAATCCACAGTTCTTGAATTATAATTTCACGTGGTAGAGTTGAATTTTGGTAGTTAGAGGCAAGTTAGATTGCACCATCAGAAGTGTCGAAATAAATGGAGCAGTTGGTTATTTGTATAGAGGTGAGGTAAAGTGAGGGCTGTGACCATCAAGGTGACCATCAGTTACTCAATGCATTCACAAATGGTGCGTGTAAAGTTCCAATTCAATAAGACAAGTTGTCAAAATTTCGGTAGTTGGAATAATCATTCATTCACCTTCAATTGCGACCCATTTCTTAAATAAAAAAAGTTATTCTTTCCTGGGTCTGGCTAAGATAGTCAATGACTGTCGAGTGGTAGCTACATACTAATGACATTCTCCAAATAATTACTGAAGTAGTTGAGATCATTCAACTTGCTAATAACTAATAACGCAATCAAATATTTTCATTTGATTTCAATCAGCACTTCAAGATTCTATTCTTTCTCTTAATAAATTTAAGAACGCAGAGAAAAAGATATGAAGTGGTAGTTTTGCTTGATGATGACCTGATAGCTTCGTCTTTCCTGCTGAAAGACCTGTTGAAAAATGGTTCTCTTAAGTGATTTTGAACTGTACACTGTAGAAACCAAAACGATATTCATAAAAATGTCTATTTAATCCCAAATCTCAACTGTTGTACATACAGTCGATTAAACAGGATACTAAGTTTGCAAGCTAAGGCTTCATTAGCATTTGTTGTAATTATATAATTTAAAACGTCAAAGGAACGCATGTAATACTTAAAACTGAATACTAATTAGTCCTTGGAGGCAATAACATTGTACTGTTGAAGGATTCGCTTCTCCCGACTTTTAGCTTGCTACTCCATTATATTTATTAAATCTTTTGAGAGATAAATTAGCCAAACTAGCTTCAAGCTCTTCGAACAATTTGTGAAGCTTTTAATGCATTTGGAGGAATTTTGACAGAGCGCCTTGACAGCTGCCTCGAAAAAAGTTACTTCCTTCAGTCCCATTTGAAGAAATGACGATTAGGAAATGTCAGCGCTGTTTCTTTTAGCCAGTATGAAATTATCTGACTTGTAAAACGTATCCCAATCCTACCAAATTACCTTATATGGCATATAAATTGATTATAAGCGACTTGATATAGCCAGAAGCTCAAAGTGACCTTTTATTAAGAAGAAAATGGACACATCGACAAATTATAAATTCCCTTAAAAACTGAAATGCCTATTGAAATTTTAAATTATGAATAAGTAAATTTATACCAAAAAATCACTTTAAAAATACTAAACCAATCTGAAAGAGGCAGAGGATGAAGCGATTGAAGGACCTTTCAACTAGACCTAAATTCTATGGAAAGTCGATTTTATTCTTAAGGTTTAGCGACAAAGCTGATTTAGTCAAGTGTGTATATTTGGGCTAGATGTAATGTGGACCGTAGGCATGTTGAAGGTAGAAGTTAAGCAGCTCAGTTCGTAGATAGCCGGAAAACCATATCAGACTATTGATTAAATTTAAACACAATAGTTACATTGCACAGCAAATGTTGTGTCCAGAAACAGGAACCTCTGCGTGATTTTGTCTGTAGGTTTTTGTCTACGCACCAGAATCACGTCGTGATCTGCGTATTTTTAAAAAAAATTGTGTGAATAATATTGCTAAATTATTATTACCATGGTAGGACTGATTTATGTTAATGGTTAGATAATTCAAAGATGCGGAGAAAAATAGATGAGATAACAGTGCGAGAATATTTTAAATGGAATTTGCTCTAGTCATTCCTCTTTCCCTTCAAGAGGCTGAAGTCCATTCAAAAAACGAACTTTTTCAGCTCAAAATTTCTATCTTAGTTCCCTGATAAGTACCTCAAAAAAATAACATTCTATTTGTATCTGCAGTGTTCAGAACTATCCCGGAACTAAGCTGTACGGGAAGGATATTTGCCCCGATTTTGCTGCATGGATCAACTCAGTAATGGATAAGAAATCTTGAATATGTAAATAGTAAATTCTGACGAAAATCTCCGTTCTGTGTTATTGCAAGCAATTATTTGTTACTGCTATTGTGCCTTACCATGCTACAGTTAGAATGACATACGAGTTTTGGATATTGTCCATCAACCAATGCCTGGATCAAATATCGACATTTCCACTTCTAGCATCTACAATCGTGCATTTGCAGAAATCATTAGGTAAAGAACAAAAAAAAGCAACTTATTTGACTTTTTAAAATCGAATTAGTCGAGCACTTTGGAAGTAGAAACCGAAAAAAATCTTTCATCCAGACAAGCAGCCTACGTGATGGGAGACAAGGGTAATGAAGCAAATAACGTCTCGGATAATTAAAATGCAACTCGGATTCTCCTTGTCCACTTAACCTTCGTTTTAATTCAACTGAATTTTCACCGCAGGATTCTAAAAGTTTGCTTTTAGCACCTTATGAGTGAAACCTTCACATTCCGATTCACCTAATGCAATAGCCCTCTTCCAACTCGCAGCCCAAATGGAGCAAACCTTGGCATGAAAGTTGTAAGAGCTAGGCTCAAAGTTTAATGCTGATGAAGTATTCACAACGAAGGCGCTACAGTTTTGTATGCTGGAAATCAAAAGAGTCATCCTTAAGCTGAATTCCCAATTCATGATTTTAGAATAAGCTGGATATGGGCGGCTTAGCTTTCAATCTAATATAAGCAAAATACAATTTACGGATATGAGTTCTGATATCAGGATTCCTTCAGTTCTTCGACCTTAGTGTCTATTTATGGCAATCATGCATTACTTGAGATACTGTAGAAGGTTCTCTTGGAGCTTGGTTTTGAGTCCAGATTTTAGGAAAGTTTAGGTGATGGTGACGCTAGTGAAAGCGTCTCAAAATTCAGTTTAAATTCATATAATCACCCATAGAAGTAAATAGCAGCAGTTAGAGTAAACTTGAAGCTTGCAAGTTAAGGAAAGCGGGTTTAAGTGGAGTTCGATCAGGGTGATCTTGTCATTTGTTAAAGCCCATGATATGATTTTATGTATCCTCAAAATAACTACTATTTCCATTCTATGGTGACTGCCTTTTATCTGATACCTCGTCGAGTTTGTTCAAACAGGTGTTTATATAAGAAATCGCTCCTGTCAGTGTCAGCAGATTTAACTCTCTCCCTCTCTCTCTCACTTTCGACAACAGTTGAAAAGTAACGAATTGAAGAGAACATTTCTCATTTGCAGACAGCAAAAATCTAACTTCATTTAAGAGAAAGCAAAAAGAGTGTTAGAACTCAAAATCGTTCGAAAACAGACCACTTGTACCTTACAACGTGATTTGATAATTTCCTTATTTCTCCTTGCAACATTTAACTTCCTCAAGCTAGTACGTGACAGCAAGTTAAGAATATTGAACTGTACTCAAATGGGTTTTCAAAACTAACCCAATGAAAAAAATTTATATTGTCGGAAAGTTAGTAAATTATCTTTCTTCAATTTGCTGAGGATGCTCCCACTTACTGAAAGTAGATGTAGGCGGGAAATTTTTAAATAATTTAAACAAATCGATTGAAATTAATATGAAAGCATATATAAACTGAAAGCATATGAGTTTATTTATTTGTCCCTCACAGAAGAATCGGTAATTTAAGAGATCATTTAGGGGTTAATTTTCAGAAACAGAACATCCTTCTGCATATAAAATAGCAGATCTAGGGAATATTTCTTAATCTAAAATTATTTTGATAAGAAGAGAACAGTATTTTGATAACTCAGCAGTGACTAATTATAGTACTTGGATAGTTTACACTTCATAAGTTGAATGTCCAAGGAATAATGCAACAGAACTAATAAAGAAATAAAGAAATAAATAATAATCAATAACATAATTTTGCAAAATAATTTCCCGAAATGAAGAAAATGAGGAGAACAGCGTGAATCTACTCACTGCTTTCAATCGAGGACTTTAATAATTGAATCATAAAAAGAATTCTGCGCTGGTTGGAGTAAGCTCAAGAAGAAAGATGCATGAAATTAAATTCTTTTCTCCAGAGATTAGCTGCCTACCTAAGCCTGACTGCACTCAGAAACCTCAATGGCAGATTCTCCTAGTTGGTAAGCCTCCAGAACTAGCTAAGCTACTGCAAAGCTAAGAAGAGCCAGAGGTATCCAGGAAGCGCCTTTATTCTAGACGTGCATGGCGCGGAGTGTAACAAGAGAGGGAGCTTAGTCATTCAGCATGGCAGATTAAGTAAAATGATCGGAGGCTTTTGATTGACCATTGGCTGTGTGTCCTCTCTGCACTCAATCTGTACGCGAAGTTGAACGGCCTCACCTTCAAGTCACGCTGTGCACTCATGCGATGAGGTATCCCACAGTACTTACAGCATTCGAAGTATTGATTTATATGGGGGTAAATAAACGTGATGGCGTTGTTGTGTCTTTATGCTCGGTCATGAGATCGCGACTTTGATTTCAGCATAGTTCAGACCAATTCATCTTCATCATACTTAACTCACTTTCAACTTCAAGGCTCAAATCAATGGATTGGTATTTCTTGCATTGTCTTGTGATTTGCTAGGCGGTTCCGCCTTGTTGGCCACAATTGTACTTTATATCATTGCGCTCTGTCTCGCTACGGATGATTAACATCTTGCAAAAAATATAATCTAGGGCACTACATAACTCCACATTTTTAATCTCGGACAGGTGTCCGACGCACCCGGTCTACCTTCCAGTCCTTCTTAGTACCATCGGCCTCTCTTGGTTCTTGGTTCTTTCCAGTAAAATTGGCTCTTAAAAAATTTACCTATTCTCAATCTCGCGACGTGGTGACTTACTGTCCAGATTATTTCTCATCCATTTTGCCACTAAACGACCTTTGCGCTTTATCAAGGATTCAAATTCAACGCTCTATTGAATATTGAGGTACAATTATGCCAACCCTTAAGTCAAGCTAAAGTTTGTCTAACTGTGTGTAGACACTTCCCATGCTCGCTGTTGTTCAATTTAAGGATACACTCATCTATCGTCCTACATGACCAGTACTTAAATAAAACTACCTTTGCTAGTATCCATATTTGTTGAAAATATACATATCTGCCTATATACCTTCGAAATTTCTGCGACATTACCAATTATATTGGTAAATGATAATTTCATTACCACCGCTGACTATAGTTTAACGGCATAAGTACAGCATTCCTAATTTCGTACTCGCGCCGCCTTTTGGATCGACTATTACTTTATCGTTCTGGCGAACACAAAACAGATCAAAATTGCATAAGAGGTTGAAATGAATAACAGATTTTTCACTTATTTCGCCTTTGAATGCCACTAAATTTGTGCTAAATCGCATAGCTGAGGGATTAACGTGCTCGATAATAAAGTAGCATTAATCCTGACTTTGGAACTGCTTTAAGAACACTAAAAATTGGGCGTAGAAATCCCCTCATCGTACGCATTCTCTCTTTGCAGACTATCTCAACGAATCACCCTTTCTAACTAAGTAGATCAGGAGTTGAATTGGATAAGTGTATTGGAATGAGAGGGCACGTTAATAAAAAGGAAGAAGAGAATGATTTATTTAAAAAAACGGTGTATTATGAACTATGATAGGGGTTAATTAGTGTAATGGATGATGAGGTGATTGACAGATTTCGTTCCCCTTGTTCGTTGATAAGACTTCGATATAATACCATCAATTAGAAAACGCACTAGTGCGAGTCAGCGTGTGAGAATCGCAACTTAGGGCTGTCGAATATGTGATCTCCGGCCATGAGGAATAAACGAAATCTTTTTTTTATGGAAAGCGATTTTGTTCCGTAAAGCTCGTATGCGAACTTAGAAGAACCAAAGTGGCTTAGCCGGTTGACATTTCACAGAGCGTGAGAAATTCACTGTTTTATTAATAGCCTGTTTCCTTCAAGTCACTGAGATTTGTCAGTCTTCTTCCTATTTACCCTGATAATAGCCTTTCATTTCGTATTCCAAAGCAAACTAAAGTCACTTGTGCTTTGTCGATTTGACGGGGTCCCTCATTGAGTTCCTTCATCAACTAGCAAAGGAGACTAGGAACAATACGTTATTGCATGATGTAGGATAGTACTTTTTTCTCTTACCATTGCAAAATTTAAACAAGGAATTCTGGAAATATACTAATCGAGATAAATTAAAATTTGATTTTTTTAGTATATATGGAAAACATAAAAATTGTGGCTGAATTTTATTCCATGAATGGGATTCGTCAAGTCGTTAAAGAGCGCGTTTCTTTTCAAGGTTCATTAGTTCGAATCTATTCAATCCAAATACGTCAGTGAGTTTGTTTTCTCTCCTTTAGCATCGTCATTTTTTTAATTACAATTTTAATTTGGATAATAATAATAATTATTATTATTACTACTTCTACTTACATTTTATTTGTAGGAAGCGAGTAGAGTTGGTCAACAGGAAGTTCAACAAATGATCAGATGTGGAGTACAATCTTCAGTAAATGAATCTATGTCAGAATGCGTTCTCTGTCCGAGTAAGCTGATCAATGCATTTTGGTCAGTTTTACTCAAGAGGGAATTTTCTCCTCATTATAATTTAATTTCCTTCTATTGGCATATAAGACAAAGCGATCTAATATGATTTTAGCTTCCGCTGTCGCTGTCTCTATGCTGCACAAATTATTAACTTTGAAGCAGAGTTTTTAATTAAATCGCTTCTATGCGAAATGAGTGAAATCGCCGCTACATGAATAAAAGTGCTTTAAGCACATTGTTTGTCGACTGGTTTGAATTTTATGTCCAAATAGTGATTTTCAAAACATATTTACATTTAAGGGTGATATGTCAAAGTCATTTCTGTAAATTAAAAAAGCATGGTAAGCAGCCCATTCGCAAGATCCTTGACAAAAGAAGATGCTAAATCTGTAAGAAGGGGGATTCATTTCCTAGTACATTTGCTGCCCTTAATTCACTCTCGTAATTGATTTATAAAAGTCCTGTTGATTTCCAAGTGCATTTACTCACATTATTTAAGGTCACTATCCAACCGATATTAAGCATGTATTACTATGATACTGTTGGTGGTCAGCCAACATGATACGATTGAGGAACGGGAATGGTTGATTACTATTTCACAAGCATTTGTACCTCCAATTTGATAAGCTTTCTTCTCTTGTACAACTTTTGAAAAAATTTTCCTATTTGGGGAAAATGTTCCTTCTATCATTTTTTTTGAAATTCCGCGTTATTCATAAGCAGTTCGTTTGTTTTAATTTGTGCATGGATATAAATGAATATTGTTATACTAGATGATAAGTAAACGTGCATGCTTAAGAATATGCTTGTCACAAAATCAACAGCCGTCATCCATGACACTAATTAGAGGTAATTTGCTCTACTAGATTGTTTGATTACACTTTCATTCAAGGAAATTTGCATTATAATACCGACAGCAAGTGCGGATGTAACTAGCTTGTAACAGTGTAGTTAAATGGTATTAAAATGTGATAATCATTTATTAAATCTAATTTTTTATCATAAACAGGAGTGCTTGAGTACTTTTGGTAGATTCAAGCGCGCTTAAGGTCTAAAATTCGGGCTGTGTTCACAGTTGACCGCACTGGTATGTGAATGTGATGCTGGAACCCTTACCATTTGAAGTCGCGTTCAACTGAATTATCGTTTGTTAGAAGCTTATTGCGTATTCCATTATATTTTCTGGGATTTCGGAATTGTCGTCGAGTGCTTGATAGTTGAACGGAAAATACTTATAATACTTTTAGTCTAACATGTACTTCTGAGCCCAAATTGAATACTTTTTTGAAATTAATTTGTAGTTCAAGTACAGGAAGTGATACGTCGTTAGTCATTATTTCTTGAATATGACAAAAAATTTTAAGATAAACATAGACAGAAATGACAGTTACTAATTAGCGTTGCAAAAGTGCATTGGTAAGAGAGCAAATTAGCAGTTTAAATGATTCTTTGTTTGAATTTTTTACAGGATTTTATTCTCTGATTTTTGTTTCGCTGTTGCTTACTACATTTCGCCTTTTCGTAAATTCAAAATCTTATAATCTTATATCTCACTAATTTCTGTCTACACAGGTAAAACTGATCATCATACTGTTGATAATTGGAACGATGCGTAAAAAAACGAATGAGAGTAAGATCAAAACACACAGCGGATCAGAGAAAAGTTACTTTCCTCTGACCTTCGGAATCTTCCTGTTGTCTATCCCTACTTCTTTTTCCTTATCATTTGTTTATCTACACTGAGCGAACTTTCTCCTTTATTAAATTAGGAAAAGTCGATTTATTTTGAGTGCGTTTGACTGATTCAATATGTAGGGAAAAAATGAAATTCACCAGGGCAGTATTAATGGCCCATTTTTGTTAATTTCGGTGAATGGAGCAAAATACTTTGACATGAAACCTTGGATGTCAATTTGCCGATAAAAATGATTGAGTAATAATCTTTGACAGACGTAATGAAATATAACTAAATGCTTTGCTGACCAGATTGGATAACTTTCCAATTTGAATATTTACATTAGCAAAGCGCAAAAGTATTTTAATTTGAATGACTTCAACAATAATTGAATAGATGAAGCATCTAAATTAACTTAACTCAACTCAACTTTCTAATTTAACGTTCAACCAACACTATCAATACTAACACTTTAACGGAAGCAATTTGAATCCATGTGAATTTTATTGAAGTATTTCCTTTAGTTATAGTGACATATGATAATTTTGCTATTATATTTAGAAAGTTTACTTTTGATGATGACCACAAATGATTCATTACAAGCAATTAAGACTTTGCATCAAATTAGAGATTTGCGGCCGTCATCTGAGGCGGCTTATTCTTTGTCATTTATTTTATCTTAGTATTTGGGCTTCTATTTATTCTCGAAGTATTTTTCCTTATCTATCTCTATGCCACTCAATATTACACCCTCTGGATGCTGTTGAGTTGACCTTGAGACTATTATTAGGGGAAGGCAAGAGATCAATGAAGATACGACTCACACTGAAAATTTCTAGTTGAATTAGACCATAAGGGTTGCATGAAGCATTCAACCATTTGATCACGAGTGGTCATCTCAGGTAACGATACTACTAATGAAGCAATATAAGTAATAAGCAGACCAAATATTGATTTGAAGCCAACAAAAAATGAGATTTGCAAACGTATTCAGTAAAAAAATTCATCAACCTCGCTGATTAATTCTGCTCTATTGAGTAATTTTAGAGTCTCCTGTGGGTTGTGGTCAAGTATACCTGCATTCCATTTAAACAAGGTAGTCGTAATAAATTTTTCAAGCTGAATGCTTATTAATGACAAGCAATACAGATACTCTTGGGAAATTAGGGACCCATTATTAAAAATTACTCCTCCATTCAGCCTTATGGCCTTGAATTTGTCTTATTTTCAAATTATAAGAGACTCACGGCCTAGCCTAAACAATAAAGTATGTCATAGTATTGCATCAATGGCAATTCTCTGTAAACACGTCTTTGTGTATTGTTCCTAAAAAGACGTCGTGAAAAAATAAACGACAAAGTGTCATCTTTTCCTCAATATTGGACCTGAAAGTGAATGAAAGATGGATTTTCATTAATGCTAATTCGAATAGCTCTTGAAATCTATCCAGCGGAATTCCTCATGCTTATTAGGAAGAAGAAAACTAAGCCGACTCCTGAGCTACAGCGATTTGACAATTAAAAAATTTACAAAAGAATATATATTTTTCGTCAGTCTCATTGAGATTTCGCACAACTATCATTTCGGACATTCGTTGATTGGAAAAATTAGTTTTCTTATTAAATAATGCAATGATATTTTGCTCTTAAAATCCATACTCTTCTAAAATTTACCTATTTAAAACGCATATTTTTGGAGGAATTATTATCGCATTACGGGTTTGTATCTTCAATGATATTTTGCAATGTTCCTGAATTTATCTCAATTACTTTCTGTTAAAACGCCTGTAAATTGGGCTTTAATTAACTGATTGCTTCATAATAATTCATTCAGAGCAATTTTTCATGAATTCGAACTATTTAATTCTAAGGTTGTAAACAGTTTCTTCGTGTTTCACTATAATTCCTGTTTACCTCTTGTGAGGACAGGGTGAAGCAATCACACCCCCAGCTTTTTTAAACATCTGATTGATCTATTAAAAGTTTATCGTCTGTCATGCTGTTAAAAGTGACTGGCATACTGAGTGCTTTAGGCTTCAACGCGTTCTTGTAATTACCAAAAGGTCTCGATATTTAGTGAATCTGAACAACTGTTGTTCTCAGTAACAAGCAGTAATGGCTATTATTTATATAAAATAGTAATAAAATACTTTATATCATATCCGCGCTTTTAAATCCTCGTATTAACTTGTTGATTACTGCTCATGCAGTTTGATGTGCCTTCGAGATTCGATTCAGTCTGTTATAAATAGCTCTGTAATGCTTCCTTACTCCTCAATCTTGGATTTGGTACACCTCGATTCGATTGCCTACAAGGGCTTCCTGTGCGCGCAGGTTTGCAGAGGTCCATATGGCGCGTGGTACGGACACATTACCTTTTAATTGTCTTATTCACTGACGTCATTGCATGCCATATCTCATTTTTACTCAAAAATGAATTTTGTTACTTTATATGGACACATATGCACACACACGCACAGGCACACACATACCCCTCCGTAGGTACGCAGTTTCCAAATCTCCTGAGCATTTCCATTGCTCCCCCAAAGGACCTCTAACCAACGGCCTCTCTTTTCACCATCGTATAATGTGTTTAGAAACGAAGGGAGTTGGAAGAGTAATAGTCTAGCTGGACTCTGTAGTATTTAGGATAGCAAACCACCATCTTTTCCTTCAGCAGTTCTGAAGATCATATTCATTAAAGCTTTTTTAGCATTTTTATCTCGTAGAACAATCTTGAAACCAAAATAGTTTTAACAAACTCCACGACATGTATCAAGGCGGTTAGAAAAGTTAAAGAATTATTGATTACATCTTCTACTGGCTCTGTGCATTTAACAACAGGGTACCTTCAATTAAAAATTGTAGTATAATCACATAGTAAAATGTACTTACTAAGTCATTTCGGAGTGTTCATGGCATTTGGCTTGTGCAGAGAGAAGCTATGCTGAAGTCGAGCATAAGGGCAACGCCCTTCCCTTTTTGACGTGCATGGATCGTCATTAATTTCATAGCTCCTGACTTGTCAGACTCGATGCACGGACATGTAATTACATCCATTAATCATTGCAGAGCTGCCGAACATGGTGAATGACAAAATATTTCAATAAAAAATGAATGGAAACACCGAATAGAAGAAACCAGAAAAGGGTAAAATTCAAATTGCTATACCCAAATGCAGCGAAATTCAATTTTTTGCAAAGCTAAGCTTGGAAATTAAAGTGAGCTAATTACTTCGATATTCATTGTTTACTAACATGTTTATAAGTACGAGAGAGCATGGGAGATTGGAAGAGAGGCACTTGATACACTGCTGTGCTCATAGCGGTTAATAATTAGAAGGTGAAGTGAACAAAAATTGACAAGACAATTCCTCTTCATTCGAATAAAAAATTTGTCGGCTGGAATCCTCTTGCATCTTCACCACTATCTTAACCCTTGTCCCATCAATTCCTTTTTGGTAACGTTAGGGTATGAAAATTCATTTGACAATCGAATATTCATCAGTGCATTAAAGATATTTCACAGAATTATAGATGATTGAATGTTACTACTGCTGTTTATAGCAAACAGCTTAGCCAATCACTCTACCCTATAAGAGGGAATTTATTTTCGTCATTTTGGATTTTAGTGATTGCAGCAATAGTCACTGTCCATGGCAAGTCTAAGGGCATCTGGGAGTATCATAGAGGCAGTCTATGTTACTGTAGCGTTGAAAGTGAGAATGAGGTCAGACCACTGGTGCATATTATGACAGTTGAACATATATTAGTAAAGAGGGCGTGGGAGTGGGGTGAGTGGAGGCTTGAACGACTTTGAATTAGGTCAGTTCATCTTAGGACGCCTGAACTTAAGTGAATTTACTTGTCACCACATGTCTCCTTTGAATGCCTGAAATGAGTTGCTTATAAATAGGTATTATCTTGTTCTTATGAGCGCCTCATCAATTTATTTATGCTGTACCAACAAGTAACTTAAAATTCGACCAATCGCCATATTAGCCCACTTAAATCATTTAGAGTGGATTGGTGCCGAACCCACCCTTTTTGCATGGGCCAATTTCTATTTGCATTTGAGTAAACACAGTTTACGGAGCTGTGCTAGGTTAAAGTTTATCGTTAGTTCGTCTATGCAACAATAAAGCTGTAAACTGGGAAATGTCAAACGATAAATGTGCTTTCAAAAGCATTTGGGGAAACATTTTTGACCCGATAAAACGCATTCTTCTTGAATAGAGACACCGATCAATTAACACTAAACACCATAGAGTTGCATCCAACACAATTCAATTGATTATTGTTGTAATTTGAATTTTGGAAATGAGTAACCAATTTAGTACGCTTTGCTTAAATCGAATCTGAAGTCATTTTCAGAGACTTTTCAATTCCCTCCACCCTTTTCTGTTGATCGATTTCAGTGTCTTCCTCTTATTAAAAAATGGACATTTTTGCAATAATCTGATTACCAATAGTTAATAAATATCCATGAGAGATTTGTATATTCTGGTAGGTGGTTTGAATTGTTGACAGTTTTCTGACGACTGTCCTGGATTTTCAACTGCTGGAAGAGGAGAAGGGGGAAGAGTTGAGGAATAGTCCAAAAAATGTGTGTAAAAAAGATTGAAATTACAGACAGAAGACTCTGAAATGTGGACCAGAAGTTAGAGCATCCAGGATAATGACTGCAATAAGAAAGCCTGAATCTTGATTTAAAAAAAATTATTTTGCTTCGACAGCTTTTTTTGATTTCCCTTGAAGGACATTTTGTTTTACCTTCGTAATTACATATGAGATAAGAGGAGGAGAAGGGGGGGGGGAGTTGGACATTGACATTTTGTCAGAAGATTATAAAGGGGTTGGTTAATACGATATTTAAGGGATTAGGAATAGATTCAATAAGCAAGGAAATTGCACTAATGCGACTTTAGCGTCGATTACAAATCCAATTAAATCCACTAGGAAGCGGATTTTGCACTTTCCATGGGGAGGGTACCAAAACCTCTTTTTTCTATATCCATTTAATGTCTGTCTATTGCAGTTAGTGGTGTAGCGATTAATGTCTTTGTCGGCAGTGTACAATACATGCATAATAGCCCCTCGAGTTTAGATAGGAGTAGGAGATGGAAGTTTGAAAGTTGGACCTTGGGACTGATGTAATGGTAAAGATTAACTCACACCCGTTTTTAACTTTCCTCTGAGGGGTAATAAGGGCCCGAAGCCAGTTTCCGTCATCCAAATTGGCTATTATTGATTACACTCGATGTCTAGGACTTAATCACTACAGTAGCTAGAAATTCCACGTAGGCTTTTGAATTCGACGCAAATCAATTTATATAATATAATAGCCATTTTTCAACAGCAGAGATCTTTTCCGAGAATGTAAGAGCTTTATTCTCCACACTGCAAACATTTTCATTCAATTAATGCGAAATTCTATCAGAAATATTGTACGACAAACAAACATAGCATTAATCTTCGTTGTGCTCTTCAAACTAGATGAATCCACCTCACCAGTTGTCTCCATGATGACTTGTTTAATTGATTCCTCTATTACTTTCTGTACTCAAACTTCCCAGTCTAGTTGAGTTTGATGCTTTATGACGACTCGAAGACCGAATCTGCTTTGCTGAGTTTGAACTTTGCGATTCTAAAATAAATAAAATGAAGACGCTCTCCATATTCGTTGACCCTGAGACCTAATTTCTGGACTCAGCGTTCTTTCTTCACCAAGATTCCATTCGGTCTTGTCTTGACTCAAATTGACTAATCTTAACCTCAAATAGAACATATTTCATGCTCCGTGTCATCTTACATAAAACATGTTATATGAAATTCTCCGAATCCTGCCAAGTTCTATTCTTTCTATGCACCACTATGTTAAAACAAGGAGATGAGTGAAACAACCTCTCTATGCAATTGAGAGTTTCCTTTACGAACTTTTGCAAATAACCTTCGCCATATATTCACTACAGGCAAGTGAGCCTTTCTTAAACTATTAAAAATCGCCAGAGGAATTCCAAATAAAATAGGAGTTGCAAGTTTCTATTAAATAATGACCAAAAAGACAGGTTCAAATTCTTTTAAAAGTAAATTCATATCGAGGTTACTATATTACACATTCGAAATAGCCTTATAGATGTAGAAGGAGGGCAGACCGCCAAAAAAAGCATAAGAATGAGAGAGCGGGGCGTCGGGTGTACATTTCTGGTCTGGTCTGATACTTTGAGTGGAGGAATAGAGAGGAAGGAGTGGGGAAAAAGTGTGTCTTCAGATCAAAAGAAGGCAAAGGCACACGCGGACGAATCGCCACTTTCGGTTGTTTTCGTAGAACTTCCGCGTTGTTGTTGCTGCTGGTCGGTATTATCAGCATGGCAAGTGGAAAAGTTGTTGGGGAAGAGAGGTCCTTTAGCCAGTCGAGACATTGTAAGAACCAACTCGGAGAAGGATGGCCGACGTACACCTTCGGCATTCCAGCATTGTTGCATTACACTGTAGATTGCCTCCGGACATCGCGATGGTCGTGACAATCGAAGGCCCTGGTCGAGCATCGCTAGAATTTGAGCTCCTTTCATGTCCTGCAATAAAAGAACCAATCATATTTAGAGTTCGTACCTAAGTATACCGCGCAAAATTACATTCAATTATAATGAGAACTTGGGGTGTGCGATAGACTTTCCTCCACGTGGTGCACTCTGAGCAACGTATGCTCATACGGCAAAAAAGTCTATAAATCGGCAGTTCACTTCTGCCTTCAAACTACCATGACTCGACTGTATTTCATATTCCACCACTTCTACAGAATTCATCTCACCTTGCCATTTTCTCTACCTTTGTGTCTGTCTCTCTCTTACATCTGTGAATCACTCTTCTGTTCCCTCTCTCCACCTTTTGTGACTTTGATGCTCCTCTCCCTCTGCGAAGCCCGAAGTCAACTAAAGGGCTAATGATAACTGTCACAAAGCCTGCCATTTGATATAAATAAATAAATAAATAATGAGAACGTGAAACTATCACCTTTATCCTACCAGCAGGTTGAGAAATAGAACCATCTGGATATGCTTAATGGAAAACAGATAAGACCAAGCAAAGGTTACTGCGATTCCCACCTGCTATAAAGGTTGGCTTTGCTCTTGAAGAGCTTGCTAAACGAATTCCTCCGAGAAAATTCGTCGTCAAGCTCCAAAAAGACTTTATATTTGGATAGCTATTAAGCATAATGACAAACGGAGCCAACACGAAACAGGGAAGCTTAGCGTGAGGTTAGTCTATTATGACTGGAAGACTAATATCCAATTCGCAAGCAATCTCAGTAGGATGTCTAGGAAAAATCACTGGCTTCTTCTCAATTATAACACGCTACAACGAATCCAAAACTTAGAGTAATAAAGCTGTCGGGAAATAGAAAGTCAATCCAGACATGATGTAGCCAATAGGAGCCATAAGAATTAGAAAATCCAACATGAGCTGAGCAAGGCCACACACCCTACCTTCGACCTAAAGGTAATATCTTAGAGCTGTAAATATGCTTATACGACCAACATAATATACATTGCATTTGCGAATAAATCGATATCTATATAGGGTTGGATGGTGAAAAGAAAAATTAAATTGAAATTTTTCCCCCGTTGTGAGTCAGTGACGACATATGTGTGGATATAATTTCGAAGAATAACTTCTCCGAAGCAAAAAAAATCCCGGTAAATGTTAATGTACCTTTGGCTCGTCTTTTCCACCGAGGTAACAAGAGTTACCAATTAACCTTAATTTAGTATGCCTCGTGACTGGTTTTCTGTTTTTTGTCATTTGGATATCTTTATTTAATTGGTTAAAAAACGGGAAATTTGGGCCCTAATTTAAGCTTTTGTTCTGAAGGACATGCGCATTAGACGCACTAATTAACAACCACTTTTGTATTCAAGCTATGAGTTCATAGGGAGACACAAGTGGCCGTTGGACGCAATACCCTCTCACTACGTCATCTTAACTTGCGCACATTCATCCAAAAAGTTTCAATTGGACTTTCCTCTTTCCACCAGTTTTAAAAATTGATGTTTAATTGCACTTCGGCCTCTACTCATACCGACCAAACCCAACAATCAGATCTTTCAACTAATCTATCTACAGCACTTCGACTACCTTCCAAATTTATCTACAGAACCTGCAAGTCGAAATTTGTCTGAATATACACGTTAGGCAACAATCACACATAACATAACCCAAATCAAGATTGAGTAAAGATCATTTTAATGCTATAACTATCAGAATCACCTAAACGGTATTTGAATCAATTCACTTTGTCATTATGTCACTTTGCCACGAATGATAACAAATTGCAATTCTCACCTTGTAGGGTCTTTCACCATAGGAGAATACTTCCCAGAGCGTGATTCCATAGCTCCAAACATCCGACTTGGAATCAAATCTGAAGTAGTAAATGCACTCGGGTGCATACCATTTCAGAGGCCATTTTCCTGCGCTTGCCGCCTATGAAATAAAATGGGGGAAAAAACGTTAGAACGAGTAGGTAATAATAATTTGGAGAGAGAGAGAGAGAGAGAGAGCAGAAAATAACAAACAGATCCCTAGAGTCCTCCCCTGCAAAAATAATTAGAATTTCCAGAATAAATTGTGCTTCCATACTTGATTTTGTCTATCTTACATTGCCAATCAGGAGACCGAATTCCAGCAGCCGAGCAGAAGTAGGATAGAATTACTTCAACAACGATAGTGACTTTAAGCACAGCCCAATGCTACCCATGCTCTCAAGTCGTCCATCGTTTATCTTTTCTCCTAACCTTCCTTCACCATTCTTATCGACTGACTTTAATTAACTAGTTTACGAACATTAGACTTCACCCTACTTTCCCTGTAACAACTGAGACTTATTTGACTCTCCCAATAAATATTCCGCTGCAGTTTCCGACTGTTTGCATCCAATCCCATCCACATTAATAAAATGTGCCTATTCAAACAAAATCGACATATATAGAGCTCGAAACGAAATTTTCTTGATTCATTTTAGAGACATTTTGCTTCCTGGCTGTACTTTTCTCGGCACATCCATCTCATTAATCTGATATCTTCCGTTTGTCTTTACACCTTCTCCAATTACCCTCTGAGTTAACACATAACCCATAAGCGTTTTAAGCATTATTAAAATTTTTTTGAAATTTTTTTGCGGAGACAAAATGTGTTGTTATTTTTTAAGGAGAGTGGGAAGCGCCAGTTAAAAGTACAAAAAAGTGCAACAAAGTCATTGGTTTTCGGTTAAAGTTCAGCTTATTCCAGTAAAAACACTCTGCTACAATGAAGAAGAGAGTGGTTGCATCCGCCCAACTCGACTGATTTGAAACACAAACTTTCTCCGGGAGTTAAGCAAATTAGACCTGGTGTGTAGAGCGTGCCAATTAAAGTGCAAGCGAACTCAAACCTGCGTTTATGGAAAGCAGTTTCATTTTTCTCTCTAGCCTTGTTGAAATTAGTGAACCTTAATAAACTTCGCAACTATCCTCTTGGCGTAAAGTTCAGTTGCAACAAACAAAATCTTTATAAATTTATTTTGTAAATATGATATTTAAAACTGCACATTTAATGCCCAATTCAACTTTTTATATTATGCTTTTTTGTCAATCAAGTGAAGTACGTGTATGTCATCCCTTTTTAATATAATTAAACACAGTATCACAGGATTAGCTTTAATAGCCCAACGGAACTAACGTCAACTTCTACACTGTTCTTTGACAGAAAAATTTATTTTATTCAAGCATATGCAAAAAATATGCACTTTGATATGGTGATCACGTCTGCTGACTTGATTGAAGTGGACAGTGATTCAACAGTATTGGGGAGTCATTTTCATCTTTCATTTTCTACCGCGATATATCCTAATCGGCTCTCATTTGATAGAATATTTAAACAAGTGCTATTCATTGACTTGAAAACTATATCTAAACTGGAAGCATGACTTTCATTGCCAGATTTATTTCCCATTAATCATACGGATGACAGACAGCTGATTAGTAGTCAAAACAGCTGATTAATAGTCTTTTTACCATCATAGCATCACAACTTGGCAAACTTACACGATAATAGTCATTGCCGAAATTGAGAGCTTTGCTCATTCCGAAATCGCTGATCTTGGCAAAGCGCTGTGTCACTAGTAGAACATTCCTCGCGGCCAAATCCCGATGTACAAGTTTGCAGGATTCTAAGTAAGCCATTCCCTGAGCCACTTGGTGCATCAATTCTGTTAGAACCCACACAGGTGTGTCTCTAAAGTGTCAAGAGAAATAAAGACATGATATTATGTGTTGCATTCACAGTCTGGTTAAACGAGAATAAAACTCGAAGATCATTCATCTAAATCGACATTATGGAACACTATTCCCTTACGCCAATGAGATATTCTATACTTGCCTGCATACTCTCAGCCCGATAGCTACGACACAGGCGTCTACTCTGCACTCCACTATCGTGTTGTTTCAATTTAATCATCACTGAATTTGCACCGACTGGCATTGCTTTCATGACATCTGACATAGCAGACGGACTTGCGAAGCGATGAGGCGTCTGTGCATATAGACTTCTACATAGACTTCTGTATATCAGAATTGAGTTTGATTAGAACTAATATGCTCTATGCAAGGCAATACCTGATATTGACTTCTCGCACTCGAATTTTGGCGTCGACACCTCTTATTTTTCAACTAGTAAATTGTGAATATGACCTTACTCAGATCAAAACTTTGTTATCGAAGACGATGGAAGTGTAAGGAAGAAATCTAGTGTGCACATCACTTCTATTTGTTTACATTTTCGAATGTGTACTACACGACAATTACTCTGTAAGTAAGACTACTCAACCAAATATTTCCATGTAGAGACAGAGGAGAATGTCCAATTGCAGTGAAGGCGATGCTCCACGTAGAGCTCCTTCTTCAAAGTATTAAAGAGTGCAAGCTACTCATCCTAATATCCAATTTGTTCACCTAATAAGATCTTTAAAGGTATAGATTGCTTAAATACATTCCACTAGATTTGCTGACAAAAGTTTGCTAGTGGCGATTATTCTTAAATTGGTGAATTTGTTATCTCAACTGTGCAAACAGCACTCGGAAATAAATCTAACTAGGTAAACAGAGCCTTTAGCAATATCTAAACTTGAATTAGAGAAAATAAATGACGAATGAAAAATTTCTAGCGTTGCACTGTGATAAGATTTACTCAATCTTCGGCCAAAGTTAATAGAGTTGTGTACTTCAAAAAGCATCCCCAAAGAAATGAATGAATAATGAATAATACACACAGAGAGTGTTTTTATCTAAAAGTGAGCAACAAAGGCAGGGCCTTCTAAAGATTTACAAACTAAATTCTGTTGATAAAGTAGGCAACTATGGGAGGAGCTCTAAGATACGGGTTGGTCTGAGAGACATACAGACGTCAATGCTGCCCAATTTGAGAGTCTAGGATTTGAAGAGTCCGCAATTTTACTTTTGAATACATCAGAGGTTGGACTCATTTTCCTTCAATAAAAAATGCTATTTTTCATGCCACATTTTGTATGCTCAGCCGCACTAGGTACGTGTTCTAGTCGGTGTGATTTTTTAACCTTTCATGAAAAAAAGACGTTGTCAACTTTGTTCCCCCTCAAATCCTTCCTATTGTGTCTCTAGGAATTGCCAAAATCAAGAATGATTCATGAAAAATCGCAAAAAGTCCATTCTGATACATATTTAATCATCTTCTATTAATAGGACCAAGATGACCTGGAGACTATCAGCAATGCCAATCAATTCCCATAGCAAACAATGGTCTATTCCAGTCACATTCCAGCACATCCACCCACTTTTTTTTAATAATACTTTCTAGAACCTGGATTAAAAGGTGAATTAAACCCAAACAACATGACTCTCGCATTCTACCTCCCTCGGTTCAACTTCTTTCCAACAAGAAGGTGTATACCCAGGGCATGGCGTGTGCACTGTTTGTTTTTTCCTAGGTGAATAATTGTCCAATAAAATTTGTGTTTATTCGGTAGACTAAAAGAACCCTGAAGTCGATTAATGTCCACCAGTAAATAGACGTGGAAAAATTACAATTTTGCTTGCTACGAGTTGTAGGTGCTCTTCGCCATTTTCGAGCATTTCTTTTCACAGTGTACTCAGAAAATTTATTTCTAAACAGATTCTTTGCATGAACAAAACATAGGGACAAATCTGCATTTGAAGTTAATTGATAGTCTATCGAGCACAATTAAACTAATTTCTAATAATAATTAAATGACCACAACAAATCGAGTCGCAGTGTTTTAAATATGAAGAAATAGGTTGCACGTACAAGTGTTTCTTCAGATACTTATTGATCGGACCCAACGGCGCCAATTCGAGAATCAGCATGAAATGCTGAGCTTTGCAAACACCTAGAAAAGTTAACAAAATTTAATTAATTTCGGATATGAAGGAACAAAGCGTGAATTTAATTTAACACGCACCCCATTTAAAGCTTCGCCAGTATGTCTAATTAACGTTCTAACAAATATTCAACCTATGAACAACATTTTCAATGAAAAGTAATTTCGGAATAGAACTAGGTAGATTAATATTGTACCATCATTATCAATCCATTGAATGAAAATTCAGACTGCATACAGGGGCTTGAAGACTGGTGAATGTTAAAAAAATTCACCAATGTTACATAGTTTATAATCATAAGATCTACGTTAAGAGATCATGCAACAGAGCTGAAGTCATTTCGATTTTGTCTAGAAATGCCGTGTCAAAAGGAATGCTCTCCGCTTGCTTTCTTATAGGATTAATCACATTTTTCAGATGGTGTCTTAGAAGACGTACTTCAACACCATCTCAACCTAGAGCACTGCATTGTAAGAAATACATTAAGTCTCCGAGTAAATTAAGTGGCGTACCAAATCAAATTCCCATTCAATAGAAAAGCAAGAGAACTCAGATCCAGTTTTTTTTTCTCGATAAAATTTTATTTAAGTAGAACATTGCCGAGGAAAAAAGATTATTTATAGCATTGGACCCAATAATCAATTAATTACCATCCTTTCATGAAATTACAGATGATGGCATAGTGGTCTGGAAAATTGGGTGCGCCCTTATAAGCACATCTACTATCCATACTGGCTGAAGTGAAAAATACACGCTGTAACATTTGAGCTTCCTTTCGGAAGGTCTCCAATTCCACCTAATTCGAAACATTCAGAACTACTCAATTAGTATCACTGTTGACCAAAATTCGATACTAATAATTCCACTAATTTAGTGACCACTGAACTACCACTGAATTCTACGAACGTCAATAAAAAAATAGAAGGAAGTTTGGACATTTCCTCCATTAACCTACCGATTAATCGGACAATGTGTCTGTGTTTCAGTTGAGTCATTGTTTTGGCCTCGGAGAGAATGGTTTGCTGAAAACGCAAAAAAAAGGTATGTGCATGAAGCTTATGAAACGCGCAGGAAGATGAATAGCACTTCATAAAGAGGTAGGATTGCTTAATATGAGCTGATCATAAATTTTATCCCTTGGTATGACCTTTATTGACACGCCCATATGGCGAGAAACTGTCACACATTCTCGTAAAATGATCGCAACTCATAACACCTATAAGACATTAGAAGAAGTTACTGGACCCAAACTGAGGGCGAATATGAGTATACTCAAGCTCAGCCAACGCCCAAGTTGTGTCGATTATGTTATGGCCGATATGAAGACCAACTCATTGGGTAGAACACATTTGAGATCAATCTGTACTACTAGAACGATCGCACTGGAGAGCCAATAATAGCATGATTGTGAGGGAATTTCAGCCTCAGTTACATCATTCCAATTTACTAGTGGTATTAATAGAATGTATTTTAGTACTGTTAATTGTGGAGAAAATCCTAATCGACTATTTTCGTTACACTCGAAAGAAACTCACAATTTTAATCTCACATGAACTCGATTATTGACCATTGGTTTCCCACACTCACACCTGGATGCCTAAGACCACCTGTGGAGAAGCAATCGATGCAATTATTGGCTAACTAAGCAGCCAATCATTTTTCACCTATTTCAAGCCCAATTATGCCAACTTTTTCATTGTTTGAGTTTGAAAGGTCAAGTAGGAAGTAGAAGAGCGCTATTACATTGAAACGCATAATTCAGTATCGTTGAGGGAGATACTGTGATCCTGTATGGGTGGTCATTCATTTCATCGATAATAACGCCAAAATCAAGAGAGATTTAGAGACAGATATCAGGAATAAAGTTTCGACCTTTGACTTTTAATTCACCACTTAACACCATTTCAAGATTTTATGAGTGTAAGGTATCATTGAGTTAAAGCAATGCTATCGTTTTTTAAATGCAACGTCTTATATAGTCCAATCGTACAATCTTTAAGTTTGAACATAAATTAACGTACCTCACCAGTCGAAGCGATTTGTGACTCCTTCAGAGTTTTGACGGCAATTTCGACATCTTGTCCTTGGGGCGTATGGTAAATACCCTTCACGACCTGCCCAAAGTTTCCGCCACCTAAAAGACAGAACTATCTTTAATAAAAATAATTAAAGATGCAAAATACAATCGAGTCAACTTATTTTCTATCAACACTAAAAGGTTTTCTTTAGTGCTCCATAAGTTTAACTTAATTTTCTTTAATTGAGTAATTCTAGCTATACGTGCTTCGATTAACTGCGCCAAGTCAAAGAGTAAATGAGCTTGGAATCGTATCGAATCTCTGGATATACTTCTCTATTTGTGAAATGCGGAGCAGTTCCAAGTGCTATCTCAATGATTCAATGCGTTTATCATTAGACAAATCTCCCATTTAGGTGCAAGCGTGCTATAAACTGGTGCAATTAAATGTACATGCTTCAATTTACTAGATGAATAGCAAAATGGGGGGTGGGGGTGGGGGTGGGGGGAGGGGGGAGAGAGGGAGGGAGGGTTGTTTGACAGCAAGTTTGTTACAAACTCAAGCGATTTGAGTTGATAAGAAAACAAAGAATTTCTAAGGGCCGTAAAAAGCCAGCAGATTGAGGCAGTAAGATAAAAGTGCTCAAAAATGTAATTCGGTTTGCCAATGATCTCTGCAATTTGAATTTAAGGCTTGCAGAAATTAACTGCCAAAAATATTTTTAAAAATTTCTTTGTGTGGTATCAGGGGTATTTGGTTTATTTATTGCAAAAGTAGGTACTATTTTATGAATCTTAAAACTAAGAGCAAATTTTGAATTTGACCTTGTAGCGGATTGCTATACAAATAAGCCTTGACTAAACAAAACGTATGACGTGGAATGCGTTTTTATGAGGTCATAATGTACATGATGTATGATAAACCAGAACACTGGCACAGCGCTTAGTCATTAAATACGCCAATCCTGAAGTGACTCTTGATTGTTGATTGGCTGAGAGGTCTCTGCACTCGCAACCTCATTTGCTCCCTGATGCGATCAGCAACACACCCCACACTCCAGATTGTTCAAGCGCGCTTGAGATTGCTTAGGTTAACTCCGTTAGGGTTGTGTACTCCACAACCTTAAATAAATCTGTGTAAAGAGATATATGTTAAGAAAGCAAAGATGTCTATTTGAACCATTTCAGGATCTTGAGACACAAGTATTGAAGCGTTATAATAATTCCTCATCGACGCAAATTCACCTGTGTTTTTGGCCAACAGCACTGGTTGATTCCTTCGAAAAGAAATGGCAACAGAATGTAGGTAAGTGATTAGGTCCAAGATGTCTATCCTTTACTGAGTAGACGCAATTATGACGGAAAAATATGGCGGTAATGTAATTAGTAATTGGATAAGTATATTAATTTGCAGACTTTCGATTGGGAAAACCTGAGTGAGACACACGAAAGATAACTAAATTAATTAAGTGCGAATAATAGGCAAATCAGAGAGTATATTGGATTGAAAACTAGGAATAAAGTTGTTAACATATATAAAGGGGCACAGCAAAGATTATCTCTCTTGAGCGAATGCCATTGAATGCCCAATTTTCCACTTTTATAAATATCTACCGTTACCTTGGTCGCTCATAGCTGTTTTTAGGAGATACAGCGAAAAATCAAAGCTTCACGATGAACCATTCGTTTGGAAATATTAGGCAGTGGAAAGCATCTCATAAAAAAGTTTGCCTTCCATTTTCCCTTATTACTCAAACAAATGAGCATACCGTAGTAATACTTCTCCATAAGAGGCGAGCTGTTGCTGTGGATATAAAAACGTAAAAACCACAACGACGACAACAGTTCGCCAACTAATAACCCAGACAGAGGTATCGCCTCAAATGAATGCGAAAGTGTAATTTGATGGTGGCATCCTAATTACAAGTTCTTGCTGTTAATTGCCTCATTGGGATATTAGTTTAAAAAACAACTAAGGTGACGGGGAGAGGGGGAGGGGTGAGAATGGGGAACGCTGAAATTACCCAATCTATCCATAAGTCGGATACTTTCTGATGGTAGGAAAAGTGTATTATCCGGCAGTGAATCATAGATTTTTTGGGCTTCTTCAATAGCTGGCAACACTGATGTAGGTATGTTTTGAGATTTTGCTACAGGAGTCTCAAATTTTTCGGGATTTTCCACAGTACTCTCTGGTGGTTCGGGTCTTCGCTGATTCTGAGTGGGTGATATCCTCAGTTGCTGTTGTTGAAATTGATTATTTTGGTGTTGTTGCTTTACTTGACAACAGCTGGAGTTACAGAAGGTTGAAACACCAGGAGCATGATGACATGATTGAGGAGAACCGACGGAGGGATTAGATGTTTGAGAAGAGGTGGTCGTCGGTGGTCGTTGGATGAAGGGGTTCAAAATATGAGGAGGTGGAGGTGGAAGAGATTCCAGATTGATCGATACCAAGGAACTACTTTGATGGGATCGATCTGAAATTGGAAATTATTTTAGGTAGAAATACTTTTTCATAAACTTAGATCGAGATATATACAGGCAAATGAACCAAATTATTTGGGATAACAGGTTCAAGTTAGTAAATAAGTCAAGTTTCTACTTTCATTCCGTCTACTCCTGAACATTAATCCTTTATTGGAGATACTCTGAGTTCGAATCTTCGCACACTAAGCAAAATGAGAACACACTATTTCGACACCAATTCGAATCACACAAGCGTACATTTATCGTAGAGCACAGCTTGTTCAACTTTAGCCCTCTGAAGTTCAACCGCGCTACTTTAAACCTTATCCAATTTGAGTTCCTTCGTTTTGGAACGCCAGCTTGGGTGTTCCCAATCTCATTGCAAATAAAACGTTCCATAGCATGCAACCGAAAACAAAACACTTCAACTATTCTAGAAGTGAGAGAAGCAGACGAACACAATGGAAGCCTTAGCCCTTCGAGGGAAAAATTCTTTACACTTAATTTTTTCTCTATCCTACGATAAATGCACCATTGGAAGGTTTCCGTCACTTAGCAGACGATATGATTTTTTTTCACTGTTGCGAATAATGAAAGCAGTACATTTTGATAGATACTTACTCATTCTGTTTTCACGAAGCTGCCAAATGAAATTTCGTGTTGAATGTGAGCCTATAATACAAAGTTTGTGTTTTATATAACCTCCTATAATTGTTTCTTTAGTAAGCGCTGTGTTTTTTGGAGCAATAGGCCAACTGTGTGAATGTACTCCCAAAATCCACAACATATATAAGCTGGAATAAAGAAGTACCTTCACTGCTTCCATCAGGTTCTTCCCAAAGCACATCGATGATGGGTGGGAAATTGAGTGATTCAGGCGGTAGACCATTGTTTGGAGCAAATTTACAAGGTGGTATCTGGTTGGACTGAGCAGCTCGAGAGTTAATGGGGCTACACTGACCTGGGGCACTGTTATTAGTGCTATTGGCAACTCGAAATACATCGGGTATCAAAGGACAGGTTACGGAAGATGGAATCGATCGTGGCTGGGATCCGTCGCTAGAAACGCAAGAAAAAGCGAACATTATTGCTTCTAATTAACAAATTGGTACAAAAAAAATATTACCAACTGCAGAGCCAAGCCTTATATACCCTACTAGAAAATCATGGATTAAAGCCCTGAGTGGATATCAAAAAGAGTAATTCCCAAGCCTATGGTGACCGCAGCTAAGACAAAGTAGTTGCTACAGATGGTAAAACTGTTAGCTGATGGTCTGTATGTAATAAAGCGCTGTCTTCCCAAAGATTCGGGCTGAAAGCAAAACGCAGCGGTCAATAAGCACTGAACGAGATCATGATTCAGAAGGCGCAGAAATAAATTATGAATTTTGAACGTAAATTACCCATTTTACTACTATTGTGAGCAATCCGAAATCAAAAATCAAATGAACCATGATTTTTTGATACCTCAAATTTGCCCTCGGCGACCGTTTAATTCACAAATCAACATTACAGCAGACATTCAACTTTTAAAAAAAATTGACATGAATTCTGAAAAGAGGAATGAAAATTTAGCGAGGTTAAAATCATTACTGAATTGAATCCCCTCCATTAAGTCAATTTCAACTTGGCAGCTAATTAATCGTACATGTTAGTTGAAATAAAGCGAAATCAGAATACGATTATAAACAGGGTGGCAAAGAAAA
This sequence comes from Hymenolepis microstoma, assembly GCA_000469805.3. NCBI lineage: Eukaryota > Metazoa > Platyhelminthes > Cestoda > Cyclophyllidea > Hymenolepididae > Hymenolepis > Hymenolepis microstoma. The sequence continues at coordinate 2,586,073 of LR215994.1, forward strand.
AGGCTAATTAAAATTCTATTTTTATTTAGTGGTAAGTGCGGTGCATAATGTAATAAAGTGCAGCCACTCAAGGTCACTTTCACAATGGCCCGTGTGGGGCCACATGATGTTTATCAGCCATTTTCTTGTTGACTGTCTATTGCCTAGTGATGCGATACCACTAGTTAATACCGCCTATGACAGTAGTCCTGCAGCATTCTGTTTTCACTCGAACATGGAGCGCTTAAACGTTAGAACTTATTTTGGGCGTAGGTGGAAGGTACACCACAAAATATGCACAGACAGTGCTAATAGTGTTTTCTAGAGAATGATTGCTAAGTCTAGAGTTAAAGATTCACTCGCTAATGCCAAAAGACAGGAGAATAAACAGTGTGGTCATGATAAAGGGCACGTGTTGAGTTGTATATCGAAGGTCACGCTGAACACTTTCAATACTAGTTGCGAACTATTTGATGCTCAGTTAGTTGACATTCATAATGTACTATATTTGCTACTTGTATATGGAAATATAAGCGTAATTTGCCTCTCTGTATTTACACCGGATCTCTTTTAATTTGGCCAAATGGTACTTGGAGTAATTTTTGACCACAATAATTAATTCCTTGCAAATGCGCAGTAAACATCCCCACCTCCCCTTTTTATCTACCTAGCGATCTAAAAAGCAGTAAAAGTCTAGTCACATGTCGGATTTGCCCATAGTCAAGCAATATGAATATCACACCCTCACAGCGTGGTAATAATAATAATCCCTTAATTCTGCTACTTGCGCTCTCCTCAAGAGATACGTTGTCTGCGGAACTGACCAAGCCAATAATGGTCACTTTTCAGAAACAAATAGGGGCCTTCGTAGAGTTTAAATAGGAATAATTACGCGGATGGAAGTGTTAACAATAAATTTATCCCAATTGCCAAAGCTTACTTGAAAACAGCATTTCAGTTAGGAATCTGAAGAAATGTAATGCATTTTTTTTCATTTCATTAGTACTATACAAAATTATGACCTCCGCGCCACAACGGATTAGGCCATAGCTAACCAAAACCTCAAACCAATTGAACATCTTCTAGTCCTTTCTATATAACGAAGGTTAAAAGGCATTAGCGACGAATGACCATCCAACTGTGATTCACGACAATTTTTTTAATTAAATTGAATTGATAGAAATGTTGCTGGTACCTTGATGCGTTTATATTAACAGAACCAACGGAAGTCGATGTGAAGGTGGGCTTGAGTCGAGCTCTCGAAAATGGGGAGGTTGGAGATGAGGTCAGATTACCCGATTTGGGAGTTGGGGTGGCCTCCGTGCTCACGGGAGTAAAGGGAGTGTGCATAAACTCATCACTCACACATCCGAAAGTCATAGACTGTAAAGGCGGCAGATTAGGCCGGGTAAATTTGTTAACTGCAGATGCAGAAACGCGTTTCAATCCTGCGCCGTTGTTCTGTATGTTGAACTTATTTCCAGCCCCTAAGGTGATATTTTTCAGAGATGTGGGTGCATTATTTGCATTCTAAGAGGAAAAATAGAAATAAATTTCTACTTATATTTAAATAAGTAATCTAAATAAAAAATGTCAACCTATTCTGAGTATGTAACAGGACACACTGCATTTAAAGGACATTTCATGCTTTGTTACTATTGTAATCCTCAAACGAAGAAATAATATTTGTTTAAACTTTCAATTCATTACTGTACAGCCTTCGTTTACAAAGATTTGCGATTATTTGGAGCCAAGCAGCTTTGAAAAGGCCCGATTTAACCATGAGCAGATGAGACCCGAACACTCACGTGAACCATAAAAATGATTGCATAGTAGGATGGCATGTCATGGATTGTTTGAAAAGCACCTCAGAATAGACGAACTGTTGAGAAGGCAATACCTTATTTAAAAATTTGTTCACTGAATATAAACAAACATTTGGTTGTTCAGAAGACAACGAGGAAGGAACTTTCAGATTCAATAGATTTCATTCAACTGATTTTCACTTTGGCTAATTTTGGACAAAAGACCGTTATTCTTCTGGTGAAGATAAGACGATTTGTGTCTCCTTATTCCTAATTTTTACAACATCGCCAATCGCTTATGTGAATCAGTTACACTCGTTGCCAGTTACAGTAATTTACTTTGTATCAAAGTTGCTCAATGATTAGAACTTATGAACGAGAAAAGATTCTATAAACGAATCAATAAATACTCAATTTTGAGGACATTTTGGACATTTCAAACCATCGTTACCTAAGTAGTTTAAATTAGATTAGTTGACGTTTCTCAGGGCGATAAAATTTACCCGTCATTTGAAACTAACTTTGGCAAACATGGGTTTTTGAGGAGAGGCAAATAAAGTCTTAACCACTCAAATTAGTCTCAAGAATGACTCACAGATCGAAATATCGATTGCATTTTGACATATTGACTTAGGTAGTGTAAAAAACGGTTTTTATGGATCTTACTCCAAAATCCCGGGAGATGAAAGCTATGCAACTGTTAGTTTGACCAATGTCCCACAAACCAACGCGTCGTACATACATCCAACCCACTGTGTATTCAAACGACCATTTGTCACGCGTTTATCGGAGGCAGAAAGAGAGAACTCGATTCAAATTTAAATGAATTTGAAAACAACAAAGCAATTGTAATTTTAAAACATCTAATGTGCAACTAATGAGCACTGAGTAAACAAAAAGATAAAAAGACATGATTTTAGGGAGCTTAATTCTGCCTAGCTCACTCCCTCTGAAAATGACGCCACTCACCTGATTGGCTAAAAGACTTGTAACATTAGGCCAATCATTGAAGGAAATTAGATCATTACTGGCGTGCATTACATCTTCACTGTTCTTCCTAGGTACTGGCGAACAACCACTTCCAGTATTTCCATCTGAATTTGCCGAATTTAAGGGGAAAGAGGCCAGAGAAGGTAGTGAATGAGTGGAAAATCGTAGATTATTCATTGTAGTGGCTGTCTTCTTAAAAGAGTTCTAAAAAAGAAAACAATACCAAATTTGTAGTACCACCAGTTTACTTTTAAATTTTCAGTAGCACCAAAAGGGAAGTCAAACTTACGGAAGATCCATCTTCGAGTGATTCACTGGAAATCGAGCCTGAATCTAAAACAACAAAAAAAAGCAAAAACAGATACAATTACAGTGAACACTTCTCAGATGGCAAAGCTATTTTCTCAAATACAAACAAATTAGCAAGCGAATTCATTCTTAAAAGTTGAACAGAATTGTTCCCATCCTCGGCCCTTTTTCATACCATAAAAATATATTCTAACCTTTCATAATTTCTATTAAATAATGATTACACGGAACAATTGGTTTAGCCTGTCAGCTAATCTTTACCTAATATGTGGAATCGAAGGCCCACAATTGTAATAATATCATTATATTGTGAAAATGTAAATCGAATTTATATTTAAATATTTTGCTTGGTAAAGTTTAACGTCGGCATTTTTTAAATTACAATTGAAAATTGTTTGAACAGTCAAAATATTTCATATATTAATTTTTATCAGTAAAAGACGAGCCGTGTTATTTTTGAAGCATCACTTCAGTGCTAAGAGTTGAGATTTAATTCGAAATTCATTTTATTAAAAATTCAATCTAGATAGGAAATCGTATTTCACGTTCTTTTTTTACCGTCTTTCGGGAGGTAATTAAAATGATAAATTTGGTTATCAGGACATGAGCGAATCTCACAATCTCAAACTGTGATTGACTTTTATGACTCAAAGCCATACCTGTTCTCTCTAGTACCTTCCAATTCCATTGATATCAGTTGACAAAATTATATCATTGTAACCAGTTTACGTTTTCAGTCCGTAGAGCGATTGAGAGAAGGCAACATTTTAATTTCCAGTTCTATGAAGCTTCAAAGGGTCATCTTTCCTATCAGTACCTTAATCGCTCAGTGTTTCAGCATTTTTACATCTCATAATGAAGGCCCCACCGAGTACTAGATATGAGTAAATAATTGGTAAAGTATGGCAAGAGAGTTGACTAAGTTAAGAGAGTGAGGGGACAATAAAGACCTCTTCACTTTCGAGTGAAGCAGACGCATTTAAACCACACCGATAGCGTATAGTCTCAGATTAGCGAAATATCAACTTTTAGTTATGAAGTAGACTGTGATCGCATAATTGCAAATAAAAAGCTTCAAGATCTCTTCTCAGGAGGAAAGTATTTTTGTGCTTACTTTCTGGTAAAAGAGGTACCGTATGCCCTTAGAACAATGTGCTTTCTTTCGCTTTCATTCAAATAAGGCTACCTCAACAAAGGCGATATCCCGAAATGATTAATTGATTAATTATGTGGTGTGCTTTAAGATAATCCATTTTATCTAGAGGTTAGGGAACTCGTCTAAATGCTTTTGAACGCAATGATATATACGGGAGACGAATGTTTCCAACGTAAGAGGATCGTATCCCACGGAAAAATGTCGGCCATTGTAATTAAGATGTCTCCCTCATCTCCACAGACTTCAGCAACTAGACGAATTTATCACAGGGATATAAATTAACGAGGAAACTGTTGTTATTATGTCATCACACCATTTGGTCTTAGTAAAAAAATACTTTAAGCAGGACTGCGTTACCGAATACACGGACTCCAGTTTCTCACTAAACGTGTTCTTTTATTGGTACTTAGGAAAAGAAAATTGTCCTTCTCTTTTTTATGCTAGTAGGAGCGTTTCATTAGGTAAATAGAAATAGATAAGCTAACTGACCAATTCGAAAGGTGTATGACAACAAAGGAGAGCTTAAGATGATAAGAGCTTAACTGTCATGGTGAAGGGGATATCGATTGGGCAGTTAAATTGAAAACAGCTATTACATTGTGAAAGATAATGAACCTGTAGGAAATATGCGAAAATACACTGGAGATATGCAGATTTGCAGTTCAAAAAGTCTTTACTGAAAGCATCAATTAGAGTGAGGGAAATTGGATAAGGAATGATATTACCTACTCATTGCTTTAAAATTATACAAATAAACTGAGACGTTGCTGTGAGCCTACTGACTCATGCCTTTACCTTGACAGTCGGTAAAAAAAGATTCCAAAAATCGGCGCACCCCTTCAGCATGACCCATCACGCCTATTTCTCACAAGTGGGATTACCCTAGCTCAGTACTGACGCCCCCCACTTCCCTACTAATTGTGCAATCAAGAATAAATCGGAAAAGTGGACGGCTTCAAGAGGCTACAAAAGTCAAGATGTTCCATAAGCGTCTAGTAAAGACTCCATCTAACCCCAGCCTCGAAGATTGAAGCAAATCGATCTTACACTTTCCCTGTAAAAAGCCTCAAAAACTCCATTAACTAAATTCATTAGATGCCTGGATTTCGTAGTACTGGCATGGGAATTAGTGTCTTTCTCGACAGCACAAAATACACCGTACTCAATCGGGTTAAGACCTGCGTGGAAGTGAGGAGCTTGGAGGCAAAACATACTCTCCGACTAGTGAAGTCCGAAAAAAACTGCTCTCAACCATTTTCGACTTTTTGCTGAGTTGCGGCATGAGCCCGAAGATCACAAATGCAGTAAAATTAGCCTATTATTGGCTACCATCGATGCCAAGGCCTTGGCTACCACAGTAGTCAGTTAGTCCGGGTGACACCTGGGTTGTCACTAATCCTCACTTTAAAAAAATGTGAAGGAGATGTCACTACATCACCCTCAGAAGGGAGGACACAACATCCTAAAACTTTGACCGGTTCGAGAAATTGAGTTTGCGTATTGCGCTTTTCATCCTGTCAAAAGTTTTTCTCAACAGAAAAGCGCCGGACTATTTGTGTCTCAGAAAAAGGTTTCACTTTGCCCGCAAGTTCTTTACATTTGTCACATGACGACATTCACCGGTCTTTTGCCTGCGAAGTTGATCTCTCCAGAATTTCGATGATATTATACTCCAACACCTTTTTCCTTCAAAATCTACTGCGAGAGCAAAATAACATCGTCTTTCTTGTAGTCTCCTTGCAATTCTTCAGCTGCTGTCGGATTAATTTCAGAGTGATACGTGATCATTGAGCTGTGGTTGCAATATTAATTTTTAAATGAAACAAAGTGTGTTTGAACGCCGTTAGCAATGCTAGAAAAAAACACTGTAGAATCTATGCTAAACACATTTTGTGGCTTAAACAACAATTTCTTAAACAGATCTTAGATGATTGGCTGGCTGATTAGCCAATAATTGTAGCGACGGCTTCTCCACAGGTGGTCTTCGATAACAAGATGTGAGTGTGGGAATCCAATCGAACCGAGATTCCGTGAATGAGAGGGAAGATTACGCCTTTCTCTCGAGTGTAGCGAAGAAAATATTCGATTAGGCTTCCAAACGGTATCTTAAGCATGTGGATAAAGAAGCGTAATGTTTGAATAGCACTTGAAGGTGAAGTTGATTTTGGTGCTATTCTAAAACGTTGGAGAACTTTCATAAACAGAACCATTAATATTCTAAACTTAATTGAATAGTAGAGAATTTATATTACAAATTTTGGACAAAATTTTTCCGTATGAGCGATCGATGCTTCACTGACTCCGAGGTCTTCGGAGATTAGATTACGGGAAATGATTCTTTGTTTGAATTGTTGGTAAAAATGTTGTCACATTTTTCCATCAAATGCTAAACAAGAAATTCGGCCAAATTTAAATTTTTTTTCGAATACATCTCCTGCTAAAATGAAGCCATTGTTGAAAAGAACTAGGAAATCTAATAACAAAGTGCAATATAGCAAAGGCAAAAATGGATAATGACTTACTTCAGTGATAGAATAGATAGGGCGAGAAATTCCTATACCACAGTACACCACAGAAATTCCTATACTACAAAAGCAACGCATTGAACAAAAAAGTATTATGATCAACACGAACTCAGTAAATGCAATAATGAAAGCACTAAAACAACCAAATTCATGACGAATTCTAAGAAGAGATATGCTACTTTCAAGTGCTTCAAAATTATCGCCAAATAACTTTATTTCAAGGGTCGTGAATAAAAGTGTCAACAAACACGCAAAAACTTCAAATCAAATAACCAAAATGGATCAGCGTAAAATATCTCAGACGATATAAATAGCCAATAGATATTTTACTGGAAATCACATTCCCAATAAACAAAAATGACATTATGACTTATTTTATACATTATTGTTAATATTTTCTATCTTTTTACAAATTTACGAAAAGCAGTTTTTCCCTAATCTTCTCTATGCAAAATTCAAGAAAGTCGCTAATATTACGTAAATTCACTGTGTACTATCGCTCTTTAGAGAAAAACAATTAATTGAAGGATCCACCATCCTGTTGACTCAACCGCCACTCCATGGAGTTTGAAGTTTGAACATAAGCTAACAAATAGGCAATGGAGTATAATACCAGCGCGTCTTGGTGAGCCATTTTATGACATACTGAACTCTCTGTTTACCAATTTATTTCAACTGGTACTTTTTACCTTCCTGTGGGGTTAAAAGAATATGAAAATACATGTTCAATAACTATGTTGCATGGATCAACTGCAGTACATTGGAGATTGTTCACTCACCTTGTTTTGTTTTAATGAAATCAGGAGCCGCGACAACCTTGCGGAGTTTGCACAGTAGACCATCCTGTCGAAAGTGATAATGATCGATCATCTGAAAAGCAAAAAAAATATAGGCCAATTATAATTCCGACAAAATAGGTTTTGAAATTTAATTGAATCACAACACATATACTGTAGTGTGCAAAAAAATTTGCTTATAACCCGCGCCCATAATCAGAAGGACGTGAATCCATTTAATTAGGCATTTAATTGGGCTTAATTTATGGTGGAGAAATTTCTTCCGTACATAAAACGTCAGACTGAATTTCTTAGTGTCCCGGGGGTGTTCTTGAATAATTAAATGGAACAGAACTTTAATTACTAAATACGCTCGATCTAAGTAACAGATTAATAGGGAAAATAGGTACTCGCGTGTCTACTTTATCAGATTAAATCATTTTGAAAGCCCTGAATAGACTGAGTGAGCGACCATTAGGTTGGGAGTGGGGGTGGAGGGTTAAAGAGGGAAGAAGAGGTTCAATCATTTGCAAATCTATTAAGCACTACATAACTCTAAAATTAATGTGCATGCCAAAATTTAATCTAATTCACAATGGACATAAATATAATGTCTGAAGCTTCAGAACCGTGCTTGAATTGTATATCAAATGACTGAATTTTATTAATCAATAATTCAGAATAGAATAAGCGTGAAACTCCACAACATTTCACCCTAACTATTATTAAAATTCTTAGATACAGGAAGTTTGAAGGCCTTGTAATCTATTCAATCAGCGGTATATTTGTACGGGCTCTCTTTAACTGAACTTAGCAAATTTATTAACATTTATATTCCCAATAGATTATCACAAAGAAAACGCCTAGAGCGCTTTGAGCAATTTTTCATTCACCAATCGCCATACAAAGCTCCAATCTCAAATATCTCAGCTTGTATAGGTTTTGATTACGAATTTCTTTGGGGTAGAGATCTTCAAATTTCACTTTCTCTCCTGTTATAGATTGCAGATAAGGCGATATATAGTGCTCAGGAAAACTCTGTTCTTATGAGATATACTACAGTCACTACGAGCCCAGAAAGAGTGAATTAGCCACCCAAGTCTAATTTGGTAAGCAAATATTTATTTATTGAAATAAAGTATTAATAATACATTTAATATATAGTTCGTGCTTATAGTAATTGGTAGGAGAAGACTAAACCAACGGTCTGATGTGGCCCAATACTATTGGTTAAACAGCTGACCAACCGATGAAGGAGGCGAATCATCTCTCCATGCCGTGACCTCTGCCAGAGTAGTTTTTCGATAACCATCTATTCAACCATCCAATCGTACCTTTGACATATATTTAACTTATTTTTATTAAATACTTTTAAAAGAGGTGTCTTCACTAGCTATTTACTAATGCATCTACTAAGAAATTTTCAAAGCACCCTTTCTCTGTCCAGGCCTTTCCCATTTTTGTCAGTCAACGACCTTTGGTTGCTTTTTTTCTTGCGGGTAATATAGCGTCCTTTAACAGCAAATAGTGGATAACTGCTTTTAACATCCATCAGAAAAGAGCTGAATACATCTCTTGCATAAAAGTGTTTCAAACTATAAACGGAAGAGGAGGAAGGGGTGAGGGGAAGGAGCAGAGGATAAGATATGGATAAAATGACGACAAAAGCAGAAAAAAAACAGGAGAAGGATTTTGAAAATTAATGGGTGAATGTGAAATACTGAGGAAGAAAACAGTGGAACAAATTCGGCTGACAATTTGGATAAAAGTGGAATGTAAAACAAAATGGATTGTGTCTTGTCATTGATGGAAAGTGGCAATAAGCCACTTACATTTAATAAAATAAATCATATTTCGGGGTAATTATAATGAGATTTATAGTAAGTAGTAACTGTTCATCTTTAAGTAGGATCAAGAATCGTTAAAATGTAAACATCGGATAAAAATTGTCTCACGTCAAATGGTTTTAATAAAACTTGTGAAAAAAGACCACAGAACAGCAAGATTTCCCATATCGCTAAACATAGAAAAACTTGAAAGTGACGTTCTAGAAAAACAGTAGAGTGAAACGGCATAACTCTGACGCTCAAATGAAGTGGGGCTTCTCCTTGTTCCACGATTGTCTTACCTATTGAACTTGTTTTCGGTTAACCACGTTTCTCGCTTCAATGTGTTTTGATGCTTCTCTGAATGTTGTTAAGTGTTGAGTATGCTGTTCAATGATTAGATAATTTTAATCTAATTATATTTACCGTTTGACTTCGAAGAACGCCACCTATACACCTGGCACCATAAACCATTTATTTGCTCAAAAACAACAACTTTGATAAGCATGTGTGTCCACAACTAACTTCCGACACAGGGCGAAAGCTCAGAATAAACAACATTACGTGCCGGCATCGGTATACTAGGATTTTGGCTAATAGAAGAGCAAGAAACATGCGTCAAAGGTGCCATAACCAAATATCCCCTCCTTCTACCTCACTCCCGAAAAAAATTATCAACTGATCAAAAGGTCTAGACATAGTAGACACCTTTTCAATTGGGAACACAAAGGAAAGAAATGCTAGCATTTAATGTTGGGAGCAATTAAATATGAAGAATTGAGCCAAACCCCTCGAGTAAAACGTGCATAACCTGGACACACATCCCCAATGAAGTAGGGATCTTAAAAACTCGACTTAAGTCGCAAAAGCCTACTTCACCATACCCTCATCACTTCTACATTGATCTAATTGCCTGTCTTTTGGTGCAAATGCTATATTTTACACGATTAAAGTTTGTAAGTTACTTGTCCTAACCTTGTTAATAATACTGGTATTTTAAAAATTTTAAACCCCCAAGAAACCTTTATATACACTGGCTTAAAACAGCCACAATCAACCGATTAAACAGGACCAAAAAATTAGTCCAAACTTTGCTTCACAGAAAGAAATCTTTCCGCCAATTTAAGTGCCCATATTATACAACACCTACGACTTAGGGATAATTAGAGCAAAATACCTCAGTCGATTTAAAAATTAAATTACAACAACCTTGCCTAATTCAAAAAATATTAATTAAAATTTTTCTTAGCAATTGGTCAATAGTTGCGTAATACTACTTGCTGCGGAAAGTATAAACACAAAAAATAATTTGTCGTTATTTCGATTTTTTGAAAATTAAATGGAGTAGAGATCATGATCCGTCTGGAATTTGGAAAAGGAACAAATGGAAATAAAGACAGCTATGCAACTGGCATTGATGTAGTTGAAGATTTATGGACTTTTTTTTGACTGATTTTCTTGCACTTTAGATATTTTAAATTTATCCACTGAGCTGATAAAAGTCGTTACTTGGATGACATTATAATCCACGGTAACGTATCAGGGCTAATGAAATTTTAAAGTAGACAATATCCCCAGAAGTTGATCAAAGGGATCGCATTCGCGTATCTAATGGTCGTGTATCGGCCTCCCAGACAAGCAATCATCAATATTTGTCCCTACAATTGCAGGGCCTTTCAGTAAAATCTCTTCCACCATTAGAACTCCTGTATTCTCACAATTCTGGGGAAAATTGAGCTAATTTAAGGGCAATCAATCCAGGAGGACTCTTCTAAAGGAATACAAATTTTAGTCAATGGTATATTTTTGTAATATCCGCAACAGGAATGTCGAAGAGGTAACAGATAAAACCAGGAAACCTTACTAATTATACTTCATTTTAATTCTGATTTCATTGATTTCTAAATATTTTACGTTAATTCATTCAATTCAATTCATCAAATTCTAGTAATTTCAAGTTAGGGGTTTAGGAGTCGACCTCTATGGTTCTCTATGGTATATTTCCATGAAGTTTGTGGTCCATTTGAAATCGGATAAAGTTGAGTGACTGATAACGTCACTATTTGTCTCTTTAGCAATCAAGAGGCATTGGTTTACACTAACATGCTTTTTGAATTGTGAAATAAAACCACGATATACTTCTGGAGTAAAGAGGGATATCCCATCTTTTTTCGAACTGATCACTCCTATTCGAAAGAAGTGAAGGGGAGAATATCACTGTCACGGAATAACATCTGATCAGATTATCGGATGCAATTGACCTTAAATTTGGAAGAAACAAGAATATAAACCCGAATAATCAATAATAAACAATAAACTATTCTAACAAAGGATTAGTTATACAAAATTTGGACAGCAAAAAGTAATAAATACGAAAATGCATCTTTCAAAAATGGCAGGGTTTACTTTTTAGAGAAGTTGACACTTGATTCCGCTGTTAATTTTACTACAATTATTAACATTTTTATTAAAATCTTTCGCCGCTTTTAAGTATTTGGAAAACCTTATTTGAGAATCAACAATAAGGTACTTAACTTTTTTACTTGAAGGATTAAAAACCAAGAAAAATTATTCAGTGAAAACAAACACCCCATTACGTTTCGTTTTACTGCTTAAAATGCACTTTTGGTCACGCTGGAGGCCTTAGAATCCACGTAAATTGACACGAAAGTGAACAATAGCAGTGCATGCTGAATTAATAACTCATGTTACTTTGTGGTAGTTGACGCCTTCAGCAACTATCGAGAGGAAAAAACCACACTCTCGCCAACAATTGACGCGTACTTTCCATAGATCAATAACACTTGAGACGTGGTGAAAGGCAAATCAGATAATCAAGTTATTTTATCCTAAGACATCCATTGAATGGAGTGCTGAAAAATGAAAGACTACTGAAAATGGAAGATCTGTTGAACAGCATGTATTTAGAGTATCATAGATAAAATTGCTCAAATGCGCTTTCATAAGACAGTGCTGCTACTATCGTCTATTGGGCCACAGATTTCCTCTTGTCTGTTGATTATGTAGGAATAATATTATATCAATGGTATTCTCCAAACATTTAGACAACCGCGGTGAAATGAATGCTAAAGTTTGATGAACATATCCCTATTCATAGTACACTATTGTAACTCCTAAACAGTCGCGTTCAAACGCACCCTTGTCATTAGGGGACCTTGACAACCACAACCACAATAATCAAATGTCACTATAACTGAGAAAATGAAATGAAAGACACTTTTGGCGTTGCCGGGTTGGTTTGATAGTTTTACCTTTACAAGGAGAAGACTATTACGAAAAATGCCTCTGTATATGTACATGCATTCGAGAGGTATTTTATTATCTTGCGTCTGGTACTGCGGGTGAGAAAATTCGTAATGTTTCCTGCAAATTGAAAACACTACACTTTGTAAACGAGAGAAAAGCCCAATCCCTTATTTACAGACCACTTTTCATGAAATATATATTGGATTATACGAAAAAAAATGATAATTAAATAATCGCATTAAAAGTTATCCGACATAAAAAGACAATTAACAATTAATCAGTCAATTCTTCTTGATAGGTGATATTTGAGATCGTTTGAATGTCCTCTATCGGCATTTCCACCACATGGGCGACACTTAATCAGTTTTTCACCAACCATCTCACTCTAAAATAATTCGCAGTTTCACTTTAACTACTCCTGAGAATATCCAAAATTTATGCCATGACATATAAAGGGATTACGGGAAGGATGTTAGGGCAATTAAACCGAACACATGCTGTCTAATTCTATTTTTCTGTAACCTATTTTGTCCTGAAGGTGGGTGAATATAAAGGCTAGACGGAAAAGTATACTTTAGGGGGATGAAAAGGAATCGACAATCCGGAGACTTTGAGGAACAATTGAACCAATGGTTAGCGTCTTCATGTAGACGGCCCACTAACCAATGAAAACATGCTTTGATGTTAGTATTAGTGACGAAATTACTACATAGTCCAAATGAGTCATTGTGGGGGCGGAATTGAAATTAACTCATGAAACACACCTGACAGGAATTAGCATTACCAGGTACAAGTAGCATCAAAGTAATAACTCCATCGCCGCCATCATCGCGCAGGAAAGATAGCCTTGCTGATAATTTAGCAGCAACCAATCAATTCCAAGTCGCATTTCTAACTCTACCCACCACCACGAGCAACTCCTTAAACATAATCCTTTGTTTAAAACTGATTGGATAAATTGACAGTTTTTTTGTTTGTAGGCTAGGTCTGAAGAAATTTCCTTATTAATCAAATTACCAGTATCTGCTTCATAAGGTGTACAAAAGTGATATAATGAACTCAGAAAAATGTTTACAATGGTTACATTTAATATGTGATTCTTTTCGAAATACCGTTAAATAACGGCTAAAAGAAAGGTTATGTCTGGTTACTACTGCACGTCTGTCTCAATTAAGGAACATTAAGTTGAGTTGTACTCAGATACTATCTCAAGAATAAGAGCAGGTAGACTAGTCCCCTGTTGATGTTTGTGTTTAACCCGAATTGGAAAAAAAGTTGCTTAATTTTTTATTTAGATTGGTAGCTTACTTCAATTAGAGTTTCGAAGTACTGCCCTCCTTCGATAGAAAGTCGATTGAGATGCTGCTCAATTTTGTAATGCCGGGGTTCATTTTCATACATCAAACTCAGCACATAGGCTCCATCCTCTTTACGACATCGTACCCTGAAAGAAACACAATAAAGCATTAATGAATTATTTCCGGATAGACATCAATATTTGAAAGTTGAATGATTCGAACAAAATGCAGCTTTGGGAAGAACGCTAATCGACTGTAATAGGATATTTGCACATGTTCCCAAAGACTTCTAAACAATATCCCCTCTAACAGATCAGGAATATAATTCAAGTAATAGAAGCAGAAGTTAGTTGGACGTCAAGTCGCCTTTTCCATCAAATTTTGGAGAACGAAACGCAAGGCAAAATCAGTCTCTGGTGTTTTTGTGCCCTACCCAAAAATCTTGTCGGTTGGACAGAAATAGACTCCTTTCTGCGTAAAAAAGGCTAAGATTAACCATTGCCCGATAATAAAAAAAGGGCCATTCAGCAACTGGGCTTCAAATGAACACGTATCAAAGTGGTTGGATGAAACGTTCAAACCAGTTTAATAAATTTATTAATTTTCATGCCATCATGTAGTCAAAACGCCAATATGTGGCGTTTGTGACAACGATACTTATGGATTAACGAAAGCCAAGTCAATTTCAATAATATTAGGGTCGAAAATTGGGCATTGATTATTTTGAAAACAATGTTAAAATCTAATGTACTTTTAATTCATCCATCTGCTAATATATTTGTAGCTCTTTCTCAATGGCCTTTTACTTTTCCATCTCATTTGTGCAAACGAAATTTGCTATTCTTTTATTAAATACTTGTTCAAGTGGACTTATATTTCAGACGAAATTCGAAAGCATTTTACTCCCTGAGTGTGCTCTGTGGCCCTGAGAAGGGTATAATCAAAGTGAACAAGGTCTGGCGAATGTGGAACCCCCAAATCAAATTCCTTATTTTTACATTGTCAACAAAAGTTAACTTCCTCTGTAATTGCTTCGTCCAGTTTAAAGAATTCACAATGAATTATTACACGAATATTCCACGAATTGCATGGAAATTTCGGAGGGACGACCTTGTCTTAGGGAGTGGGATGAGTGGGTGGCTTGGAGACAACTAATGCTTTACGCATTAAAGTTGCCCCAAACGATTCACTTCTCGGTCCAGGTCAAAAATTACGATATAAAGGGTGATTTTTTTTGTTTTGACAGCAAAAATGCTCACGTTTGTTATACTAAAGATTTGATACGGCGGCAATTGCCCAGTCGACCATAGAAATGTGAGTTCCTGCGATAATTCCTCCACAGTTAAGACAAATATCTGATTTAACCAAAGATTTGAATAAGACATCATCACAACTTGTAGGTCATTCTGATTTTGGAAAATTATTTCCATTCCCACTGTCGCTTCAAATCTTTTCAATCAGAATTCACTTCGGTGAACTGTAAGCACTTGACCATAAAGTCCAGTAATGTCATTAGTAGAAGTGCAAACGTTCAAACTCTGATGAAAGACATGCAGGCATGCTACTTCTGCTGAACATGTTCTCTGTTTGACTTGGAGTTGGGCATTTTATCGATAACAATAAAAATTATGTATTGGCCATAAATAATGTTGAACTGCAGTTTTTTAATTCACTGTTTCTGGACATAAACTGTGCTCAAACATCTGATTTCTCATTGACATCTTGAATATCAGTGCTCGAAAGCTCAATCGAATATTTCTAGTCAACTCAAGAAAAGCTCGTAAGCTCCATCTTTTGGGCACAAAATTACCGATTATTAGATTTCTGGACTTGTACTGGAATCTTTACGACAATAAGTGAAGCACTCATTGTCGTAGATATTGCCTAACTAAGCAGCTAATCATAAATCACATAGCCTAACCGATGTTTTGATCTACAAATCCTCCTTATACCTCCTGGGTGTGAGTGTGAATAGCTTATATGAGAGGTAGGTGAGCCTTCTTTTCTGAAAACAAGATTGGCTTTTAAGCTCCAATTGATCTCAATTGTCGCAATGATGCCCAATCCGAAACAGAAAGCAACTAGCTAAAGGGAAATTTTCGAAGCACTGACATTTCATTCAATCTTGCAAAAGAAGCCAAACACGAAGAGCAAAAACCGTGACTTGGTGAGGGACAAAAATGATCGTCAACTTGACAAAAGGTCACCGAAAAGGCCAGATTGGGATAGAAGTGGCAAAAATAGTCCAAGTCGATCTAATTTTGGGGTACTAAGGGAAAAAAAGATTTAGGTATACAAAAGAAAAGCGATCTACAATGCACATTACAAAAATGTAAAAATCACCTAGTGGGGAAAACTGGCATTCTGTCACTTCTATATTGTCATTTCTGATGAGCCTGTCTCATTTGACTTCTGTCTTGACAGAACTGCATTTGGCACTCGTTTTGCCATTATGTCTTTTTTAATAGATACTCTCTACTAACCATTTTGGCTAGAAAATACACCATTGAAGAGAAAGTCCATTTATCTTTTCGAATAGTGACGCCAGATATTTGACGAAAAATGAGTAATCTTTTTACAGCGAGTGGAAATACTCCATTGGGAACATATGTAGGAAATGGAACGTTCATATAACGGAGATTGAAGCCTTATACATGGCGATAAGAATAAATTCTGAGGATGAATATCGGATTCTTTTGGTTTTCAGATGTGCAAAATGTATTCACGCATCTCATATATGCGATGCTTTCGAGAAGGGGTGGCTGAAGAACACCTGAATAACGAAAGAGAATAACTTTACCATAGTGATTATCACCAACCATAGAAATAAGGAAGCTAAGAGCACTGCTCGATGCTCACCGTGAAAAGACCATTTTCGAGAAAACCTGCTTTAGAAAAAAGTCCTGCAACACCCTGTTTTGAGAAATTCGATCTTTGTCCCCACGGTTAAAAAAAATGTGTCAAGCACTACCACGAAAATTTCACCACAAGCTCATTCAATCGTCATGCAAAGGTCAACTTCTCAAAGAAAAGGTCTGCAAAAGGTGAAGATAAAGTCAGACAACTTTCACAAACAACCTGGTTCTTTTCTTATAGGAAACATTTCACCACAGAGAAAAGAAAAAGAACACGCCGTACAAGAGATGGCTTGAATTGTACATAGACACGCAGATTCAACCTCTCAAAACGGTTATGGTTTTGAATGTATGTGCTTCATCGATGAGGGATGATATTTAGTGCGATACCTCCAGCCACTATTGTTTAAAGAGGGAATTCCGTAGAATTCGGATGCCTTTGTGGACTTACTGACCACTGAAGTTGTCAAGCATTGAACAACGAGGGTGGCCAATAATAGGCCATTTGTAGTGCCAGCAGGGTCCGGTCCCATACTTCATCAAAACTCACCAAGAGGCGCTGATGGCCAACCATACTGATTAGTTCTGCTTAACAAGAAATGCGTTCAAATAAGCGATTACCTTTTAAGTTTATCTATACCAAGCTCTGGTAAAGCTTCCTTTAATAGGCTGGCAGGTCTAAGAGTCAAAAGTAATTCACAAGCCCACATTCAGAATGCTAAAGCATTTCAAACTATTTGCACGACATTCAACTGGAGGAGCATGTGAACTTCGCCTTAACATACCGACAATATGAAGGATGTCTATAGGTTTCTAAAATTTTCTCCAATTCATTACTAATCCCCGAGACCTAACTATCTCAACTTCTCAGTAGGGCTTGCAGTGTTGGACCCTGATGCAACTTCAATACTGTTCTCAAGCTCAAATTGAAATTTAAAGTGCTTAATCATGAGGTGATATCAAGTGGTTTATTTTGATTAGTGGGATAAACAACCTAATTGTATGAGTATTTCCAGGGTCCTGACCAGCGATGTCTGGAACCATTCCATCTGTTTACGCTGCATTTCTTCTTCTTCTTCACAACATTGTGCAAAACGCCTTTTATAAACATACACTCTCATCGGTTCTCTCATCTCTCTGCCATAGCAACGGTTTTAATAGGAAATGGAGAAGCGTGATTTTAGCCCAAATGGCGTTTTTCTCCCACAGACTCAGTGCGCACCTTTGAACATATGGAATTAAAATAGTGGACTATTAATAGGCTTTAAATGAGAATATCTATTTTGGAAGGATATCTAAGTAGGAGTCCTTGCTCTTTTGTGAGAAAGAAATAAAAAAAAGACTTCTAATTTCGGTTCATTAAACTTGGATTAAAAGCAAATCACGCTAATCCTGTTGAAGCAACTCTGGTTTAACTTTCACAAAATAGTATGCCGTAATAGTGGTAAACTTTGAATATTGGCTGCATTCAAGCAAACAAATTTTTTACACTGCAAAAATGAAATGTCAAATCAGAAATGATCCAATAAATTTTGAGCACGAATATTCCATTCAGGGATCTTTGGGGATTTCTACAGAAGGCCATGACAACAAGTAAAATAGCATCTATTTTAAGTCGTTTTTCCTTTTTTTTTCAATTTTTTCACATCTTGAATTTCATTCATGACTTAATGAGTACCCTACAAAAATCTCCTATAAACACTGAAACCCTACTACGCCTTAATAAAAGATTTCTTTATTCGTATAAGAAATGTCAAATGTCGAACAGCAGTAGCATTTGAAAAGAAGGTCAATTCCTGTAAAAGATCAAATGATACAATAGACTTCATTTCACTATCTGATTCTCTACAGTAAGTCGGTTTTCTAAAAATCAGTCGTATAAATCACTGAAACAATGAACGAATAATAGAACCGGAAGTTATTATTTTAATTCACTGCACTGCACAAAAAATGTCAAATGTTTTCATCTGGACGAACAATTGAAATGGAGTAAGCAACGTCCAATAGGAAAAAAGGTCGCATAGAGAGGGTCAAAGGGTCATCTACTGATGAGGACATTTAATTTTATAATTCGTCTCCTTGATTACGGATCAAGTTCACATCCACGAGATCCAGTACAATTAAAATGATTGATCTTGGTAGTTCGAGTTATTTCATTTAAAAAAAAAATCGATAAACCAACATCATCTTACACGAAATTAATTGGTTTACCTGACCGTAACAGAGTTAGTCCCGTTAATCACCAGACGATCACTCTTCTACTCACATTGAGTTCTCATACAAAAACATAACACACAAATATGAGGCTATTTAGTCGTGGAAAATAAATATATATGCATATATAACAAGGAGTGTGCGCGCGGGCAACAATCAATCAGATAGGAAAAGAAATAATTAGAACAGGAATGAAAGATGATGTGAATGGAATTTAGGAAGTGAAGAGTGAGCGAAATAGGAAATTTTTGTCTCCTTGATTGGCAAGTACTTGAGACGAAATGAAAATTTATTTGGAGTTAGGAAAAGAAAATTGAATATCTCCTCCTTGGTCAGAATTAGTTTAGTAGAACTCATCAGTGATGGGAGTCACCTGATAAAATCCCTTTTGGGGAACGACTTGAATACGATCGATTTCATCTATTAACATATGTATCGAATTTGTCTACCTAATCGGTTGTAATTGACGCGATGACTGTTCTCTCTGAAATTTATTGAAATCTTCAATGCGTTATAATCATCTTTGCTAGTGCCGGCTAACTGTTCCGCATGGAGGGAGATTCGATAGACGTCAATTCTCAAACCTAAATGATGAAATCAAGTTTTTCCCCTAGAATGGTTACACGTCATATCCCCAAATTAATTTCTGCTTACCAATCGTTCGGCATTTGGAAATTATATCCTTACGAAAGATCTCAATGGCGTAATAGCAAACGCTTTCTAGGTGGCTTGACTTAATACAGTGTGGTCATGATAAATGAGACGTGTTGAGACGGGCTGAGTTGTGTATCGAAGATCGTGGTGAACACTTTCAACACTTGCTATGAACTATTGACACCTCAGTATGTTGTTGTGCGCATTCTTTTGCAGTGACTCCTTCTAAATAAAAATACAATACTACTTTACCTTTCTGTATTCACATGGCCTTTTTACCTTGATCACTCAGTACTTCAGCTATTTAAGGCAGGTTTCAAGAGTACAATCCACTCTATATTCTACTAACAGCAATGAAAATTAGATCGATTTACTGTGACTGAATAAAGGTAAATAGATTGGATCTGAAAAGACTGCAAATGTAACCTCAAACAAACAGACACCTCTGGAGATATGAACCAACTAAATTATTTACGTAAGGCAAATATCTCAGGATTTATAGCAAATTACGTCATAAATTTTTAAATGTCCAATTAAGTAAACACAAATGGAAACCGGTATCTTTTCTTTCATTTGCAAAAATCGAAATTCAGTCATCACCTAATGGTCTTCAAAGCACACCAACCACATCTTCCTCTCTTCGCTAAATGTTACTCCGAAAGCTAAAAAATTTCTCCTCAACTCAGTGAATTTATCTTGAGCCAATATATTGAAGAAATGAATAAACAGGTCATTCGAGTTTGCATTGGTGTAAAAATAACACCACCGAATGACGGCTTATCGAGGTTATTGTTTTGTGTGTGGACAATGGAGAGGCGAGGCGGGTAAAGCCATTGGCCTAGATACGCGACTCATGTGGTCATTAAGCAGGAAGTCCCCGAATTAGAGGACATCCAATGATGGTGTGAGGGGGGGTAATTTGTGTGTTATTCTTGGGTTATTTTAATTAGACACTGTCTAGCCGGGCAGCCTGCCTTCTCATTAATGGCCATAAAAGCGTTGTTAAGTGCATTGGCACTCCAGATGGACTTAATTGGCAGTGTCTCCAGACTGAGATATCCACTGCTTAAAAATCCTCCACTAACGTTGAATGTCAAAAATAGATCAACTCCTCCCCAATCAATATCATCTAAGCTACTAAATTTGGTGGATTATAAGCATGCAATAGGAAAATAGGCAATTGAGCAGTTGGAGAATGTTATTACGTGCTATTTAAAAGAGGTTTAGCTAAAAATTGAAACGAAATGCGTGTAAACACAGGACTGAAATTCTTCCGCCTTCCACAGTAAATATTATATTGGTATCTATGCCCCTTCCATCCCCTTATTCGCTTAGATAGGACTTTTTATTCAAGTGAGAAGAATCTCACAAAAGCGTGCTTCAAGACGGTATAGATAATCTCCATATCACGACAGATGGGTATCAACAATTTGGTCGTCAGTAAAGGAGCTAGCCAATTTAGTAACAATTGAAATGCTAAGGCCAATTTAGCAGATAACAGTGGCCTCACTTTTTCTAATTTAAAGATCCAACAGAATGACGGAAATACTTGGAATTTAAAATATCCAAACTATTCATGAGCCATAAAGCAATAGTTATGAAACGAGCGGAAGAATATTGTTTTGCAAATTGAGTTCTGTCTCTTAATTAGAAGAGAACTTGAAGATGACCCACCTAACGGTTGAAATTGATTCAGATTCTTCTACAGTGGATTATTTTGGTAAAGTACATCGATACTACTTAAGTGTGGTATACAGTAGGATAGTCTCACCTAAGTATCTTTTTTCACTATATTTCAGCAAAAGTTTGCTTTACACTTACAGAACTTTATTCCTAACTATTTAAGCACCTTTATATTTAATGACAAAAGGCCCCTATCGCTTCGCCTTTCCTCACTTATCAGATTATTAAAGTTGATTAAAATTATTTAGATAACTAATTCTAATTGTGAATCATATATCTTTATCAGGCTTCATAAACTCAGGTGATTTAATTACTGTTAATGTAAATTAAATTTCGAAATAATGAACTAATTCTGCAGAGCAAATACAGGCATTTTCGTTGGTTGAATAATTAGTTCTCAACTGACGCAATTGGTGTTAGAAATTGTGAATAGTCATTTTGTCCGGCCAATCACGTTGCACAATCGTTCCACCATAAATATTGACGCAACCGCTTGCAATCAAAACATTAGCCCAAAAGCAACCTCTTTATGTTAAGAAAATATTCGAGGCAGACTTGTCAATGGCGAACAGGAAGTAATTTTTTAAATTGAAATTATTTATTCAAGTAAATATTGGAAGCAAAAATGTCCCTAAATTAATTAAATGAACTGAATCCATTAACGGTTTGACATTCCAATTATTTAAAGCCATATAAAATAAAAATAGGAATATATGCACTAGAGAATATTCAACTCTATATTTAACTTATTCTATTCAATTTCCGTGTAACCTATTAAATAACGCAGTAAATTCAAAAATATGGGGCAAACAAATGTCACGTATTTAGAGGACTAACGAATAGACGATAGATTACAGGCAAAAGTTCAAATCGTAGAGAAAGATGTGAGGTGGAGGAAAAGATTAATGAAGGTGGAGATAGACCACCGCGGTAGTTAAATAAGGGAAAACATACGAAGACGAACACATGGTCAATTAAATGTTGCTCGTTGTCTTATTTTCAAGCCTTCTACAACTAATAACAGAAGGGAATGCTGTAGAGGAATTTACCAAAATAAAGAACGCAGTTATTGAATGAGATAGTCAATCAAAGTTTCATTACCGCCTGAAAGCCGATTAGTATTAATTGATATTCACTTTTATACCTATTCCACCAAGATGTCGAAATTAAAATCCAACCATTTGCATATTTATGCATTTAAAAAAATCTCACGAATTTCTTAGTGTAGGATTGATAAAAATTATGCACTTCGAAGTCTTCCACTCGAATCGATCTCTAAATTGATGCTCCAGCAACTGACAAGATCCATTTTATTGCCTGTTTGTGATTTATTTTTCACTCACATCTTCCCGGTAGGTGAGTGAGTGGATAATTCACTTAAGTATTCCTTTAACGTAGCAAAGCACCTGAGTTGACCCTCAATTACTATAGAAAGACAATAAGAAGTGGACCTATTCGAAAACAATTTCAAATGAAAACGAAAAAAAACGTATATGACTTTCGATCTTTCATTTTGTTCTATTTAGAAGTAAAGAAATTTTCAACTAAATTAATAGCTAATTGAGTTAGTAGAATCGATCATTGCTCATTATTAAGCATATTCGAATTAAGATGGTTGTAGGAAGTTCGTCAGCCCATAAAACCGTGGTATAATATTATGAAAGCGCCCTCTTATAGCCGAGGCACTGCCATTTCTAGGACTCGACATTCCCTTTTAATTGTGTGGGTTGAGCCAAGCGCACAAGACACATAGATCTGCACATTTACGTACTTCCTCCTTGGTATCGACAGTACCTAGCATCCATAACTATACTTCTACCCAACATACCATCAATTATGGTACAAAAGGGGAGATTTGAAGTCATAAAAAACACCAAAGGGAGAAGCTACCGAAAGCATTTTGGGGGAATAAATAACAGACATGCAGAGCATCAACTGTGTAACAATGAGCTTTAATATCGAAGTTGACAAATTAGCACGCTGACACCAACATCATCAGTGTGCTTTTGAGCTGATGCAAAATAAACTTGCATTTAGCCAGCAGCACTAATTGACCATTATAGGGAACCAGTTGTACCTCGATGAATTTTAAACCTGAATCTTTGGGACAATACCACTAAGTCATTGAAACAATCAAACTTCGAGAATAAACGGTTATTGAAAGGTGCAATAGTTTGAAATGTTTAAAATATAAAGTGTAATAAAATGACTCACAAGAAACTGCCATTTCTACCTCCACTTTCTTCCAGTCGCCGTTCACTCTCCCTTCTACGAATGCAATCGTGATACCATGGTTGGAGAAAATGAAGATCCCGTAAAACAAGATACCGCAAGTGCTCCCGCATTGGTCCCGAGAGGGCCTCTGTCACACTTGGACCCTGAAATGTATTGAAGCTAATCGTATATGAAGAAGAACGGTACACATTGCGGGCATGATTTCATGAGGTTATGAATATTCCAATGCAAAATATTTTTGATTTGGCAACATATTAAGCTGTTCTCCTTCTAAACCACCCGCGTGCAAGAAAATACAGTTTGCAAATCATAGTTTTATGAGTTCTGAGATTTGGAAAAATGTAGTCAGACACTACACGAATTCCAGAAAAGTAGGGCAAGAAAGAATTAAAATGAATGCAGGTATGCAAACACCCGAAGACTAAGTTGAATTGGCGTATAAGTACCTTTGCCGAGAGGAATGATTAGTTAGAAAGAGAAAAAAAGACAATTCGGAATTCCTACTGCCATTTACCTTAATTAACTGTTTTGGAAGGCCGTTTTTTTGAACCTATAATGCATCAAATCAAAGAAGCTTGCATTATATACCTAAACAAGGGAAAGTCATTAATTCTGAATCCACAGTACTCTCTAAATAATGAAAAAACACATTTCACATTTATTTGCACTGCATTTTATCTAAATCAAAATACCTTTTTGTGGATAATTGCCTTTAATAATGTCATGATATTGGAGTTCTGTGTCATTTGAAGAAAGCGATAAGATAGTAACTAACTCCAGGACCCTTGAGAAATATCATGAACGCCACCTCGAAATTGCTGTAATTAACAGGGCACGTTTGTGGTCTGGCAAATTCTTAACATTAGCTGATCAGTTGCAGGCAAATATCACCCTGGATACCCTTCGCCCCACCCCCAGGGTGGATCACCAAAGCTATCCAACTAAGTTTGGCAAACAGCCACGAGGAGACAGCTGTCTCCAATGTCCTTCCGATTCCATTCACATCCTGTGAGGCAGCAGATAAAACTATAATAGGTAGAAATTATACTCTGAATGACTATTTAAAATTCCAATTTGGTGAAGATGTCGAAGTCATTAAGACCTCTTTTAGCGCGTTGAAATAGCTAACAGTCAGCTAACTTGTGAACCTCAATGTTAAAATGTGCCTTATTTCGAAGGCTATTTTTAGAGTTCACCTTGAGAGAGCTCTAGCGAATTGTGGCATGATTCGACTAATTCGATGTGATATGGCAATCACGGAATTAAACTCTCCATTCGTGAAAGTAGTCCCTTCCACAACCCAGGGAATCAAAGAAGGTGAATGATTAAGAGGCCTCTTGAGTCAATCAAGGTAAGACTATCAATACGCAGACATCAGTACCTACTTCTCCTTGACTCCCTTCCCAACCAAGTTGCTGGTCGCCTCTGTTCAAATGCTTGCACATTATTAATCCATTTTTGCCCAAACATAGTAAAATAAAATTAATGATTGTGTAAACCGGGAGTGAGAGATAAATTATTTTTCCTTATTACTGTTCATACTCAATTGAGCATAAGGTACTAAAACTGCCCTAAATATCTTTCAATAAGATAATTCTATGACACACATTGTGATCCAATTCAGCAGACTTTCCGATATTTACACAAGCGAGACCGGATCTTCTTCTTCGTCCAAATAGACCTTCTATTAAACGCTTTCAAGTAATACAATTGAACACACTTGACATTCTCTCCTTTCAGAGCAAAATTGAAAACGTACTGTGGATTAACACTGCGGGACCGTGAAGGATTTCTTACAGAAAAAAACAGGACTTCCAACACCAAAATTACAGAAGATTTGCTACTTAAGCACATTAAATTTCGAAAAGCAATGAATAGAGCAGAGAAATGGAGAATGCCAAATTAATGATTGAGCACATTTAAACCAGTATGTTTTTTGCTCATCATCCAGCTTCCATCACCAAAAAATCCATTTTGCCTGTTTCTCCGCCATAAAAATTGCATTTCTAATATGCTGGTGAACAGGAATTATAGAATAGCATTTATTAAAGGGATAAATGATTACCTCGGAATAAGTAATCCAGGACATTGTGACATGAATTAAATGACAATAATGAGACAAAAACACTTAGAAATTTAAAAAGAAAACATATCATTTGCAAGGTTCATTAGTGCATTTCTACGCTATTACTTCAATTGAAAGACACAATGCAACAAATGAATACTGAGCACAGGCATATTTCCCACGGAGAGAATAGGTGTTAGAAATAATCAAAGCGGGGTGTATGGAGGTGGTGCTAGCGCGCATATGTAATGAAGTTGATTTAATTAAAATATGTAGAGATAAAAATGGAGGTAAACCACTAATCCTATCCTCCTTCAGTACTCCATGAAATTAATTGAATTGCTTTCGATCTCAGAGAAAAAATAGAACTTAAAGAAGGCGGGGTAGCTTCGAGAGACCAATAATCCAATTTAAACTTGCAATGCCAATTTGTCTTTCATTGAAAATAGCAGTGACTTGTTAGATAGGGAAGAGGGTGAGTGGAATTCCTGCAAGTAACAATAAACTCGAATGGATAGGAGTGAGCGTTAAACCTAGGGAAGAACTTAAGTAAAGGTCATCACAATTGCAGAGATTTTAAGAATAATCGCAGGTGTAAAGCCAAGTGATAGGGTGATAAAAACAGGACTGGAGTTGTAGGTGAAGATGAATATTATTTCCATTCACAACTAGAAAACGCACCGCAAATCTAAGAAAAGGGAACTTTTGTTCCACTCTCCTTAGCACTATCGGCAGTGATTCTGTTCAATTGCTAATTAGGTATTAATGAAAGCTAGATCACTGTTGCACTCAAAGATTGGTCAACTAACGCAGAAGTGGTAAATTAGAAAGGGGTGGTTCAATATAATATCAATTGGCAGCTAATTAAAACACTCAAATATCCAAAACGGCGACAAAGAATGGTGATTCCCAATCATCCATAAATAGCTGGAGGGCTAACGAATGTTAGGCAACTGCATAGCCACATCGCAGATAATTCATATAAAAAGTAAGCATTGGAGATAATAAATTATATAAACTACTATGACCAAAGGCGCATATGCTTTCCTATTAATAAGATGTGAATTTATTAGTAATGGTCAAGCTGATATATAATTCTACTACACATTTTGAAGATGGACATATTGAAACTCCATGAAATTATTTACCTGAAAACAACAAAATTTTTGAACGGATTATGTCACAATGGTAGATTGATAAGGGTTTGACGCTTTGTTTTTGTCTAGACTAGCTGTCAAAATGTCAACTCTATCCGCCTACAACCTGCAAATGACAAAACGGCATGCCAACATATGGACTGACTTCCACTTACCTATCAACTACCGCAACACATCACACATTCTGATGTTTTTAGTAAAGTTTAGCGAGAATTTGATTTCCTAGTACATTTATGGAATTATTTACCAACTCTCATTTGAGTAACGAGGCCCATTCTCGGGAGAAACTCGATTTCTGGAACCGCGTATATTAATCCAACGTAACTATTGCGGTGTAGCAGTAAAAACGGATAGGAATTAGATCCTTGACCACTTTAGGCACATCGAATGCACTCTAGCACAACTCTTTCGCCACTTTTGACGCAAAAAATTATGTAAATTTAATGTAATAATGAAATTGCCACGTTATTCCAGAATAGATGGAAGGATGTCGCTGTGTCTAGTATCTCAATTGCCAACACCTGAGTTTGCGAAAAAAAAATAATCGTTACTACATGCACACAGCGAGGTTTTTGACGAATTTTCATCCCAATAATCGGGATGAAGAGAAATCTCCCAAGACATAAAGAGAAGGGAATGAATGGAAATGAGCATTAGGAATAACTTTTCACAAGGCAGAAAGAGGAGAGAAAAAGAGATATTTATTATCAGTTTGTCTTCGAACTCCCCTCCTCCCCCTCACCCCACCCCACCAGCTAATTTTTCAAAGATGAGAGGACAATATTCCCAAACACTTTGTATTGAATAGCGAATTTTTTAATTCAAAATAGATTTAATAGCACTGACGTTAACGATGCCTAATTTTGCCCGTCTGCTAGACAATCAATAATGTAATGCAGACGGTTGTCAAGAGAGTTGTCTAATTGACGCAATTTCTGCTTTTACATTAGAACCAGTAAGACACAAAACTCGGTTTCACAAGTATATCCAATATTTATGAAGAGTAACCGAAGTGTCACAGACGTATTCAATGCCGATTTGTTATGAATTTCCACTAAATGGAGCAATTCTTGGAAAGTACTTGCAGAAGCACAACAAACTTCAGCTAACGGGGGGACTAGAATCCGAATGAAATGTTGTTAAAACGGAGTCACTATAATGGTCAATCTTCAAAGAAGATCTTCAGAGGATTTTAGTTATTCAAGGCCATCCCAGATTATTGGCATACCACCAAGTTCAGAAACCACTTGCTCAAGGACAAATTTGCTGGTGGATTTTATAGGAGTTCGAAGAGATTTAAAAAACTGAAAACAAATTGAAAAATTTTAATTTAAATAAAACCTCATGTAATGAACTTCCGATCATGCTCCTTTCGTATAACTTATGACTATTTTGTAGTTATTTTACTTATAATAACAGCGGGTTAATCCCAATTATTCACAAGAATATAAATCAAGCGCATTTTTTCTGATAATTTTGAGCGCGCAGATTAAAATAAGTCCAAAAATTTTTAGATGGCAGTCTGAAATAAGCCTGCGCTGTTAATTCCGAACTTATATCCAACATAGTTTATGTTATAGTAAGAAAAAAAGATGCATGAATACATCACAACCCTCTGACAACTTTTCAACAACCCTCCTTCAAGAGGGGTTGTCAAATATAAATCAAACTACAGAATCCAGGAACCGAAATTCTTCGTAGCTGTCGTAAACACAAGCATGTAGCATTTAAAAATTCACAATGTGACAAAATTCTCAAGGAGTCTATTTATTGCATTTTAATTTTACTATAGGAGTCACAGTGCCAGACAAGCCTTTTAAGACTCCAAGTGGTAGTTAACCTATTACACGCTACACAAATACTTTTAGCATTGAGTATGAATTTAACTGAAACTGCTCTGGGTAATCTAATAAAATTTTCTCTTTTTTTCTAGAAATTTACATTGGAATTTTTATGCTTGGCGCTCATTATTTTAAGAAAAATTTTGACTTCCTGGTAATTAATTTATAAATTAGCTATTTTGGAAGAGAAAGTTACCAAACTCAGTGAAAATAAAACACCGATGAAATGGATCAATACGGAAAGAATCTCACGAAAGAATTTCGGAAATCAATTGGAACGATTTCCTTCTCTTGTTGAAGGGCAGAAACTAATCTCGTGAGGATTTTTTGAGAAATCGAGGAGTTGAAAGTGATCTACCCGATGAAGACAACAGGAAATTCCTTAGTCAGGAAGCTATTATAGTTAACTGGATGGAACTAGAGCTTCGAAGTGTTTCAAGTGCCTCTTCTAATCTCATCTACCTAATAATGACTGCCCAAATCCCAACAAATAAAAGTGAATAGAAACTTAATTACAATATCAACCAATAAGATTTGACATAGTATGGAAGTGTATTCAGCCATGTACCCCGAGATCGAGGTTTAAACCTTCTAATTGTGCAAAAAAATGAGCCTCCAATTCAAGTCCAAAAATTAACGTAGCTGTTTGTCCGTTTGTCGGAATACCTAACTATCAATAAAGCATGAATACATAATGTTTTGTGACTGAGAGCAATTGTCGTATCAAATAAAGCGCAATCTCAATTCCTTAAGCAACTCCGCGCGTAGAGTGGGAGAATGACATATGATCCGATCATAAAATGTCATTTCCACAAGGAAATTGACATACCCCTAAAAGACAACCAATCATCTTCCTCCCCAAGTCTAATGACACGATTAAGAACTTTGGCCAAAAGAACGCAGAATAGAACATTCCCATCTCCCCCACCCCGGCTCTTCGAAAAAAAAAATCAAATTTTAAATCGTTCGAAGGAACTTTTCCAAGCCAGACAGTAATATTAGGTTATATGGACAATTTTAAAAATGACAACCCAGGTAGGATATCATTATGCGATCTTGGTGGGAGGGAGCAATATGCGAACGAATCGTTTTTTCCCCCAAATTTCAAGCTGAATACTATCGTAATTAGAGCAAAATCTTTCTGGTTGCTAAGACAGAGAACAAAAATTATGTTTTGCAGAGAGGGCGTTGTCCCTTTTCAAGTTTCTTTCCGAAAATGATGGGAAAAGCGTTGCGTCATGTGAAAACATTTATAGTTTAACACCAATTCTCTGGAGGAGAAGCAGTTTTACTCGCGGATTCTTTCAGCACAAAGTTTGCCGAAAATTTTCGAAAAGAGAATTGCATTGAAAAGCAATAAACAAGAGTAGCGCAGAATGGAGCTCTGGCTTATCAAACACCTACAAAGTAAATTTTATGAATAAAAGAAACATTTTTTTCTAATGCCTGAGCAGAATTCATAAGATTTGAGTTCTTCCCTCATTAGTGACTACTTAATTATCTTTATTTCTAAGCTTTCTTGAATGGAATGAGGAGAAACTTTCGCTTAACTATCACACTTCTCTCCTCTTCCAGCCTCTGAGAAATTGTGGCCATATTATACAACAAAGTGAGTGTAGGTCATGCGAATGACACATTATCAATCCATATCAATGGAATGAAATTGATAATTTCCTTAACTAGATTGTATCTATAACTTTGCAATTCTCCAGCGATTACTTCGTTTACTTCTATAGGGGAATTCATATGAAGCACTGAAGTTAACTGCCATTGGTAAATTTGTCATTATTTTTTCAATTGCAGAAATGAGCTCAGGCCCAATCTGAGAAAAAAACTCTCCTTTTAAAATGGCCATATTTCAAACCTTTTTCACATTTATCATTAAATGGACTTTATTATCAGGGAATGATTCTCTCACTTACTGATTTGCCCCTTGACATAGGGCTGAAAATGACATCTGAACCATTAACAACATAAATAAATTGATAGAGGCTATTTACGGCTTATTCGGAAAATGTTCATTTGAACTAAGCATCCCGTATAAACCAATTCTGAACTCAACTCTTATAATCCAAGCAATAATTAATTTAATACATCGAAGAACGTGTAAATTTTGATGACCATAAAATGTCAACAACCCTCCTCCCCAAAATACAAACACCTTTTAGAATGTCTGCCCTTCTTCGCCTACCGTGTGTCCAAAAATGAAGCCATCATTCCCGCGTCGTCTAGATTTCTACATTACCACGGTAAAACAAATTGATCTCAACCATTTCCCGAAAAAAAACACGATCTGAATTATATCAAATGCCAAATTAGTCAAGATGGTGATCTTCCTTATGTCCTTTGTTAGTAAATTCAATCTATGCAAACAGAAGGCCGTCATTAAGATACGATGAGGACAAAGGACACAATACTTTCAGGACAATAGATCCTGGAGACTGCGGCATTATAGACAATGAGCGCGCTAACACACTTGCTAGGAAGGGGACCACAATTTTGCAAACTATAGACCGACCAATATCACTCCACACAATGAAGACCTTAATCGGAAGAGAATTCAAGACATCAAGAAGCAACGAACTTCAAGCCCGAACAAAGAAGAAACAGTGGACAACATAGCCGACTGGCCTAGACTCGAAGCTGTCACAGAATTTAGACTGCGTACTGGACACGATTACCTGGAGAAAGATCATCACACATGCCCCCCTATGTGATCTACAGGAGGAAATGTAGAAGACCCATCTGATACGGTGTCCAGCCCTACAGACAACGACAGAAACCCAAAGATACTGGGAAGCCAGAAGTCAACTAATGGGCTAATGATAACTATTATAAAGCCTGCCATTTGATATGTATATATATATATATATATATATTTGCTGTATAAGTGATTTCAGTATTGAAATCAAGACTTCTTTACGACTTCTTTATTTAGGATCTCGTTTGTACAGGCTTTATTGATTAATATTTTAGAAGGTGAGTGGAAATTCAATGGGAACTTGGATTGCACGTTAATTGGGCAAAATCGTAGCAGAAATTGGTTTAATCATACCCCCATTTGCCCCTATTTGCAGCCTCTTAACTTGTTTCGCTTTGAAGCTGTCTGGCTGCAGAAGAAAGCGCCGAAGTGGCCAAGTCTACAAAGTCTTCATCTCGTTATGCTGCTCTTCTATCTGCTTTTGTGGTTGAGAGCTTTAGCAAGATTCGTTTCCTTCGCCAACTTCCTAATCTAGAGCCCCACCTCTTTTACGAGATATTCCGAATTTCTGCTGGCATTGCATGTGGTCTTAAACAAGGTTGAAAGAACAAAGAACAATGCAGCCAAACCATCTCTTCTTAATGGCTATTTTGGTATGTGGACACTGTGTACGTACGGATATCTTCGCCATATTTATGCTATGACGCATAGCTGGCCACATAAAAGGAAGGTGGGATGGTGTGCATGCGCGTTTAGAGGTGGTTGGAGGTTATAGTACGACATGGCACTGACTCATCTCGCCCTTTGCTTTGTGTTTTGTATAAAGGAGGCAGAAGAAGGGGATGAAAGGAGCTTTTTAGGGGAAGGTAGATGGAGCTCCCGACGCTTGCAAATTAACAGCAAAAAACACGTAGTAGTGAAAACTTTATCTTGGTTGAAATTCCCTCTCGTAAATCATGCGATTTGCACCAATTTCGTTTTGCTCGCAGTTGTCAATATTTAGAAAAAGAAAACTGAATCAGGGAGCGTTTTCTGCTATATACTTTTTTGAAGTCGTATCCTAACGACTGAGTAACGGGCCAGGAAAGTGAATGCTTATGGTCATTACTGAAACAGCGTAGCGTTTCATCTGTAGTACCTCGAATAGACATTAAATGCGCAAGAGTTTCTAGACAGATAAATAGGACCCAGAAACGACTTGATCGGCAATAGTAATTTTATTGAAACGAGTTGAGAAATTTGCTAAAATCTCTGATAATGCGTTGAGGTAGATGTCTCAACTGATTACTGAAAGTATATAAAGTGAAACGAATTTCACACATTATGACAAGCCGCTGAGTTTGTGTTATCGTGTTCGATGTCCAGCAGTATTCGTTCCGGAAACAGATTGGACAACTGCACGGTTACGTCTAGTAAGAGGTGGCATAATTCAACGTTCTTATCAAGGAAATGTTATGAAGTTACACCTATATTCAAGATATGTGCTAGGAAACGCTTTGATTAACTCAAAAATACGAGTAAAATTGAGAATGTTAAACCGTTACTTAAGGTCCCAGCTCATTGTTTTAGAGAAGCCACGATCTCTATCTGATTTTAGAGGGTGAGATAGAGTTGAATTAGTACCATTATTAAGAGATAGAAGATATACATAGACCCGTTAATATGGTCTAGACATACCCACCTGTCACACTATTTAACCCCAATGCTTTGAACATCTGCTCAACCGCTGTAATGCCCCACCGCCTGAACGTCCCGAGAATTAGCCACAGACTAGGACTTCTATTTCACTGAAATCTGATTTTCTAATTTATTTCATGTACAAATTTGGGGAAATTCAACGAAAACGCATTGAAGATGGCCTAGTGGCAGCAATAATTATTCACAGCAGAATGTGGAAGGATGTCCTCCCACCCCGAGCCAATCTCCCCTCTTACTATTACTGCAGGAGACAAGGGCTAGCTTTGAAGAGAAGCAGGAGAGATTAGGGGGAGGGAGGAAGGATCAGAGTGGAGGGAAGGGGTGGGGGTGGGTGGAGATATTGGTAGGCAAAAGTGGTCTGTTCTATATCGCCAATTAAGTCATAAAACACGAGCTCAATCCCAAAGGGGATTCAATTCCAAAATAGCTATTAGACAGAATATGCTTATACTGCCACCATAAAGCTATGCTGTCACAGGTACTCAGACAATGAATAGGCTTCCATGTGCACATTTTATTACGGAGCCTTTCAGTTGACTTCCCATTTACTCAAATGTATATATCAATGAGAGAGCTTCATTCCCACTATACGAGAAAGAAAGAACTGTGATCGGAAAACCTAATAGTCGAAGAATGAATTCCGTCCCCTAAATTTCAATGAACTCGGTTCATAATAAGGATTAATTGCAGGACGTGGTTCTTCAATTATGACAACTCGTAGGCTAAAAAGAAGAGAAAGCGGAATGTACGCACTATCACAACGAGACAATGTGAATCAACAGATGTTTGGATTCTTCGAGCAAAGCAATGATCAACGATGATTGACACTGATCTGGCACTTTCTTGAACAGAGCATAGTTGATTTGCTATGTTTTTCACTGCAAAATAGTAGAAGATGAATGCTATTTTTGCCAAGGAGGTTCATACGTTATAGATCTAAGTAATGAAGAGATTCATTTTAATGTATCATGGTAACGTCAAAAATAACATAGAACACGATTAGTGGAGAGAAGGAGGCAATTTGCATAATTAAAGGACGGTCATATAACTAAAAACCATTATGAAGGTCACATCATAACTTGCATAAATAGTGTTAGACTAGATAATTACTGTTTTTACTAATCTGGCGCCTAAAAACAGAGCAAAAGGTTGCCTAAATTGCAAAATATTCGATAGACAACAATTATAATAGACAGCACAAATGCATCGAATCCCTCAATTTTTATGAAATATTTCTGATTCAACTTCCTAATTTGCTTGAGCGCATTACGTTAAATCTTGCTAGAGATGGCCAGTTAAGAAGTAATTTTTTTGTTAAATCCTGTCAAAAAAGACGATAGATGTTCTAGCGATCAACATAGCTAATCTCTCTATGTCATAATAATTAACAGAGGGATGAGTAAACATGTTATGAGTACCAGACAACTCATAGGTGCGCTATGGTCAGCGTGAAAGGGTGTCAACGGCAACCAAAGGCGTTGACAATGGAAATTCCTATTTCTAATACCATATTCCTCCTCCTTCTCCTCTTCCTGGAATAAGTTTGAATGAAGACAAATGACGTACAAATCTATAGATTTTATATGAATGTTTTTAAAAAAATAACAGCTGTGAACCACCGCGACGGAGTCACGATCGCGCAGGTGCAACAATTAACATGGGCGGCCGTCAGAATGTCATCTTCAATGGTGTTGTTAGATTCTATTCAACTTATTTCAACGAACAATTTGAAAAGTAAAGGCCCATATTCCCGAGCTAAAGAGCTAAAATTCCGAAATCCATAGACTAAGTCACTCTCCCCTTTCTAACATAATGAATAAATATATAAATGGAGTTGGGACTGAAAAGCATAGACATGTGTGCGCCTTCCTCAAGTTGAATGAAGGAACTAATTTGATAAGTGCTGGAATCACAATCATCTTACACCACGATAAGGGGGACAAGCCTTCGCTAGTGAGTTATAATTTGAGCCATAATATCTATATGGGAAGCTTGTAGCAAAAAAATTAAAACCCCTGGCAAATAAAACCGGATCGCAAGGACTCAGAGCCCTCGTTCGTTAAATAATCCTTGGTTTTACGAACGAATAGGTGGATAGGTCATGATTAAGCCTGAAATACCGTAAGCTCTACGAATTGGAGTGAAAAATCAATTCACCGTAATTATAACTAAGATCACTAAATCCTACAATTAGTATCATCATAGTGTCACAGCTATACATCAATTTATCAATAAAAAAATTCATTTGAAATGTCCATGCAGATAAAATATACAAAGGTTGATTGGGTGAATGAAATAATCACCCAATGTCATCAATAACGATCAATCAAGGATAACCTAAACGAGTGTTTCAGCCAAAGAATTCGCAAAATGCTTTGTTTACTCTAAGATATTTTCGATGATATTGTTAACGCCAAAGAAAGTTCCGTATAAGCCACATACCTTGAGGCCCATTTCCATGGCTTTGAGCTTGAGTTTTTCTTCCAATTCATCGGCTCGAACACCCTGGAAAACGATCGGACTTTCACCCGGTGGTCGGTCAAGAGGGAATCGAGCAAGGGTCAAAAATCCATCCAACTGAGTGGAGTGATGCTTGACTAATTCCACAGGTCCGGGAAACTTTCGACCTTACACAAAGGAGATGGAGAAAGAGAAAAATTAGTAAATCTTGGGTGGTATTAACTCCTAGAAAGTGAAGATGAATGCTCAATATCACCCAAAACAAAAATGGATAAAAAACCGTCCTAAATTTTACAGATATTTCAACTGTGGTGACGAACAGTTCCCATTAAAGCCTTGACGTCTTGGGTTCTTAAATGCCACTTTTATTGTTGCGAAAACTTCCTGGCACATAGAGTGAAAAAATCTTTACTGGATACTAATAGTAGAGAAATGGGATGTTTCACCGAAATCATTGACAATGAAAAATGACGGCGACTCGATTCTATTTGCTTATTTCATTCCACGGGACCCATAAAGAAGACAGAATTATGTAAAGAAGAAGAAAGACTGCCTACTAAAGAAACTAAAATAGTTTTTACGCATGGAGATGGGATAGCCGTTAATGTGTCGATGGTACAGTAGTTATGTGCCTGCCCGGGAATTCAGAGTTTAGAGATCCAAAAGCTATCGGTATAAATGCAGTTAACGGAATAGCCACTCACGGTAGCTACGTCAAAATTCGATTTTCATCCTAATGACGGCTCTGTTGTACTTCATTCACACCCGAAATGCGCGATGGTAAAAGCTTTCATAAGGGGTCTTTGGAAGTATTTCGTTAATATTAGCTCAAACTTGTAATATATCAAATTGCGTTGCGCTAAATTGTAGAATCAAATGTCGCAAGACTGAAGCCTAGTATTCACCTAAGTAAAAAATTGGAACACCAGAAGGTAGATCGAATTTAGCAAAACTGTTAATATTGGTGGAAGTGATACATCTCTTCAACTTTTTCCGGTTTGTGTGTGTGTGTGTGATCACACGGCTTTCCCCGAGAAAATTAAAAAAAACAAAATAAAAACAGCTAGAAAATCAATCATTATGTACAAAGAATCTAGAACATACGTTCAATTTCACTTCATCTCGTAACTTGACAACCTTTGTTTAGATTGACATTTGAAAGAGTGTGAAAATGTTAAACTGCAATATTCTGTCAATCGTATAATTAAATCGACGAAAGGAGTGAGGTTCACCACCAAACACAGTGAGATGGAATGAGATGCATTTATTCACTCCCTAATAGTTGTCATAGTTAGCGCAGTAATCCAATGAACATCGTTAGATGAAAAGCGCCTTCTTATGGCAAGCAGGAGATATAGACGTAAAAAAGCGACGGGTGCAGAGACCCGTGGATCAAATCATAAAATTGAGTATAGATAGTATTTCGAAGTGGATGATACCACCTGAAGGTAACTGAACGACACAATGCCGCCTAATTTAGGATTTCATGGGAATCTCCATATTATCCCCTTTTTGGGCACCTTTATATGTTCAGACACAATCCAATGAATAAAGCATGTAGCATTATCATAATTAATATCATGGTTGATTGGAGCATCTAATTCAATAAAACATAATTAGTTGATTCTGGTTGAAAATGTAGATCCTGGGATTTATTAGGGGGTAAGAAAGACTTTCCCAAGAAAGTTTCAAACGTGATTCAACACCACTGAAATGCGATCAAATGAGCCATTAATCTCCCCTGTTAGCCTCTTCGCTGAAATTAATCACATGGCGCCATAGTGCCTTATTTAATTATGATCTAACAGGTGGAAGACACACATAAGTTCAATAAAATTATTGTAATTATTTCAGTAGTCAGTACCAAGTTAGGAATGCTAAAATAAAGGACACTTTAATAAAAGTGGAAAATTGTTATAAAAGGGAAAACTGACTGGAATTATTGACTACTTGAAATTTTTGTGAAGGTGAAAACGGAAATTTGGTCAACACGAACAATAGATTGTGATAAAAATGGACAAAATGGAATTATTTTGCATAAAGTACAAGTAGTCCTTTCCAGTTGTAATGACCTTTAAATGAAAAATATTTCCGATTCATTTTATTAACAAACAGACAGGTGGCTAACTGTCTGCAAATAAAATGGCACCATTTTCAACCTGTTTTGAATACCACAATCCAGTCTAAAGACTCTGTTCAACATGTGAAATACATTTTTTTATTCATATTTATCTGAAGTGAGTGCAAGCTGGGAAAGAGATTTCCATTAGCTAATTGTTTTGAAAATTTCAAAAGTGCACAGGTGGATTAGAAATAAAGCCCCACTCTAAGATAAGCATTGGGAGCTCAGAGAGGGAAGAAATTCGAACAGTTCCCCAAATCCGTCCCTACCCACTCCCTCCTCCCGCTACAATACGGGACTTTCGATCTATTTTCATAAATTCTTTTAAGGCAGTTCTTGATTCGGTACCTCAAAGTCTCTTAAATTGAATTAGTTACAGTCCACTTCCTTGAAAATTGAAATAATGGGAAATCTGTTACACCTCTAAAAAACGCAAATGAAAAGGCGAAAGACATTCCTCTGAGTGCTTCCCAACGTTTGTAGAATGAAGTTTCGTTATTTAGAAAGATTGCACCAATGTCAAGCTTCTACAGAAGATAATTGTTTGTAAACGCTTTGCTACGGCGGAATCCGGAAACGTAGTCACAGATAATATTAGACAAGAGGAGAAACGCTTCTGGAAACCAATACGAAGTCGTAATTTCTTCCATTTAAACAATACAAGCGTTTAATTAGATCGATCAAGTTAGTTGACTTGGAAGAGAATATGGCCTGCTTCCAATTGCTCTGATTGTTTTCCAGTATCCTGCCAAGTTGTTGTAAGCTGAAGACGTTATGAACCAGAAAAGCAATTCATCTGGTGTACTTTTAAAGAACAACCTACAGCCCCTCCTTCCCTAGAATTCCCCGAATTCTAATAACCCAACTTTGAACCAACAAAAGCACCTTTATTCTAGCAGCAAAATTTACTAATTAACCTGTATTTTGGCCACGTCAATCACAAAGCAATAATAATGAGATTTCGTGTATGATTTATCTTTCATTTTGCCATTTATTATTTAAAGTAATGTGCGTCTTCCCTCATTGTCATCGAAGATAATGCAATGGAAGTGGCTGCTAACGAGAGATGAACTTCATTACAATGTAGCAAGTTAGAGAGTTAAAGGTACAAAAAAAGAGGCATGGGACC
The DNA here is from genome assembly GCA_000469805.3 of Hymenolepis microstoma. Taxonomy (NCBI): domain Eukaryota; kingdom Metazoa; phylum Platyhelminthes; class Cestoda; order Cyclophyllidea; family Hymenolepididae; genus Hymenolepis; species Hymenolepis microstoma. Next base: position 2,624,818 of record LR215994.1, read on the forward strand.
GATAAAAACTTCGGAACTTGTGTCAAGAGAAAGAGTGATGAATAGGAGGGCCTATTAGGCGAAGTTGGCATTACTTAAGGGATCAATGCTCAGCGAATTTCAAGGCCTAATGCTTTCAAAGCGGCTAATGATATTTCAATCCGACGCACATTATGGCCAAGAATAATCGGATTTCCATGGCATAACACTAAGCTCAAATTAGCAGAAAGACGGAGAGAAATATGAGATTCCGATTTCATGCAAAATCTAACGAACAGCGGTTCATGAATGTAAAGCAAATGCCAAGAACTTACTTCGAATATTGTGAAACAAGGTTGATACAGTGAGAATAAAACAGATTATTAATAATTAATGAGAGGCGCATTTGAGCCAGGCGGTACATATGAAACTGTTTGAAGCAAGAAATTGTCTGTATTTGATTCTAGAAAAAGGCATTCAATATTGTAAGCACACATTTGGCTATTGAATAGCGAATAAAAATCGCAGTTTAAAGAACTCGAGCAGCAGGAGAGGGAATTTTCGCCCATGAAAAAAGATCGCAAAAAAGCATTTCATTTTCACCCACGATTCAGGGAACAACACAGTAGTCCAGTGTAAGTTAGGACTTTAATACCAATTATTTATTGATCGCGTGGTACTTTCACAGCCTCTTAATACCCTTAAGCACAAAAAGTGAGAAGAGCATGAAACGTTGGGATTTTACTAAAAAAGGACATAATGAGAATACATAGGCCTTGGAAGAATTTTCAAGTCTGGCGCTTAAACAACTTAATGAATGACTTCTTTCACCTAATTAATTTCTGTTTACGACAGAAAGTTTTCAAACAAAATATTTTTCAATCTGCCATTAACTGGGGTTCGTTTTAATTCGAAGACAGGGGAGATACAAAATTCGAGGCTAGTGGACACTGACGGGAGCAAATACAGGTTAACCTTAAACCAGGCACCAATGGGGGTCAATATTAATTAGGACCAAGAGGAAAAAGAAACTAATGCCTTTGCAATCAAAATTTCGTACTTTGCGCGCTTTCAGTTCATTCTGTGGACGTATGTCGCCACCGCAATCCAAGAATTGATTTTTAAGGAAGCAGTCGCGCAAATTTTTGAACTTCGCTTTGTTATATGTATATGTCAGACGGAACAATTTCCGCAGAAAGGTATGGCAAATGAAACCGACTTTCTTACATGTCTGGGAGAAGAAAACGATGTGGCCCTCGATTTGCGTTTTGATCATGTCGATATGATTAGAAATACACATACCTTTCCACACACAGTGTTTGGAAGGTATTTGACTGTAAAAAAAGTTAATGTAATCCTTAAGGAATGCAATCTTACCATAAAATCGAGTTTTCCTAACTGGTTTCCCAATGTAATTTAGAGATTCAGACCAATTCGAAGCCGAAATAGCAATGCCTACCAGTGCAAATCCGATGGCGCAAATGACTAACCGCACTGATATATAGAAATCAGCAAAAGAGACGATGCCGCTTCAAGATATGCCCTTTCTAACGGTAGAAGGTACCGAAAAAACTTCCCCAAGTTGCCTTGAAATTGACAATTGTCCGAATTAACAGTTTTGAAGGATGAAGAATGTCCATTTTAAACTCATTTTCCACCAATTGTAAGCATGACAATGGAATTTGTAACAAACCACCTTGCTGTGGTTCTTAGAATTTGAGCGCAAGATATACTCCCGTTGTGACAAAACGAGTTGAGTAATGATGAGCATTTATACATAGTCTGCCTGTCTACCACAATTACAAACTATAACACAAGATTTGGAGGAATGAATTGGAATACTTTTAAATGATGTCTGTTTAACAAAATTTGTTGGAACAAGATATGGTACCTGAGATATGAAACATGGCGAATATGGTGATGAATAGACAAAAAGCTAAACCTTTTTTTAAGTTGGATTTAAAAAAAAAGGATTATAAATCCGTGAAAGGTAAAATAAACCAGCCACTCAAAATGAAATAAAAGTGTTTTCAGTAACGAAAACTGTTTCGAGAAAAAAAAATTGATTTCATTCAAAGTTACTCAACGCAATTGTAAAAAAAGCCAATGTTGATAAATCTAAAAGTCGATAGCAATTGAAACAGAAATACCATCTACATTAATGGGAAAATTATGAACAAAGCTTGTCAAAACAGGGTATATGAACTAGAATCAATGTCAGACTAAACTGCAGAATTTTCATTGGCCTACCTTGATTAAGAATTTGACCAACCAATTAATAGAAACTTCAGGTTAATCAGTCCCAAACAACGTCACAGACATGAGCTATCATGCATGTCTCAAAGGTGATATTCTGAAGTTTTAATACGGAAATGGCAGTATGATCGCACAAAAACTCAACCTACCAAATGAAGAAAAGTTAACATAAATCAGAAAATATGTATTTCAAAACGCATTCGGGAGAGCTTGTTCCAACGCTCATTTTGGTAAAAGGGTCGTCTCATGAAGTTTCTCCGGAGAGAAACTCGAAATGACTACCCTGACTAAATCAGCCACAGAACCCATGAATAAGTATCAACAATGTTGAGATATAGGTGGTATAAAAACAAATGAACAATCATCAGAATTTGACCCTGACTTAAACTCTTTAACAGCTTAAAATCTACACTACTCAACTGCCTCATCTAGGCATATGCATGCTGATTAACCTGCGTATTCATTCTCTCGTTTGTGAATTTCAGTTTAGCACATTTCGGAGATGCCTTAATTTCTTGGCCAATTCACCTCGATCAAAGAGGCAGCACATTAAAACGCAGGGGGTAAAATATAACCCCCAGCCCTGGAGGCCAAAAGTGACCATTAAATGAGAAATGATCACCCATGAAGATGTAGCTTAACTACCGGAAACTTACAGAGAGTCCAATTCTTTCGCATTCATGTTGATTCCCTTTTGGGCAATTTATTATTGTGGTTAAGAAAAACTGAAATCATAATCTTATCAAACAGAAAAGAAAGCACGAGGCGAATTTGTGAATAGTATGGCTTAGTTAATAGGTGGTTTGTACAACAGCGAAGAAGAAGATGCCCTTTTAAATGCCATTGATAATGTGGCAACTACATAGGATATTACGACTCGACATTTCAGACCATTTATGAACCGCTTGCAAAAGTGGGAAACACATGGTGTCTCAAAAAAATGTATACACGATCAATTAGAATTTTATTATTTAAAAAACGCAAAAATATGTTATAAATATAATTTTATTGCCTTTCACTGGTTGTTCTCAAGCAGGTTATCAAGAGATAAAATTCCTTCATGACAAAAAAAAATCACTTGCTGCGACTTGGAGATTGAAATCGTCGTAACCAAAACATTCTATTAAACCAACTTGCTAACCCGCCCTGAAAGTTAATTCACCCGGAAGCCCCGGCGTCAAATCATTAAATCAATACTGATTTTTCGAACACTTGAACACTAATCAGATAACTTCACGCATCATAGGAAGGCGAAAAGTCCGATTCCACCAGAAATCGTCAAGGAAAGACTCTGGACATTCTGATTTCAGTATTTAATCCTCATGTTTATTCGCGCCTCCAGAGAATACTTTGCCATTAAAAATTATGAATTTGCTCATGACAACCGCTTAGATAATTAATTGAAATTGTATCTAAATGAAATATCTGTTTCAAGTGGACAATTCTTGAAGGCAGAACTTTTGAAGCATCAGGTCAATAAACAATACAAATTCCTAAAACTAAATTAATCCAATTCAAATGCTTCCGGAGACGAAAAGTTGAAAAGTGTAATTATGCTAGAGAGTCTTTGATGTGTGGAATTTTGGGAACAAACTAGGTATGTATATATAATTAGAACGCATTATATCCGTATTAAAACCAGTTATTTTATTTAGCCTTGCATTCAGGAAGCGTGTCTAGACGTTCTTGTCTTGGGGAAAAAAATTAGAAATCAGCGAATAGGATTAAATCTCTAGGCATATGTGAAGAATACAAGTAATTATATCCTAACCTTTCAAGATAGATACGAAGCAAAAGCATAAGCAAGGCCAGAGTGTGAAATTAACACTGGAAAATTCCGACCCATTTCACTTTCTCAAGCAGTAAGACGGAAAATTTTCGACGAATATATCACGAGTAGGCAGCGTTGTGCCATCGGAGACCACGAGCTTGGTTCCCATTGCATCAAATTCAATGAAAAATACCGCTAAAAGGAACTTGAGAAATACGACAATTTCATCCCTCTCTCTCTTCTGGACACTTCCTTACTTGAGATCGCATTTACAGTTACAACTAATTTCCCTACTGGATTCATAAATAAAGACAAGCTTCGTGACTCACCAGTTCGGATCTGATAAGTTCCATCCGGTTGTTTCTCGATATTGTAATGATGTACGCGTCCACCATGACAAATTGAGATAGCATAGTTCTGATTAACGCTTTCCCGAAGGAGAAAAAGGCCCTCCAGGGCTTTGTGGGCAAACAGAGTTGCCTCGGCTTGATCCCGTGTAATCTTGCCGTGGAAATAACTCACGCTTTGAGGAGGTACTCCCCCGAGTTGATCGTTTGGCTGACGACCAATGCCTTGTTTGGCCATATTATTCTGCAAAGAAAAAGATCGAGCACAGATTTTAATGAAATTGGCACAAAAATCTAACCACCGAGTTGTTAGAAAGTAGCAGTAAAGCACTGAATTAGCAGACAGAGTGCTGAATGAATAAGAAGATCACAATGTGTCAAAGATTAGCATATAGTGTTAATGAGAAGCAAAATCAGCTCTGATTAGTGAAAATACAAAGAAACGAAGTAAACTAAACATTCCCAAAGTGTTCTAACCCCAGAGGGTACCATTTACTGACCACAAGCCAAACATCTTTCGTTTTCAGAGCGAGATACAATATACAATTTTGATAAATAACAATAGCAGAGCATTTTCTTTAAGAGATCCAATAGAGTAACGGACACCCAATTAGATATCTTGAGCAGAAAGATTGTATTCTGCAGAATTTTGATCTGATGTAACTCTTGTGCTGTCAGTTTAAATCAATAGGTGTGTCCTTATGAGCATTGATCAATCGTGCAAGTTGCCTTTGGTTTACAAACATGCATGCTAAAATTTCTCTATTTTCAAAAGTACAAAATTTTAACGTTTCACAAAATTTCCTATTGCAGACATCAATAGAATTCGCGAAAACAATCCAGTAACTCAAAATCTGAAGAGAAAGCGTACAATTTCGACACCTAAAAGAGTGCACCTTCGTACAGAAATTACCTTCATTATTAAACTCATCAATATTTTAATAATACTTGAATACGGATTCGTGTATTGAGTGATTTGGAATTATTGAGGCTCACAGTACGTCACAGAAGTTGTATTTCCAATCAAGCTAACATGAACAGGCTTAGATTTCATTCAGTCTTTAAATTCATTCAAGAGGGAAAGGAACCAATCTCTGCTAAAACAGACTTAATCATTACGCTTTAATACATTACGCCGTATCCAATACAGCTCAGAAGACCCTATTGTAATACTATTTGGAGTGATTGTCCAAGCAAACGCAATTAGTAAAAAGCAGAATTTGGTCGAAAATATAGACAAGAAAATTAGTAGGGGTTTGAGGAAATCAAGGCAATTTTTTGTGCTAGATAATGGCACACAATACCTCCTCGAATTCATGCGCCTAAGATGGGCTTGTAAAAAATAAATTTTGAGCAATTTATCGAAGCAAAACTGCAAAAGCAACTTAAAACACTTGCCGTTTTTTGGGAAGCAAAGTACATTTGAAAAAGGCAAAATAAAGATAGAGAGGATATTTTGCCAATAGTCCGGTTTTTTTTCAAATAAAATTCATCAGAATAAATCACTTTTGGAGGAAGGATTAGCGATGGTATTTAGATAAAGTTGAAAAGTGCAAAAGTGTCAGATTGGTGATTTTAAAAACTAAACAAAGAGAAATTGATGTGTGGAGCACCAAGGTTAAACTTGCCGAATGCAATGGCCATGAAAATTTCCGGGGATAGGGTTTCAAAGGTTGGGACCTTCTGCAGACTTCCATTCTTTAAATAAAAAGGGAGTTGCCATATTTGAAAAGAAGAACAAAAGTTAAGCGAATTTGTGAAGTGCGAAACGCAAAATTTCGATTTGCGCTTGAAGTGGAGAAAAACCTCAAATGGCGGCTAAATGTCACCAGAAAATTGACACATATTAAAGCGATAGAGTGAAAATTTAACCAGACCGCATGGATAGAGTAGTTAGAAATATTGATAATAAAAACCGATCCGAAGCAAGTGAGCTCATAAATGGAAAGAACCAGAGAATAAAAATTATAATATTGGGATAGAGAATTTGAGTTTAGTGCAAACGAAAAGATGTTGGAGAAGCTAGATACTTAAAGAAAAGAATACACTTACTGAGAGAAAATTTAAAGAGACAAGTGAAGTGAGAAGTCATCGAATTTCCCCGATACAACCATGGAACGGCACTATTATCGAAATTAACCAAAATGGGAATTTCAAATTTATGTAACGATAGAAGACACTATTTTAATAATTATTACATGTTTGGTTTGAAATAGTAAAAAAATTGAGCAATGAATGAAGCTGAATGGAAATCTCTTTTGGTAATTTCAATAGTCCATGCTAATTTGGAAAATTTTAAATTCACTTCTCTCGAGAGGATACTAAGCACATTTCCATGAATCAAAGTGTGAACAAAAACTAACAAAAGACAGTGGCAGGAAAGGCATTGAATGAAGTCATAGATAAAACATAATATTGGCAATGAATATAAATACTTATATGCGTATTATTAAGGAAAAGGCATTTGCTTCAAGGAAGTAAGAATCATCAAATGCAAACTTTGACAAATAAGCGATGAAGAATCAATAATATAACCCTAAACGGTAAGTTTGATATATGAACAGTAACTTGTCAGAAGAGTTGCTAAATGTATGAGAAAGAATTAAAGAAGTGTCAAGGTACGCGCCAGAATAAAAATATCTGATAGACAACTGTAGTTTTGTGGTTTCAAGATAGAAACAATAAAGTTTGGAAGAAATATGAATTTGAACGAAAATATAAGGGCAATAATGCAATTTTACGGAATCAATAGTACGTATATTTATCTACTCACAGTATTTCAATTAAATCTCAAAGATGTAACAACAATGCGATAACTTGATTTCTGTTAAGATTTCAGAATTTACAGACAAGGTTATTTCAGACCTTGATTGTAAGAATAAAGAAAATTATAATTTGCCTCTAATACACAAATGATTATTTTATACGCTATGTATATTTTATTACTATAAAAATGAATTTTGTATTTGATTAATGTTGCATTTATGTTTAATCAGCTGAAAAGGTGGTATTATTGTAATTTAATTTAAATTATTTTATTTTATTGATTTTATAAAGACAATAAACTAAATAGTCATGATATTTTTTAAAATTTTTTATATTGAAAAACGAGCACTATTTGTGCTCATTTATGGTATGCCGTGGTTTTCGAGGATTGCTCTTCTTCAAGTGTTAATTCATTACCGCTTTCCTTAGATCATAGTTAGCAATGCGATCTTTCATTACTACTCCGATCTTTTACGCTAATGCCAGTAAGATGTTGCATTCAGTTTGTCTCTTTTATTGGTTAAAAAATCTAAATTGTAATTTTTTCATCTTCAGGACCACATCTTGGTCATGCTTATACCCTTTGTATGGCTGATGCTTGGTCTCGGTTTTCAGCAATCAGACATCACCCCAGCCTCCAAGCTTACCCACCTCGTCGAGTTTCTATGCGACCACCAACTAACCAAACTGCATTCCTCTCTACCGGTGTTGACGAACATGGCAGTAAGGTGCTCTAAAACGCGTTAATTTATTTTCGAAATGTAGATCGCTCATACGGCAATGGATCGCAATTGTACTCCACAGGAACTATGCGATAGTGTTTCTGTCTTGTTTACAGTGGGTTTGTAGATATTTTTCGTTTTTTTATAGATGTGGATTATTATTTTTATTATTTTTTCTTTAAAGGACCTTTGTTCAAAATTGAATATTTGCACTAGCGCGTTCATTCGCACAACAAGTGACCTGCACAAAGCTGTAGTCCATGATGCTTGGGTAAGAAAGACAGATTTCTTTATCAATCGTGCTTTTTGAAGAAACGTCTCGAAAACTCGGGTCATCTCTACTGGAGCACATTTTCCGGTTGGTATTCTACAACAGACGAAACCTTCTATGGCGATTGGGAGGTCACTTATGACTACGACAAAGGGGCTAAGGTGGCTAAAGTGTCTGGAAATGAGGTTCAGTGGATCGAAGAAGAGACTTGTAGATTTCGACTCTCAGATTTCAAGCCTCATCTTCATAAGTGGCTAGATTCTGGAGGTGGGTGTTACTCAACTACTTAATGTTTAATTAGTTTGATTGATGTTGTCTGTGATTAAGAGTGAGCCGAGTTTTATGTCTCCTCCCTTGCTTTTTGAGCACGGTCTTCTTTTGAGGAGGCACGTGGAATTAAGCTCGAAGCGAAAAATATGAGACAACACATATATAGAAGTTCTCTAACTCCCGTTTCATACTTTTCTAGCATTACCAAAAGAATCTCACGAACACGCTCGACTTTTATCTCTGACCCATTCTAGCTTGGATTTACTTGAGGATCCTTCGGTTTCGCGACCTAGATCGAGAGTTCCGTGGGGAATTTCTGTTCCTAGCAGACCTGATCAAACGGTTTGCAATATTATTTGTGATGTCTATTCACTGTTTCCATGTGGTTTATTATTACTGTGATGTTTTCATTGAAGATATACGTTTGGTTCGATGCCCTGATGAACTATCTAACGGCTGGAAAGGTGTCGTTGGTGTCGGGAACTGGTAATAGTGAAGCCATGTGGCCGCCTGAAATTCAATTTATCGGAAAAGATATTTTAAGGTTTGTAGATCCTCCTGTTTTTTGTCTGAATAGAAGTTAAGGTATTGTTTTCTGTCGTATAATTTGGCTTAAGAGTATTCATAAACTAGGAAGACAACCTACAGTGCATAGCGTTATTGAACATGAGTCATTTTTTGTCTGCTTAATTATGGACAATGGATATCTAATGATTGTAATTTAATAAATTTTTAAATTTAGCCATCTCCATCTATTTATATACGCTTTTGACAGATCTGGTTAATTGCCTATTTTACTCAATATTTTTAGCAGTGAAGACAGTTATTGCTGTTTTATACTGTAAATTTACCTGTATTCCATTTAGTTGAAGAAAAAAAGAACTTTAGTTTATTTGAGAAGCTAGTGAATATCAATGTTAGAGTAATTACTGCGGCGTTCCATATTTTATTTCGATTGGTTTTAATTATAGCCATAACAGCAATAGCTCGTGAATTCCCCTTTTTTCTAGATTTCATGCCATTCTCTGGCCGGCAGTTTTAATGGCCTTGGGTCTTCCCCTCCCAAAGCTGGTTATTCCTCACGGTCATATTCTTGTCTCTGGTATTAAGGTAATATTTAATTATTTAAAACTTTCTCAGTATTTGCTAACGACACTTGTTCATTGCGGTGCTGCAGCAATAACATCTTTTAATTATAATAATCATCTGTTCATATACTAAATTAATGTACTTTATGCTGGCATAAGTTTAAGGTTATAGAACCCAGTGTTTCATCTTAAATGTCAATCTAGATTTGTTGGCTTTTCGAGTATTTATTGAGCTTATTTTTACTATTTTGAATTATAAAATAGCGTTTCCTTGTAGATGTCTAAAAGCCTTAAGAATATTGTGAGTCCTGATGACGTGTTGGATCACTTTGCTTCATTTTTCACCGAAAGTAGCATCTTCACAGAGTCAGAAGTTCATTCAGCGGCAGCTGATTGTCTTCGCTACTGTCTTATTCGCAGTGCTTGTCTACAAGAAGATATCACATTCAGTCTTCCACTTGCAATTGAAATCGTGAATACGGAGTTGGTCAACTCCCTAGGTAATCTGCTCTCAAGGTAAGGAATAATTCAACTGCTCTCGATTTTTCCTATACTTTTACTATAATGTTGAATTCCTTCCGGTTCAATAGGATTTCTTCCAAGAAAATAACTCCAACTCACACTGCACCAATCCTTGACATTGTGGAGGCTCAAAGCCTTATGTCGGACCCATTGGATGCTCAATTTTTTAATGAGTAAGTTTAATTTAAGGTTCGGATCAGAGTTGTGTATCCACTGAGTTGTGGCCGTTGCAAATTCAGAAAATAACCATATTTCTGCATCAGAAGTCAATTTCGATACAACTAAGTTAATTGAAATGGAGTCAAAGAGATAATGAGCGAGCAAAATCAGAATGTCTAGAGTCCTTGTTTTATTCTTGGGTCAGATTTGTGCAGTTTTCACTTATTGGCAGGTTTTAAAGTTCAATTGAATTGATTCTTTCAACATACATTCTTATGTCCATTGAATTGAGGTAATTTCATTATTATTCACATCGATTTTCATTGCCCAATTTTGGATATATCCGATTTCTCTTTGATTATACTTTTCGTATTGTTCACTTCTAAATTTGATAGTTTTAAGCTGCTGTTAACTGCAAAGCCTCGGATAGCTGAATCTCCCTCTAAGTCGCTTTAAGACTAATCCAGTTTTTCTCTAATTCAGAAGTCGGAAAAGTGATTGAATATGACTGATTTGGGCATTCGATTAATACGCGATGTTAGCGGCTCAATATGCTAATAAAAGTGGCCTACTTTAATGGACTGACAATTTAAAATCTATAAGCAATTTTATTAAAAGTTAATTTCTAAGGCTGATTGTGGATGCTAAATATAAATACAGTCTGCGAGATATGTGTACCACCACCTTGAGATGAAAACTTGTGGTCGCCTAAATTCCCAATAACATTGGTTATTTCCCCTTTTGCAGTCTCAGAAACCTTCCTTCTACAGTGGATTCCCTATGGTTTGATCATTTACAACCTCATCACTGCGTGGACGCTATTATGCGGGTAGTTCGTCATGCCAATGCTTTCGTCGACCGACATCGTCCATGGGATACAACCAAGTCGTCTTCTCAAACCGTCGTGGGAGTTACTCTGGAAACGCTCCGATTAGTTGGATGTCTCCTCGCACCCTTGGTTCCCACTTTGTCCAATCGCCTTCTACGTGGAATTGGACTGGAGGAAAGGGCTCTTAGGTGTTTCACTTGGCGATTGCCAAATGATGGACCGCTTAAACGGCCTCTCGTACCAAGATTCAGACCTTAGCATTTTGTATAATATTTTGTGAATGTGTAGCAGTATGTAATGATAAAATAATAGTATTTTGTAGATAATCTTATTTTGGATGTCGTTAGCACTATGATCAACAGCTGAATATTGATAAAAAGTGGTGTTGGATTTGTCTATTGCTTTCGATTCTTTAACCTTTTACAATTCAATGGAGTTATTTTTTCCAAAGCGTACAGAATCCGCTACACATAAACTCAACTTGTAATTAGCTCTTTCTAGGGCTAGACGCGAATCCTGAGATGGCTACATCTCAGAGCTGTTAATTTACCGACTTAAAAGTCAAGTGATTGTCTGCAAGCACCTGCTTTTGTTTGAAATGCAATGCCGTCAACTACGGAATGGTTGGTTCATTGAGCAGTTGGACGATTCGTTATGATTAGGGAGTTCCTTGGTGGTCGTCAATAATTGTAATATCGATTTAAGGTTCACGGAATGGCATAAATATCGGCTGATCAAATGCCACTTTAGCTGATAGAACATTAATTTAAATTTGGTAATCTTTGTCCGGTTCATGCAGATTGGGGCAATAAATTGCCAAATCTTTACTTTTGATTTCCCAGGTCTTAATCTCAATAATACTTCAAGCTTGAGAGATGGCTTTATTACGTTGAGGACGCTGGAATTTCGTTAAGATGCCCAAGTATGCTGAGCTACTAGTGCTTTTAAAGAGAAGAATAATCTAAACTAGCCGACGGAATGATAAAGTAAATGACTCACGTTTTGAAAAAAAAACAGATGGCTTCAAATTTCACAGAGAAGGTGTCCTTTCAAATTCGAAACCCAAACGCGGAGAAAGTGTCTGAGTATATTTAATTTGTTTTTATCTTGTTGCAGTAGAACATACTTGTATAAAAATGAATACAGAAGGAAAACATCTGGCACTTAAGAGATTGGTAAAGGACTCTGAGATGAGATAAGAATTTTATCAAATAGGGTCCAGGTTATCATAGCAAAAATAGATCTTCGAATAAGACGAAGGTAAAATCCACGCCATAGTCCAGTAATTCCGTCAATCCGGACTGTTTCAAGCAGGACTTGTGTCCAAGGTGTTCGATAACTGGTCTATAATGAATATATTAGCGTGATTTACGTTTAATCTCAGCTACTGAAATAAAATTAGTAGTATTGATCTGACTAACGGTAGCGATGGTAAGCTGACGATTTGATCGAAGCACATCAGCAGGTTGTGTTACAGCAGTAGCGCAGAATGCCGCAAAGAAGGCACAGAAACCAAGCAAATACGTTGGAATATCCTTCTGAAGTGTTTTATCTAGATAAACACGGAAGTGTTACTAAACTGTGTTAAATTCCTGGGGATATTTAAATGTACAAAATAGACTTTTAATTGCAGTTTCTTAAAAATAAGACCTAGCACTTTAAATAATTAACACTTGACAAACTAGAGATATGCATAAAACGCAACCAAGGTTTGCATGTGATTCAATTAATGTGCCGGTAGAATAGTGCTCAACAATCATATCTATTAAGTCGGAGGTAGAAGGTGGAAGTCCGGGGATGCGAGTGACCAACCACCCCGTTAGTTCTGGTCAGTAATAGAAGTGGTACAATGTGAGATTCTCGCAAAAGCGACTAAACACTACTAAAGTCAAATGTTGTAAACACTTTGTCCAATGACCTTTTTTATTCAGTTGTTTGATTTGAAAAATGCCATTTATACCGAAATGCTTTGCTTTTGAAGATACGGGATTTGTATTTCCATTGCCGCAGTTCGCAAAGTATTTTTAATTTGTCTCAGATAAAATAGCACAAGTTTAAAATAAATGGGCATTTACACCACTCTCAATCTCATAGCTCCAAAGGGTTTAGCCTACACAAGCTGAAAGTTGTAAACTTGACAATGGAAAAAATTCTTTGAAAATAACAGAGCACAATAAAATAGGCGTATCAAAGGTTAACGTAAGCAAATGTGCAAAGCTGTAGTGCAATCGGCAAGCCAATGAGTATGCATTCTATACCCATAGGTACAACTCTAATGAATACTGGCTAAAGCGGGTCAGGGGATGAATGCAGGATAAGGAATTGTCATTCAGGAAGGTCCTGACACCATAGTAGACTTGTCAGAACCTTAATACTAGAACCTAACTTTTTAAAAATATTTTCATAAAATGAGACTGAAGAAAAAACTACTCACCTGGAACAGTAAGATTTTTAAATTTATTGTAGAAAAGGAGATACACACCGGAATAAGGGCTGTCTCGTGCTAGAGTCGGTACCAAACCACTGTAAATACCTGTAAAAAATTTTAAAAATGATAAGTATTTGGCAAAGAACATGCGGAAATTTCCATCTAAATTGTTGAAATTTGAAATAAAGTCTTCGATAAGGAAAGCAGATTCGAAAGAACTATCATTCTACTCATGTCATAACTATCCATGATCATTTATTAGAAGTAAATGGGCAGGTCTTATCACATTAAAATATCACACGTCTAACACTCACAGGTAGGAGAGAATAACAAGATTACGACAAGAACTTCCAAAAAGCCAATAATCTGTTTGTCTGATCACCAAGAAATCCCTAATGGATGATGAAATAATATATTAATAAGTACTAATCAACAACCTTTCAACTTGGTAGTTTTGTAAATCCAATGGAGCGCCTCAAATGTTGATCGATTATGACTCAGTCCGGCCTCAGCTTGAGCTTTTACGACTGTAAAGGGAAGCAAGGCAGTTCCCACAATGCATCGACTCGTAAAACCCAGAGCGAAAGAATTTAACGCGGAAGAGCTTCCACTAAAGTAGGATATTGTAGGGGAAAAGAGTAGAGCTTACCTTGACAAGTATGGTTGAAGTAAATTTACAGTAGTAAAATAGGCACAAACACCGGGGACTGATCGCCATAAAGAAGGGATAGTTCCTGCCCAAAACGCCCGTAAACGAAATGACAGATGGTTTTGAGATGGAACTTCTGACCATAAAGCTGTAGCAGTTTTGAGAATACCAACACTTGAATGGCTAAGAAAACAATATAGTTGCAAATTTATTACGCGTTGAGGATGGGAGGGCCTTGTAATCGAGTTTTAAGGACGTCAAGAGGCTGAGTAATTAGTACACCTAGGGTAGATGATAGAGCGCTAAAAATTAAGACTTGGTCCGCCGGACGCGAGTGCGAAGGACTTGCAATTAGTGTATTTGACATCAGGATATATTTACATCTGACTAGAAAACGATGAATAGAATATGTTAATTCAATATGTTCACAGTGGTGGTATATTGAGAAACTAATCCCATAAATCACGGAAAAATGTGCACTCGAAGGCTTGCAAATCTTTGGCACGGATTTTACTGGTTTAGAGAATTTTAGCGCTAGAAAATACGACCTTTAGAGATGGAATGGCCTAGATGATAATTAAGACTTAAATTCTGATGTTAAGTACTATTAATATTTAATGAAAACTCAACAGATCGAATCGGCTGTTAAACTTAATCTTTTTGGACGTTACTGTGCTTGATTTTGTATTCTATTCTATTGAATATACTAGTGAATTTGAAAACACTATACCCCAACTCTTCACACTGAAATGCTCCAATTATAAAAAAATAAATAAAATTCTTTATCGTTGGTTACTTCTGTACTCATAAATATGTAAATATGATGCGAACCATGTTATAATAAAATCATATATACTCTAGCCATCATTCTGAAATCAGGAATATTACCAAAATCGTCACTAGAATTAGTTGACAACCCATCAAGATTAATGAGCTAGCTAATTCATTCTGTGAATTTGGGTAAAAGGACATTTTATCTGAAGATGAATAATATGCAGAAGAGGTAAACATCATAAAACTTGAATCGATTGAAAAAATTCGGAGGGTGGCTTAATATTCAAATTTCATCTTCTACTTCCTCACTTTCTCCATATTGAGCAATAATGTGAATAAGACTCGTGCATATATTTGCAATAAATCAATAACGAGATGGTTGTTGGGTTTCTAAGATTGAAACTTAATATGCTTGCGAAAATCTTAAGAGCGTGGACAAATAACATGAATCACAAAAAAAATGAATGATTTGAATTGTCTGGGGGTAATGAGGCAATTTGAATTTATGAATTTAATAGCAATTATCTTATTTAATTTGAAATCTCATGAGCCTTATTATTAGTTATCGGGGTCTTCATTCAGATATAAAAGTAGCATTGATTGATTTGTTGCTAGTAAAATTTTATGCAATTCAGAATGCAAAGGCAGGTTATCATATATTAATCAATACTCGAGTCACTCCTTTTCTAGCTGACAACAGTGTCCCATCGTCAATTTCTCAGGTTATGACTGGAAACTATTTAGATGTCTATGAGCAAACCGAGTGTACATGCTGGACTACCTATGAGTACCGTAATTGAGATAAATCACTCCTAGTGCGCAGGCATTGCTTGACATTTAATTCTTAAATCACGTCCTTTCTACTTATAAAAAATTTATCCATGGGGTTTGAGACCGCCCATTTAATAAGTCATGATGCATGCATAGTGATTACGCATTTCTATCAAAGAGTTTTTAAAGATTGTCCATTATTTGTTCTACACGTGTTACATATAACAAGCATGTTCGGTTAACTTACTATACTTTGATTACTATTAAGATACAAATATTATATCAATCAAATATTGTTGTAAATCAAAATTTACGACATAAGCGAGAAGATTAATTCGGAACTGTTGAACAAATGTAATATTTGCATTCAAATTGAATAATTTAATCATTAAATATCTACACATTTACATCACGATTAAAATTCTCTAGATTATTTGTTACTGCTGGAGATAAAGTGTGGAAGATCGCGCACGATAAAATGCGTTATCGAACATTTTGGAGTGTGCGGCCGTACGTGCAGAGCAGTGCTCGGATATTTTACTATTAGTATTCACTCATAATGTGCAATTCACGTTTCGCTTGCAACACGTCTTACCTCTCTCTATTATTGCGATAGCTTCTCCGACTAGGAAGATCAGTCATAGAGATTTCTGAGTATAATCGAGGCTCATTAGGGTAGCTAATTCGCTTCAAGTTTAATTGACTTGACAAATTTCATTAATTTATTGAACTGATGGAATCCCAATTATGCAAACTTATTATTGAATTCATAAAATTGTAAAGCAAGATAAAAATAAACTTCACGTTTTCTTTTCATTCCTCAAAATAGAAGTGATGTAACACACAAGTGGAAAGTACAAGGTTCCTTTGACTTCATTTTTATTATGTGCATAAGAAATCTGCACTTTGAAACTCAAGTTTGTGCCATTCCAAGGTAAATTCTTGTTCAGTTATGCTTTCTATTCATGTGATATTGATTGGCAAAAATTCAGGGGTATAACGAGAGTAAAGATGTACTTTAGAAATTGGAATTCTAGACAATTTTGAAACGTCAATACATTGAGCACTGAATTGTGCTTATTAATTTGAACTATTTAACGAAGCCAAATTTGTATAGCCTCGATTACTCCCTGTTATGACAGGAAAAATCCGCATTGATTTGATATCTTCGGCTTCTGTAAAAATGAATTTTAAGAAATTTAACGAGGTAAATATTAGTGAATATATTGAAGAAATAGTGAAGTCGAGATAAGCTCTGTCCATATTTAGAAAAATTCATGGAATCGACAATGCCGAAAAGCCTGTGATGTTTGATCAACCACATACTACATTCCACTAAATGCCATTCACCTAAGCTGCATTAAAGCATTTATACACAAAATCGGTCACAGTTGATCTATGAACTGACTCGAGGCATTAGTGACTTGAACAGGCTTGATGGGGGTGTCCAAGTATTTGAAATACAAAAAGACAGCAGTTGATGTTCGTGTCAACTTGATTATTGAAAGTACCCATGGCCAAAATATTGATCAAATCTACTTTGCATTGTTAAGGAGCGCACTCTTTCTTGCAGTGCAATCCTGCGTTTGTTTTTAATATGACTGTTTCACTGCAGATACACCTCACATATTATGCACAACTACATCGCCTGCTTCTTTACTTTCTGAACAAGTGAACATCTGTAAACATCCCGTCAATACGAAACATAGTAACTGCAGGCATTGTGTTGGCTTGAAATGGAGGAAGATTTAAACTTGGCGTTCTGCATTTTCCATCAAGCAAATTCTTTTCACAGATACATTGGGCAATATTATTTATTTCGAGGCATCGCTTCATTCAAGATGCAACGTTTTCCTACTGACATTGACAACAAAGAAGTCTTTTCCATTGCATTATAACAATGTACACGATTGGCAAATGTGTTCATGAAACGAATTTAATATTAAGTTGAGTTGAATTGATCTTCAATAAATCGAATTGTTGCAATCATATGTTGGATATTAGCCTCGGTATGAGTACCTATAAAGTCAATAGATTGATTGGCTCAGTGATGGTTATTATGGCAAATTCAATTGAACTTACGATTATTTTTCGTTGATATATAGAAATTCTGTATGGGAAAAGGAGGTCCATAATCGATAAAGTTACATTTGCACTACGTGTACTATTAATGAATTTGATTGAATTCCGCATAAAGGTGCCATAGTGCTGTTTGCCAATAGTCAATATCACTTTTACCACCAGAACTCACAGTAACAAGCGCAATATATCCGAAACAAATGTTATAAGATTCATCGCTTCCACATTCCATCCAAAGCTATTTCACTTCATGTTGACAAGTCGTTTTGCTAAATTGATTTAATGTAAGTTGGCCAAACTGATGGAAAATCATGATCATCGAGTACCGATGTGTGGAGTAAGTGAATACTGATTAGTGAAATGAAGAGCAACTCGTCATTATCTAACTTTTAGTTCTTATGAGATCCTATTGAAACCTCCGTGATCAATGCATGATTGGTCTCTTAAATCCAACTTATATTGAAAGGAAAAAAATGGGTTCTTTCATAAGAATTTGTCATTGAGGAATAGGAAAAACAACTCTACTATGAATCTTGAATTTGAAATCAATGAAATTGGAGATATAGTTGGTCACCTTCAACTATGCTTAGATGGGATTGGTTGAATGAACCTATAAAAGGCCACAGTAAAGACAGCACTCGATGTACTTTCAAAATGCGACTTCTCATCTTGTTGTGCTTCGCCGTTACCATCTGGGCTTGCCAAAACAATCATCATGCTAAAGCCAGTAAGTACACATTATTATTTAATGATTCCTATGCTCTCTCTTCTTTATTAGATTCTTAATTGAGGTGTATATTTAATAACTTCATAGTACTGTGATGCTCATAATTCATTATATAAATTAGTTTTCAACCAGTTAACTTGAAAACTCTCTATTTTTATGTAAATTAGTTAAATATTTCAAATTGATGTGTTATTCATGAAAAGAAATAGTAGACTCACATATAGGCAGCATAGTTGAGTCCTATTTGTCATGTAAACTAATTAATCTAGTTTATGACATGTCAGAAGAAGGTGAGTTGAAAAGCTTGAATTTGAATTTGTGTAAAGATGTGTTAATATGCCTCAATAACAAAGTGAACGACGTTTATTGACTTAACCAATAAATAATGGAATAGCAATGTGTAAAACTTTTCATAATGCTTAATGTGACACATTTTACCAAATTTCTTGGAGAGCTTAAGTTGCATCATAAACGAGGTGGAATAAATTGAATGAATGGGGTGAATTATGAAAATATTGTCTGCAAGATGAATGAAAAGAGAGTACTGAAATAATGTGCTGTGTTGATTCTATCGAGTAGTCACAATTCCTACCTTTTATCTTGTTGAACTCAATTTGACCACTTCAAAGAGACTGTTTGACAGCGAATATACTTGGTGTGTCCACTATACGCTTTTTGAGTGTTGAAAAAATACATAATTGAGCTCTATTTGTGACACCTAATATTTCACTACTTCTGTGGTACAATAAATTTGACAAATTTTGATGTCAAAAATTCAGAGAAATTGATTTTTGCCTTTAGAACTGTACGCGATGCTTCAAGGTAAGTTACGGTACTCGAATTTCATTCTTTAAATGAAAGCACCAATTCGGACTCCTGAATTACATTTCATAAGCACTTTACAATTTGTAGAAATGTGCAGTGGAAGAACTTTTTTATGCGAAACACTGAAATTTAATTTAGTTTACTTAATCAGGGCTCTTGCTGAAGGAATACAGTGATTCATAATGATATAGACTGTTTGACTGCTGATATTGAAATGATAAGTCATGATGTTTCCATCAACGTCTATCTGGTTGAACTCCATTTAACCGATTTATGGTTTATCGACTAATGAACACTCATTCAATGCAAATTTTTCAAATCAAACTACATGGATATGAGCATTAGCTCACGAGAATGACATTGCTGAGCTAGGGGCACAGTTACTCTTATATCCTATACCTAGTCAACATTATTAGTAAAATTGTAATGACATTGTCTCGGAAGTAGTATGGGGTTAATTGAAGTTATGTAATGATATTGGCCAGTAAATTTGCATATAGGGTGAGGAATCGTGCTAATTTCTTCACCAGATCTACAATACGTACTCTCCATGTTTTTGCAATATCGACAATTTAATCCCACTAACTTCTCTGATTCACTTTACTATATTTAAAATGAAATAGTATAATTAAATAAAATTTCATTTATTAAAATGAACACTGTTTATGCATGCAGTTATTATTTACAAATAATTTTTCTATTTTATTGCATGTAATGGCTTCATGTGCACCAGTTTGTTCAATTAAATTAGGCGAGAAAATTTAAATTGCAATAAGAGCAATTCTCTTACTAGTCGGATAATGGTGATGACAAGGAATGAAAAATCTATATCTGTCTTTCAACAGAGTCGTATTTGAAGTTCAACAAACGGACTGATTATGTTACTTCTTAGAAATATTATTCAAAATTCATTTAAATAAAAGTAGTGATGACATTTAGAATAGATTTTAACATATCCTTTTCCACTATTTTCACTTCGCTTACGCCGTCCGAGGTAGAAATCAGTACGTTTAGAAATTGAAATTGCTTGCTTCGTGGCACCACTTCGATCCGAGAATTTTGACGTCAAGAAAATGAAAATAGATTAAGAGTAGAACTTCATGATGCAGTAGTTGTATATCTGTGAGGCTTTCTCATCTAATTCTGGTTCTGAAGGATGTTTGTTTTTAAAAGGTGTAGAAGGAGAAAAGCAATGCATGTGAATATTTATTTGTATCATTTTAAGGGGTAAAATGCACTTCATTTCAGAATATCGGATTTAAACACTTAACGAAGCATAATGTCCGGAAATGATGGAATCCAAACACTGTTTTTTCCATTTTCATGAAATCGCAATAATAAAAATTTGTGCCAATCACATGCCGAATGTTTCTTTGACTTTGTTAAATAGTATGATTCGAGTTCGAGATATCACTTTAAAGGTAAGTGGTGTCTTTCGTCAAAATACAACAAGCATACAACTTAGTGTGCAATAAATTCGCTCAATGAAATTAGATCATGTAAAATCAAAAATCTATTATACATTTATGTAATTGTTTAGTAGGATATCTTGCAACTCCGCATATAGAATGTATGATTGAACTCTATTTGAGACGCTTAACATTTCAATGCTTCTGTGTTCTCAATCATTTGACAAATATTGTGTCTGCATTCAATGAAATATACCTTCGCTTTTAGATAGGAGCAAGTTTGGGCCATTCTCGAATTGCATTCTTTGAAATACCACTTTGGGCTCCTGAATGACATATCGTAGGCACTTTATAAATTGATCAAATGGGCTGTAAAGTAGATGTTTATGTGTGAACTAATGCAGAATAGGTGGAGAGAGTTGAATTGACGTGCTGCGGCGTCTACATCAACGTGGACATAATACCTAATCTCCTTCATGCTCAAATCGCCTATAATGCTCATTTCTCTGATTCGATCAAATTTAAATATATGAACAAATTTAGGATATTTCAATTGACGATTTGGAAATGGGCAAAGGAAATTGAGGCATAATTATTTGAAATTGCCAATTTTGTTTGCATTAAGCCAAATTATCCGCACAATATTGACTGACTTGTAAACTTGCACATTTTGCACTGTTCTAAACTAACAAAGTAACTTTTGGCTTTCAGATGAACATAACTATGAAAAACATTGTAAGTCATACATCTTGAATTTCGTTTTGAATTTCGTGGTTCATGAATTCTAGAAATACCCTTCACTTAAACATTCAGTGAATTTGCGGTTCTACGGCATAGCTACCAGGTCACATTGTGTGATGTTCTAAATTAACAACGTACTCTTTGGCTTTCAGATGAATATTTGGATAACGGTAAGTCATACATCTCGAATTTCGTGGTTCATGAATTCTAGAAATCAATTTCACTTCAATATTATCGCCTGCGTCACAAATTATTTCTCAATTCTATCTATTTTATTTACAAACAAACAAGTTACTTCAAGTTACTACTTTAGTCATACTGGATCAATTGAACGAAATCTTCAATTCAATTTGAATTTGCTTATTGCAAGAACCATTTTGACCAAAAGTCGGGAAGTGAAGTGCTTGATAAATAATTTAACCCTCGAAGTTCATGGTGTAAGGTGAAGTATTTCTTTATTTGTCCTGCAACGAATAAGATGTACGAATTGAAGCTGCAAATTTTGATGCTACCCTCATTAGGACTCCCTTGTTGAACTCAACTTAATCAAATTATCAAGATTAATTGTTTGTTAATGGACAAACTTGGTGCGGCCATTGTGTTGGTGTTCTTTCAATGTTACGTTTTCAAATCCAATACGTATACATATGAGGATGGGTCTTTGTGAAAATCAGAGATGACCTAGTAAGGGAGTTTCTCCAAGTGCCAATTCCAGCTAAAGCACACACTAATAAAGCGTTTTGATTGGGTGGCTAATTTGGCATTTACAATTTTTTAATATTACTTCTTTTAGAAACGATGTAATTGCATATGCGTATAGTGAAATTAGCTCTTGCGAGATTCAACATCAGTAACATGTATTATTGTTCCTTAATCACCATTTTGGTCAAAGAACTATGGAGTTAAGATATTAAAAGTAAATTGCATTGGAACATTCATGATGTAGCAAGAATGGAATACTGAATAGACGTTACTGATTTTACTTGTGAATGAAATTTACTTTCCGCCTTTTCCACTTCAGCACCTCGAGCTTTGCCATCCAGAGAAGATCACGGTAAGTTTGGGATTTGAAATTGCTTACTTCGTAGCACTACTTCCATCCGAGAATGTTGATATCAGGAAAAGGAAAATAGATAAAGCGTAGAACTTCATAATATATGAGAGGAATAGATTCATGAGAGTTTCTCATCTATTTTAGTTGTAACTGCTCGCTATTTTAAGAGGTGTATATGTGTCGAATTTTAATGATTAAATTGCTTTTCGTTTCAGAATCACGAACTGTGCCATCTGTTGAAGCACAATTTGCGAATTGACAAAATCAAACGTTTATTCACTTTCTTCAAATATTAATAATAAATGCTTCTACCAATTACATTTTGAATGTCTCTTTGACTTAATTCAATGGTATGATTTGATTTCGAGATATCACTTTAAAGGTAAGTGGTGTCTTTCATTAAAATATGAAAACTTTAAAAACTCAATGTACAATAACTTCTCTTCATGAAATTTGGATTGACACAGAAAGATAGCATCGCCATAAATAGAGAATCGATGATTTATAGTTGAATATGCCCATACCTGAGATACATCTTTGAAAGCGAAGATGAGAGAATTTTTGTAGAAGTCGACAGCAGAGTAGAAAGGCAAGCTGTGGAGGAGTAAAACTTGCATGACTTTTCATGACTTCAGAGCTGTCAATGAATGGTGAACACTAAGTATGGTTCTGAACACTGCGTGCAATTCCATTCCGCAGTTCACCTCAACAACTTCATCTATTGATTATGAAGCAGAAACACACACACACACACGCACACAAACACAATAGACGTGCAAATTAATAGTAATCTTTAGTCTTTTGCTTAGATGCGTGATCACGAATGATTCCTCATTCTGTTTACTCAGACTCGAGAAATGTTTTGAATGTCCGCTGCGATTTCTCCCATTCAATGGAGAGAAATGATTATCAAAATGAAAGCATGCGCCGAATGTGACTTTTCCAACATCAATGTGACCCGAATGCGAATAGCTGAAATATAGATATGTCCAGCTTGTTCAGTTGCTCACCCATCTAGATGCAGCTACTTGCACTCGTAAGAGGGAAGGGAAGATGACTTATATCTCAAATAATTCTTCTCTATGGAGAAAATAAGTGCATTTATGAGGCGTTGAATTGGGAATGAATGATTTGCTGATTGGTTGACCACTATTCTGACCTGGCAATCAGATATACCAAGTTTGGATGCAAATGTTAAAAATATCGCTAGTTCGGATTCTAATCGTTAAATGCACTTGTGACTCGAATGCACATTAGCATTTAGATTGATGATTCACAAAATAAAACCTTACCACATAAGAAATCAGATTCTTCTATACACTCGACATCTTGGATGATATTTCAAATGAACACATAATTCCACAATGGTGGCATTAAGATCAGAGTGAAATTTATCTTTTCTCCTAATGTAGAATTGATGCCCTGTTGGAGTATTAGTTTGTGGCATACGCAATCCGCACACGATAAAATGTGCTATGGAACATTTTGGAGTGTGCGGCCGTACGTGCAGAACACTGCTCAGATATTTAACTATTAATGTTCACTCAAAGTATGCTAGTTTTATTTGATAACTAATCATGTTTGTCCATATCAATAGTTTGCAATAAACGCTTCGTATACAACACGTCTTCCCTCTCTCTATCATTGCGTTAACCTTTCCGACTAGGAAGATCTGGCACGGAGATTTCTAAGCATAGTCGAGATTTGTTAGAGTTGCTAATCCGCTATGGAGGCTACTTTGGAGATTCTTAAGATAATAACAGAAACCAAAACTAAAACATATGGTTTTAAAAGTGTTTTAAGGAAGAATTATCAAACTGAATTCAAACTAGTTGCGACAAAATTTTCGCTCATGAAGTGTTGCATAATTGTTTAGGGAATGCTATATCAATAAGCATTTTTCCTCAACCTTATTAATCCTTTTATGTACATGACTAGCTGTATGCAAATACAACTAGTCTCAGGTAAGCAGAACTATCCAAGTTATGTTCAATGTAGCGAGAACACGGAATGTAAAGAGTAGAGTGCGTTTTTCGGCTACGCTGGAAAAATACTGACATTAAATACAATCAATGGCATTCCACGTTGCATAAACTCAAATGCACGCTCTTCAAATTTTCCAGAGTGTTCTGGAACGCATGAAATTCCTTTGGTAAATCTTGGTTATATTAGAAAATATTTAATAGAATGCTCACGAGATCCAACGCACTGGTTGGTATCTATGATGGATGTGTCAGTAGGGCATCTTGCCTCAACTAATCTGACTCGTTAATTTTGAATGAAAAATTATTTATTTATTTATATCAAATGGCAGGCTGTAAGATGGTTACCATTACCCCTTTAGTTGACTTCGGGCTTCACAGAGGGGGAGGAGCATCAAAGTCACAAAGGGCCGAGAGGGGGAACAGAGGAGTGATTCACAGATGCAAAAGAGAGGTAGAGAAAAAGGTAAGGTGAATGTAGTGGAAGTGAAAGTGGTGGACTATGGCATACAGTCGGGTGGTCATGGTAGTTTGAAGTCAACTGCTGATTTATAGACTTTTTTTCCCATATGAGTATATGTTGCCCAGGGTGCACCACGTGGAGGTAAGTCTATTGCACACTCCATGAAAAATTATAAAATGGATCATTTTTATATTTACCAAAGAACGATATTTAATAATATTTCGCCCCTGTGAAGAAACATTTTCTTTAAACAGTATGGTGTAAAAGGTGAAAGATGGTTAGCAATAAAAAATATAGCGAGCGGATGAGGAGTATACGTTGGGGATTTAAACAATGAAGACACTAATTTTAGGCAGCTCCATTTACAGTACCTTCCTCTTATCGATCGAACTTGCTTCCTGGAAAATTTTACAGACTGAGGCTTTCAAGCCCAACGGATGAAACTTATCTTAAATTTCGGTATTCAAGAGCCAAGGCTTTGCTTCCACTCATATTTTATTAATCTCGCCTTTTATAATTCCATTCAGATTCGTTTGATTGGTAAATAGGCACATAGGATGGATGTTGATCCTATCCTCATCGTTGGAATGCCATTGTTACGAGATAGTGGAATAGGTTCGTTTTATGACGCATTGGATAAATTTTTATGTTTTCGGTCTAATTAAATTTCAGCCATTATAAAGTAATTAATTCACTACTTCAAAACACTTAACTTGTAATGAGGGACGACACTCTAAAGTGGCTTTTATGAGAAACTCTTATTCTTCTATTTTCATTTCATTGGTATTTTATCGAAAGAAAAGCAAAATAGATAATCTATCACTAAAAACTGATTAAATTTAAGAAATATAATAAAACAAGACCAGAGTGTCTCCATCAAGAGAGTAGACTATGGAGTTCTGAATACCTCAATAATTCAAAGTGTAACGTTAATCCGAGTGTTCAAACGGAGGGTCATAAAGATCTATTTACATATCTAATCAACAGTCTTTCCCAAAATCAATGACCAAAAGTCGAGTTAGAATACTGATATTATATCATTATGGTCGGAGGGTGTAAAGGACTGACGTGGAGTAGTAAGAGGAGGGAGCTGGAAATGGGAGAGCCGAGTATGAAGCTTTAATCAACGTATGTAGGGAAAAAGCTAAATTTAGAGACAGTCTTAGAGAGACAGTCTTACTTAATCTTATTTCGTGAGTCATGTTGTGAACTTCGAGGCTTTGCTGACGCGTCACTGAGTACCAAAATAAACATTTCAGTACTTGTTAAAACTTCGAGCATGATGCAATTTGGATTCTTTTTTTGTTTTCATATTTATCTTGAAATAAGGCATTTGGATCCACTGAAATTAGAAAACCACCTTAATAATAGGTTTAAGGGGAGTTTTTTCTCAGGACCTTTAGAATATGTATACTCACTTCGGAGCTATTGAGAAATTAAAGAAACGCCGAATCTCATTGAATAATCTCTCCATATTTTCCCAAATAATCTTCCTCAGCTGAAACCTTGCCTTTGGTGAAGTAAATAGTAGAATAATAACAATGATCTTTGCAAATAAATGAGCTATTATATTTTCATTTGCAATATATCTATTTATAAGCAGATATGCACAGGGAAAACAAACGCTTACTAAACAGCGGATAAGGTCCTTATCACCGGAATTTGGTAGAACATCCCAAACAAGTATGCCTGGAACGCACTGCTTAATTCGAATCATTTCCAACAAATAGGGATGGCTAAAGAAATTGACTTATTTCTCCTAATTCTTCCGCCTTGGCCATAGTGAATCCGAAATGTCACTTCTTTATGTTTAAGTATTTATACATACAGTGCTCACAGAACTTAATTTTGAATTATTTTATTTCAAATTTTAGTTTAAAATCAGAGAAGGAAACAAATTAAATTTTTAGCACCTGCCATGAGAGAACACATGTGTTGAAAATTGCTGCCATAATAACGTGCAAATAGTTGGATGTGGCATGAGTGACCTCAGAGGATAACTAGCCAATCACTTACTTCTGATAATTAACTCGATTAAAGAGACCATAGACATCTAATTACTGACAGCCTTGATTCATTATCTGTTTCTTCTTGACTCTGCCTTCCCCTCCATCTTATAACATATTGGGCTCGTTTTCAGATCACATGGTTCGAGCGCATACCTATGATTAAAACGCCTCTGTTTTATATTGTCCAGGGTAATAATAGCGAATAAAAGGGGGTAAAAATTAATTTCTTAATTGTCCGTTTATACATTTACAAACTCTGAGTGTTTGACTATTTGTAAGGGAAATCATTTAGGATAAATTAATACTAGCATGGGCTTTAAACGCATGAAAATGGCCTTCAAGTGAATTTTAAATTTCAAAGCTAAAGATAAATGGAGACTGATTACTGTTAAATAAGGTTTGATTTTGAATTACTAATTTCTAAAATCAAATTTGAAATAAAATCTGCGGGAATTAAACTTTACCCTTGCGTTAAATTAGAATCTCAATATCAATTTAAAATTGATTTAAATGGGCCAGAATTGTCAATGGGTGTTAACTAACGATAAGAGACCTCTAGTGAGCTCTGTTGTATTAAGATGATATAATCTAGGATCATCGATACGATCGATAATGCCAATTAATACTGTGCAAACTAACTCTACCTAACAATCCCGAAATACCCACTAAACAAAAGTAGAAGTAAAAGAGACGGATAACTTTTAAGCACTCGACACTTTATGTATCAATTCGCATAAAAATTCCACTTCCATGACTATTCATTCATTTTGAACAAACAAATTATTAATGAATTGCTCTTTTTAATATCTAGGAGAATAAAGACATGAAGTTGAATGTTAATATCGTCAGCGAAAAATATTTAATAACCTTTCTAAGTTCGTTTTCTCCTTGAAAAATTGGGACTTCGATTAGCAGATATATTGTCCCATACTTCAACTGGCAGGAATTCCTCTCTGATCGACTTACAAAGGTTGGGAAATGGTAGAACCATCGTCTTGTTTCTGGGATATGGCAATGTATATTTGACCAGGAATTTATTCGGGGTTAAGACAATCTGTTTGATCCTGATTTAATTCGTTTTATTCCCCATAAGAGGTATCTGTGACGAGAATGCAACAAATTAAATCTCAAGGTCACGGAAACTCAACATATAAAATTCGTCCTGAAGTCCCCTTATATGTTATGATTGCATCAATGAGGTGAAATCAAACTGGTAAGCATTCGAACAATTGGTTAATAAAACCAACACTTGATCGTACAGTCAATGGTTGGTCCTTTTTCCATAGTAAGTCTGCTGCTTCTAATCCAACACATTATCCATCGCAAAATGCAAGCATCTAGAGTAACCACCACTGCCACCGCCTCATTGAAAGTCGGACTTCACCATTTCCACGAAACAGTCTCAAGCTCTAGTAAATACGCGCCTCATCAATCCTGAAAGGATTTTTTCCTCATTGATGACTACTATGATAGAGTCAGTTCACTTCCACTAAACCCTTTTTTCTTAGTGAAGAACAATAGAAGTTAGAGGGATATTGCAACTGTAAGACGTTAAGACCCAAAGTAAAACTTTTTATGGCTCCCTAATCGAAATGTATTTCTTTTAATAAAGGTAATATAATATATGTTTGTGTTTCTCTTGTTCAAATATTATTAAATGTCATATTCAATTACAATTGAAATCCTTTAAGTTTTATGGGCATTTAAGTCTACTTAAAAGATTATTAGTAACACTGAATTACATAGCTTGATTCAAAGTTGATATGTTTACTCAAGGCCGTTTCACATTTGGTATAAGTATTTCTCTAGCAAATAAGACTTTATGTGAATTTTTTATTAGTTTTAAATGGGAGAAAGTTGTATAATTGTAATTATGATCCATGATAGTGCGGACATAAATTTTGTAAGTTTTTAAGAATTGGATATCGTCTGAGTTCGGAGAAAGGTGGGTGAATCCATTGAAGAATGAGATGAAGGAGAGGATCGAGAAGAAGCAGATAATGCTATCGGGTTGTCTTGTCGAGATTAATATTGTATTCCTTAGTTTTCATTCCTTGAAAATAAAAAATATCACTTTATTGTGAAATTCTTTAAATTAACTAATGAATTACTCCGTTAGTTGTCCATACTTTTTCTTAGGCAAGTGAATAATACTAGATAACTTACCGCTATCTTTAAATTGAGTCTTCTCTTTCCATTCTCTTCCTAATTACGTGGATAATTTGGAATGAACTGGTTTTTCGATATCAAGAATTATGATATTTTTGAGATTTTTTGCATTCTCACAGTATTTCACTTACCGATATGCTAATATTCAAAATTCAGGAGATAACTCCCAGAATCATGTTTGCAATAACGACCCTGATCTTCAGTGCTCGTCGACTGACTGTGTTAATTTCGTGGGTGGTCGTGCCATCACGATTTATTTCCATCTTGTTACTCCCAAAGAGAAGTTTCGGGAGGCTGGTAATCATTTTTTAACACAGATGAATTAGTACTTTAATATAAGAGTGAACCTCAGTACTTATGAGATAGAAAATTCGGAGGAACAGAAAAGACGCCACCAGAAACCGGAGGCAATGAATATATCGCAAAGTTGATATTGTCCTTACAATTTATCAAGCATCATTGAAGTTCAATTCAGTGAAATCAAACTTTTGCTGTTGTAAACATTCAAATAAATTCATCTGAAGCGGCTCGAAATCGGTTGGGTTTCTTCGACTCTCTAAAGTGCATTTGGGACAAAATTTCTTCAAAGCAAATTTTAACACACCTAACGGCCTTCAATAAAATGTATTTTAGCACTCACATACATTTTAATTGCTAATTTTATGCATTTTCACACAATCAACAATCATATGTGCCATAGTTCTTGATTGAATTTAGTTTTATTTATTTATAAACTGGGTGAATTGCGAAGGATTCCAAATGCACTGTTAAGGCATTTTTCATCAGTCCATTAATTTTGTATTAAAATAAGCTTTAATTGGAGTTATTTTTTAATATAATTATGTATTACTATATATAATATTAAATATATTGAAATATTCAATATGGTAAATAAAATTTAAACATAGCAAAAAGTACCCATTATTAGAAATTTTCAAATGTACTTGTTTTGAAAAAACGAGCAGATGTCGACCAGATTTTGAACATAATTTGCCTCTATCATACCATTATTTTGTGCTCGTTTAAATGATGTGAAACTCCCATTTCAATTTTTCTATTAATTATAATCATTTTTTAATGCCACAGCTAAGAATGTACCTAGCGAATGGCAGTGAGAATTGATTTCTACCCCAGAGGATATGATTAGCCAGTTTCATGATCAATTCCACGAAAACTATCTGCTTGGAAACGTCTAATTTGAAATACCATTCTAGTCTCATGATGCGAAAATAAACCGAGATAATTACTCTTGTGACATACTTTTAGATCGATCATTCACCCAGATCGCATACCCTATTTTAAGAATGTCATCTTTCGTGCTGTGAAACTTGAGCTAACTTATCGAAAAATTGCTATGAACTCAGAAAATATTAGTGATGTCCCATTGTGCGATATGATGACCAGAGATTACGGAAATCTCGTTGAAATTTGTGTCTCACTAAATATGCATACTTTGACATCACCAGAGCTGAGTGTATGCTTAGAGATATTTTGGCTTTAGAACAACAAAACCTCACATTCTTACTTCAGAGACTTCAGATTATCCATTACACTCATCTTTCGATCTATCAGAGGTTCGCAATGAGTCTTTTGGGATTTTCTCACTAACACTTGTTGGACTCAAATTTAACTCCTTACAATATTGTTATGTTGAGAGGAGGTAGGCTTGACGTCCAACGATATGTTAGAGAGTCAGCTGATCGTATCTTCACATTAAAGTGCACTATTTTCACCTATGTCAAAGCGTGATAAGTATAAAATTTTGAACAAATTAGAGAGAACAGATATTTTTCCTTTTAATGTTTTAACAAATTTTGCAAACTACCCTAATTATCTTGAACGAATTTACCCTTGTGACTGGATCTTGAGTACTTTCATTCCTGAATTAGCTCCTCGGTAGTATAATATATAACCAACAATACTTTGCACAACGCACACAAATATTATTTCACAAATTTGCTTTTTCAATGCTAAATGCTGTAATGCATGCAATTATCAGAAACTTAATCAAATCAAGAAACAATGAAATGACAAATTCAATGCCACAATCTCCAAAATTATCAAATATTTATATCAAATGACAGACTTTATGATAGTTTTCATTAGCCCTTTGACTTCAGGCTTCACAGATGGGAGGAGCCTCAAAGTCACAAAAAGTCGAGAGGTGGGAACAGAAGAGTGATTCACGGATGTTAAAAAAGACACAGATATAAAGGTAGAGAAAAAGGTAAGGTGAGGTGAGTACTGTGGAAGTGGTCGAATATGCCATACAGTAGTTTGAATTCAACTGCCGGTCCATGGACTTTTTTGACGTATGAGTATGCGTTGCCCAGGGTTCATCACGTGGAGGTAAGTCTATCGCGCATCCTAAAATTACTAAAAAAGAATGATAATGTTCCCACAATCTTTATTACCCATGCAGTTAAAATATCCACCACCTGAGTTACCCTGGATGGTGAGAGCTGAAAATCAATTTCTCTTGGGATTGAAAACCTGGGCGACTTAAATGAATTTGGTTCTGGATATTAAAATGAATGTGACTTAGTTGAAATATGCTTCACATCAATTTGTTTCTGTAAAGAGACGATCGGTGCATGTGGTTCATATTGACGTAGTTTATGTGTTGTCTTAGAAAGAACAATTCTTGTGGGCGGTCCCTAAGTTTCAAGGCCTAAATACAAAGCAATTCAGAAGGAAAGGCCATAAAAGACCTACGAGTGCATTAAAGGTAGAAATAAAATGACAAAAATCGAGACAACCATCTCGTCACAATGACTGCTGCCCTCTCTCGCAACACGGGGACCTGAAGATGAGTGTGCCTTGTCTTAGTATTGACAAGTGCTTCCACACTGCTTGGCGAGATTGATAGCTTAGTCTACTTTCAGTTACTCAACAGGAGCTTACCTGGTTCCTTATGCCACTGTCTTTATCAATATGGGGTGGCCATTCAGGTTCTATTTTTTTCTTCATTTTGAATGGAGATAACGAATGAAGTCTTGATAATGAGGACTGAATTAAGCTCTCTTGGTTTGAAGTTCTGAAACTGATCTCAGTGCAATTAATGGAGGCAGAGCCGAAGTTATTTATTAGGATATTAAGCTTTAAATTTCCGTCAACCGTTAACTAAGTAACGGTAATGAAAGCTAAACTTTTAAAAGTTAATATAAAACTTAAATCCAAAATACAGCTTCAATTAATCCTGACCAGTGTATTCTGTCAAAAACTGAAAAGGAGCTTTAAAATACCGTTGTCATCGAACAAATGACTGACGTAGAAGAGAATGCTCTCCTAAGTGAGATATTTAAGTGGTCTTACACGCCGTCTACCAACTTCGTACTGTCCATTTGAATAAACAACAGGAAATCTTTTAATTCGCCCTACTTACCCTAATCACTCAGATTTTCACACCTTCCTGACTTATCTAAGCTCTGATTTCTTCAGTTAAAAAGCATGGAGGTCAACGAGAACACAAGATGTAAAGATGAATCAAGAAAAGTGAAGGGTTCCTAATGGGGGGAAGGGATTGAAAAATAACCGTTAGGCCCCAACATCGAACACCTCGGTGGAGGACACGACTTTTACCACAGCTAAACAAAGAAGTCTCATACGCATTCAGACACTCTCGATGGTGCGTACGTGCTGCTCACCGCGTAGCCGTCAAATGCGTTCGTGAATACAGAGACCTCTCAGACAACCACCAAGCCATCGTCGCTGCATTGTTAATAAACCCTTAAGTGTACTTTAATGACCAATGTTTGTGGCAGTGGCACACTACCCAAATAAATGCTATTTGCTCCGCGTGTTCTGTTTTCAGGATAGTATTGAGATAACTTAACTAATTTCAGAAAATACTGAATTGTAGAGGATTTTGCCATGGAGAGGTTAAGTCAAAACTTACTTGTGCAGCATCCTCGCCAATTTTATTGCTATCAGCATGGAATTGTGATTGATGCAATCCATCACAAATCTCAGACACTTACCGTTCCACTCTTCAGACCACATGTTCTGCTGCCTCCCTTATTGATTGCCTTGGTAGCTGGCTTAGCCTACTTCCACTATTTAAGTAGCAAAATACCCCCATTAAAAATGTGTATTTATTTTTAAGCGAGGAAAAAGATATGTTTGGCCGGAAGTGAGATTTTGAAAATTGGGAAGAATCGGAATAATCCGCAATGGATATTACAGATACATAAGCCAATAATAATAATTATTATTTATTATTAAGTTAATATGCGATACTCTAATCGGACAAGCAAATGGACCTTCGGAAACACAGGATGTGGTTTAATTCTTTTATTCTCAAGACGAAAAATGCATTCGGCCACTTTTAAAGAGAATATTTTAAAAATGACATTGTGAGAAATGTCTAGCAGTTCGTAACTTTAAAATTTAAAACTTAGTAACTTTAAAATTTCAAACACTTGATTTATTAACAAAAGCACAACGAAATGCTTGTCGCTTTCCCTCAAATCTGTTAGAAAAAAAATTAAATTCTTACTCGCCAGAAGGATATGCAGATCACGTAACAGTTAACATGATTTAAATAAAAATTAATATAATTCTATTTGGGCAAACTATTCATTGTAATAGAAAAAAATTTTCTAAATGTTGTAGTTTTTCATCTCGATTACACTTGCCCCTTTAACTATCGTAATTTTATGAGTTTTAATGCAAATCATCCCGCAGGAATTGCCTCAGATAAATATATTCTAATTCTGGAAAAAAATTATCGATTATAATTATTTGAGTAAAAAATGATGAATATTCTTATATTAATAATAATTAAGCTTTTACGCGTTCAAAAATAAATTTTATAATTCACTAACTTATTATAAATTTTACTAATCAAGCTCTGAGAAGTATCCGATATTGTCCTTCATTACCAACACTGACATTTAGGTGCCAAATTTTATCTATTGCTCTATTTTGTAGTAAGTAGTAGTAAGTAGACTGTTTGGTTTGATCATGGGAAGTGAGTGAGTGCGATAGCCGAGGAGACAAATTCCAACTATTCTAATGAAATATGCCCAATAGGCGTAGATCTTAATAAGATTGTAAGAATATGATTAAAAAATCTCTGCAAAATGTACATTAGTTCACAGTTAATGGAACTTACTTTGCCAATTGTTGTGGGTCGGTGGTGTACTGCTCTTCGTAAGCGTTTGCTATGGCAGAAGCCACGGATCTGATTGTCATCGACACACACAGTGCGCGGATTGGCCAATTACACCGGTTAAGATTAGCAAAATTAGAGTCTCTAACCCTAGGGTGCTCGATCAAGTGAATTCCTAGTAAAAAAGGTGCATTAGTAAACGTTTCCTAAACCGGCTTGGAAGCTATTATTATGAAGTCTTTTCAGTGAATTAATTTTAATGGAAAGAAAATTGCAAAGGAGTTGAACCATTATGAATCTGACAAATTGCCTGACTAATTTTGATATTTTAACTTCTGGCAATAGGTAGATTCTTGTCACAAATTTTCAAGGAACGTGATTGTGGATATTAATAGATCAATGCCAATACAGAGTTTGACAATAAAGATGAGCAGAATCTAGGGGTTTATGGAAGACCTTTTCCCTGCTCTACAGTTGGTTTCTTAAAACCATTCATTTAATTTTCTGACGAGTGGAAAATTTTGAAACATACGAGTTAGTACTGACTCTGTGAAAGATCATGTTATGTAAATTGAATTCGGCAAAGCCCCTTGCGCTATGCATTATTGAACAGGCAAATATTTTACCTGAAAAGACATTTTATTTACTTATTTAGCAGTGCCGACATTGGAAATTTACTTTCTTTCAGAATTTATTTAAATGCTCTTGATTTGCATACCCGAAAACGGAATACGCATATAGCTGATAACATTTTCAGTGAATGACATTTAAAATTGGTGCTTTTTAGACTCTACATAAATATTTATTTTCAAATTGCAAACTATTTATAAAATCAATTATTAAATTCTTCTCCTCTAGTCAAAATGGATTCAGCAACTAACTAATTTATAACAAAATATGAATAAACGCGATGTTTGGGAACAACAAAATTACCAGGGAATATGGTGATCGAATTAGCTGGAAGACTCCCTTAAATTTACAGAAAATCAATTTTTTTCTCGAAATGTTTTCATGAAAAATTATATTTTGCATTTGCTTGCTTAAGTCAAACCCCCTCACCGCATCCTTCCCTTGATGAAATCGTAGCCATAGTAAATCGATTATCGATTTTCCACTCTCGCATATCCACAGCCTGTGTTTATCACTTAAAAAAATTTTGATCCATAGGCTCGACTCTTGGCCTCTCTTCCTCATTCTTTGCCCCCAAGTGTCACCATATTTCTTGTTACCGTCATTTCACCCTTAAACTTTAGTCCTCGCTACTCGACACATTCTTATTCATTATCGAATCCGCGTTCCTGAAGGGGGGAGAGTCAGCTGTTTGTGGTGGCTTTACTCATGACCGGCATCTCCTTTAGGGCTTGAAAAACTTACTTGGAGCCTGTTGGACACAAAACATATAAATATCCAGTTAATTTATTAATTAGACTAGATTAGTTGGTTTGAATGAAAAACTTCCCAATTTTAAGCAATTAGAACATAGTGAAGTGAGGGAAAATCTTTTAAAGTACTTTTCCTTTTTTATTTGAAATGTTCCCAATCGCCTTTGTTCATTTTATATGAAAGTTCCTCGCTAAACTTATGTCCAATAATTTTAACATTAAATTTATAATTATCCAGGTCTAATGTTAAAATTTTGTGGATATCGACCTTGGAGAGGAATTAAATTACAAATTATATTTGATTCTTCTTTTGAATAGTTTCAATGCGCTGCATAGATAGTTATGTACTTTTGTACAAATATGTACTTTTGTGTAGTGAATGTCCAATAAGGTGCCAGGTAGCGTTGAAAAAACTTATAAAGAGGAAGTTTTGGCATCAATTCCTTTAAGGGAGCGCAAATAATTTTGAAACGAAGCCATGCTCCACTGATATTTCATTCTAAAGTCAAAACCTTTACAGCTGTGTCTAAGGATGGAAAAAACTCTTATCAACTTCACTTTTGCAATTTTCCCAAGTGGTTTTATTTAATGGGGAAAATTCGAGACTCATCAATCACACTTACGGAGTTTTAATTATAAACAAAAATTTAGTGTCTTCAGCGGTAGTGGTGTATTTGTATTCACATGCAAAAGGTAGAGACTTGATGTTAATTAACTGAGTGCTCTACTGACGGAGTTTATAATATTTTTTAATTAGACCAAGATTATTTGAATTGATTTCCGCAGTTTTTTAGACATTAATCACGATGGTCAGTTCTATAACACCTTATTTTCAATCAAATCTACCAATTTTGATTAATTTCATCATATTTCATTCCAACATTTTGCCATTACTTCGACGAACCTCAATCACTTCCGAAATGTATTTGTTACTCACTTTTAATCATGTCATTGATGCCTATTAAGACCCTGAGATCAATAATGATGCTCTTGTATTAAAAAAAGCCGATAGATGATGATATAACTTAAATGTGGGCTAATATTTGAATTTATTAAACAAGTTTTAAGAATAATGAAGCACCAAGAATCAAGACAAATCGAGACCGTTTAATGTTTCCTTAACTGCGTCATTCCAAAGTATCACAAAGTTTAAATATCCAAATTTGACTCCGCAAATTCGGCTTGTGTGTATGAGCTGTAGCGGATTTGCTATCACTGATAAGCCTTGACCAGACTCAGTAATCTCTATGGCAGATTCTCCTGTGTTTGGAAAGACTCCCAGAATTAACTAAGCTACCGGCGAAGCTATAAAGGAAACAGACGTATGGCGTGGAACACGTTTATTTGGGCTGTGCGTTTGTGGTGTGTTTTGCAGACACGAGGACTATTGATTGGCGGTTGGCTGGTGCTCCCCGCGCTCAACCGCACTTACTTCCTAC
Organism: Hymenolepis microstoma; assembly: GCA_000469805.3. Taxonomy (NCBI): domain Eukaryota; kingdom Metazoa; phylum Platyhelminthes; class Cestoda; order Cyclophyllidea; family Hymenolepididae; genus Hymenolepis; species Hymenolepis microstoma. Next base: position 2,661,791 of record LR215994.1, read on the forward strand.
GCGACAGGTGACACGTCGCACTTTTGCGTCTGTCTGAGTGCGCTGAGATTACTATGTTGTGTGCTCCATAGCGCACAGTGTGCAAGTCATTGGGGTCTGTTGAATAAAGTGAGCTTCACTACGATATATTAGTAGTGCTTAGCACTAAGGAGCCGGCAAGAGGGACTGGACATGAAAATAAAAATGTTCTAATCTCTTCCCACCATCTTACTATATGGAATAACGACTTGATGAAAGTTCCTATTGTTAGCCTCCTTTTACTGGCGATTGACTATCCATATATTCATTCTCGTAACCTCTGCCTGCTGTTTATGATAGAAATACCAATTTTTAATGTGAACTTGCGCAACGGCCGCGATCAAGAGGAGAGATCTAAATATCCAACAGTTCTTAAAATTGAATCCGGAAAAACGTTGGACCAAGTGTTAGCATTCATTCCTTATGGACGAGTTTCAAACGCCATTCTGAAGTGCTTTCTATGCTAATAATGAATGGGCTTATAGTTTTTTTTTATGGCAGCCAAATTTTTATAATTCCAAATGAATTTTAGGCCTAATTTGGGATATCGAAGCAATCCGATCAATCGGCTTTATCCTCCCCCCCCCCCACCCCCTCAGAAACTCTGTGATCCCACAATAACACATTTGGAAGAGAGAGAGAGGACATGAATCAGATCACGTAACAGTTACACCTTGAGGGAATAAGTAAAGCGCTCTAGGAGTAAGAGATGGATTGTATTCCCAATTTTTCGTCTCCATTTATTTGCCCTAATTCCTTTACTTTTCGCTAACTCTCGCTTACACTACCTTGAATTCCCACTTCTCACTTTTGTCAAGACAGTAATTCAATTTTCAATAAAAACGACTTTAGAACTTTAGTGTCTTGTCTTCCACTTCTTCGTCACTTAAATTTATGCATGAAAGGAAAATTGTAGTTCGCTTTTTCACACTTTCATAGCCTCGAGTCTGATATAAATCCTTTTTTTCCCGCATTCCCGCCCAACTAATCCAACATTTCAGTTTTTCACCTGTTTTGTTTCTACAAGTCAAACGCCTGGCACCGGCAACTATTGGTTGCTGAAACGTTATAAATGTCAAAGCTTCAAAAGAAGTACTTACAGATAACTGGCTATTTTGCGCTTATTTACCATCCCGTGTTAAGCAATACCATACAGCAAGATTTCATATGATGTTTTCAAGCAACATTTTCCACCTAACTATTCCATCCAAAAAATGTATTTACGGAAAATGCACATACTTTTTTCTCAACCTTTCGAAGAAGAAAGCAGCTTAAAGGGCAAGACCGAGCCTTCCCGTTAAAAAATCTACTCAGTAAGCATTTAAAACCTCAGACAAGCATTAGTTGCAATCGAGGCGATAAATCGTGATATTTGCAATTTGGAAAGTGAATCAGCCATTAAGCAAACATCGAACAACTCAAGAGTCAGAAGTCAGATGATTCAAAATTTTTTCAATACCTTCAAGTTTCTCTCGTCACCTCCTTGGTCCCTTGTTATTCTCAACCAGATGATTCCCACAATTAAGTTTTTTATAATATGTCAGGTAATAGTGATAAAGATAGTGCATTATATGTTGATTAAACACTAGAGAAGTAGGTTTAGGAATTTCGGACTTTGTTTCTCCAGTTCATAATTCTATATGCTGCTGAATGAATACATCATCTTTGTAAAGGCCCACACTAAATCCTATGTTAGCTATAAGAATGATTTTCTGCTATTATGGGTTTCAACCACCCTTATTTCAATTCAACCGCGGATTGAACAGTGGTCCTGTCGAGAGTACATGACTAATATTTGCATTTTCGTAAACATCTACATGCAGTAGACGGTTTTTCTCTTCAACCTTTTAGCGCAAATTTGCCTGTGGTGCTGGTTTATGCTTTGGAGGCAAGCATTAATTTCATTGGCTGTTTCAGGTAGACCCAATGATCAAGCCAAAGACTTCCTTGGGGCCCTGATCGACTTGTATAGGCCAAGACTTCCAGTGAGCATTCTGTTTAATCATCCTTAATGACAGTCCAATAGACGATTTTGGGGGCGTGAAAACATTATGGATTGGAAAAAATAACCTTCCCATTTTTATTTAATTATATTTTCAGGAAGAGATTCGCCTCATTTGAAATAAAACGTTATTTATCAACCATTCTGATAAAATTTATTCATTTATAACCCACGGCACAGTTGTTGAGAAAAATTTGTAATTAAAGCCAGAAAATACCGTAAAAATTGGATCATTTAGCTTTTTCAGTTCTCATTTATAAGTCATTTCCTCGGGTTCTAAAGTTCCAGTGTCAACAAGACGAAGTTTTATTTCAAAATTTTCCTGCAGAAGTTCATATTTATGGCGACTAAAGTTTATTGAAGGCTTCCGTGAAAACGAAGACATTGACGTCAGGAGACGAAGCAATTTATAATGAAATTAATAATTTTGAATTGTCGATAGTACTGATATGATATGCTCTTATATCATCATGTATTATCCCTATATTAATGTCACATTTTTGAAATGATTTCATCTTTTCTTTTATTGGTGTTGAATATTGCTGGATTTCTCCCTTTACACAACTCATTATACTATGGAAATTATTTAAAATTTTATTTAAGATGTGCGAAAGGAAATATCGAACTTTTCTCTAAATTTTCAAACCCTTCTGGTATCAAAAAATGTTTCCTTTATTAAGCCCACGTGATTCTTCATGCCTTCTGAATACCCGTCATGATAATTTGCATAATTGCAAATAGACATTTACCACCGGTCGAATTATTTTTCAGCGTTTTCTCTCCCTCAATGCCGTGCTATTCATAACCTATTGTGGTTCAGATTAGAAGTACAAGAGAGAGAAAGAGTAAATTGAGTTAAATTTGGTCTATAGTGAGTGATTTGAGTTGAGATTGAAAGCAGATTGAAAATACTATCAATTAGTACAGAGTAAATGTGGAATGTGTGCTGTTTCGGAAAATGTCTGATTATGTTAATTAAGAAGTTATTTGAAGTTATTTAAACGTTATTTTGTTTAAACGTGCTTCTTATAAAAGAGGTATAACACACAAGCCCATATATTTAATGTGGGAAGACCTTTGCAGTAAGAGGCAACGTTACGAAACCTCGGTTATAAAATCTCATCCTGATATACCAATCAGCTCATTTGGTGTGTTCCGTGTCAGCAAATCCGTGAATTCTGATTTAATCAATGAGTATTCTAAAGCATTGAATAATTTCCTGATTAATTTGGGTGGTTAACACACGGGTCGATGGTCACAGAATCTTTAGTCGTCGGTGGGTATCCAATAATGGGTATGGACGTTCCCACTGATTAATTACAGTCGAGATAAGTATTAGTTTTACTTTTTATTGTGGGCATACAGTTACATCACCGTTTTATAATTTTTACCAATTCAATCAGCTCAGTTAATTAATACTCGTCTCCTCGTTTAAAAGAAGTGAATAAACTGTAATTACAAAATTAGTTTTTATAAATTAACTTGATTTATTTCAAACGCACATAATGCCATTTCATCTCATCTTTCTTTCAGCCAAATCAACTAGCACCATTCGCAGATTCTTCCTCCCTGAAGAAGCTCAACTCAAAGCATAAGTCGGAAGGAGTGCTGAAGTTGAAAAACACAGAACCGTCATTGAAATCTAAGTGTCACTCGAGAAATCGCATATCCAGTGGACTGAGAATTCTTCCACTACGAAGAGTGAGTAACTGGAATTCATATCGGTGAGAAAAGACAGATTGAGGTCGTTGAAGTGTAGAGTTAGCGTAAGATTTCAACTTTAACCAGTGCACAAAGTCCATACTGGCATATTTTCTCCTCTGTTATTAACTGATAAATCGCCAACACGAGAGGAGCTCTTACTTCTAATACTATAATAGACAAACAAAGTTACCTGGAGTTTATTAAAGTCGAACGGAGAGAAATAGAGATAAAACTCAATTAAGTTTATAATTACAGGCATACCTGTCTGGACTCCAGAGACCACTTTCATCAACATAATTAGAATGAGGGTAAGCCCGATATTCCTGGATTGTTTTACCCACTCTAATATCTTCACCCTGAAGTGTTAATTTCCGCACATTTATTTAAAGAATGACGAACCCCAATATTTGATTAGTTTCATTTATCCTCAAAATTGTCATGTCCAGAGCTAATGCTGCGCACGCATAGTACCTTTAATACCTCTGAGCGGTGTTTTCAGTGTTCCTGGACAGCCTCAATTTCTAAAATGTACATCGCTAAGCGTTTGCTTCTCCATTAATAATCAAATTTAAAAATAGCATCGGTTCTGTATCCCGTGAAGACATCCTCCGCCCACGCATACAGCAATTTATTTTAGGTCATGGACTCATTCCTTCCCATGAGGAATCTTGTAAAACATGTAGCTTATAACCATTAGAAAAATCCACCTCTATTTTAAACATAACTTTCTCAATATCGCCAAAGTTAAATGATAAATCAGTAGATATTATTTGTTGCGCAATAGGGCCTATATTTAATCACTCCATTTTCAGCATTTCAGGAGGGGAAGTTGTTCTGAAGTACCAGGGTTCAAGATAATAACTCAACAAACATCCAATGAGCCCTATATCAGTTATCCAACTGAAAAATTATGGCAACTGAATTATGGAAATCCAAGTAGGTAAATGAGCGTATTTTTGAAGATTCATCGTCCCGAATGTGGAAATCAACTCTAATACCTGTTGGGAAGCTTCCTCTCTTCGATCACCTACTCATACTGCTTACTGGGATTTGACCTTCACATTATCCTTCTTTACTCACAAGGAAAAAACATTAGCACTTTATTGTGCTACTGTACGTTTGAATAATTAAAAATAGGACATTGCATAATGGAGTTTCCATCTGTAGCAAAGCTAGTCACCTTTTTCAGTAAACGATGACTGTAAAATGGCTTTTCACGCGGAGATCATAAGTACGGGAACAGAGGCGGTTTCAGTTTATAGACAAGTCTTGAGGAATGAGATCGAGTTTTAAGTCGGACAGTTTTTATTTTCAACAATTAAATCCTGATTTTTCATAAAGCAGGGGAATGTTAGATGGTGCAATGAACTTAATGGAAATAATATTGGGCCAAATATTTTTAAAGATGTATTTTCTTTTAACTTTTAAATGTTTTATTTTGCGAATCTTAACAAAATGTATGCCTTTATATAATCTTGTATTTTCTCTTTTTTGGCGACGCCGAATGTATTTCAGCATTCCTTCGTGCTACTCCAAAATGGAAGCAATGGACAGGGTGATGTCATTTTGAAAGTGCATGCATTTTTTAAAGATGTCGGTTGATTTTGGACGATTTCAATAAAAGTGAGGATTTAAAAATGGTTAATTTAGCCAGTGGGTGTAAAGGAAAGACAGGTCATAGGGTCGTCTAAATTAATATACTCTCAGACAAGGCTTCAGTGCCACAGCTTTTCGTCACTACTGATGGTTCATATTTTCTGCATTTTTAAAATAAGGAGCTAGAACAGGTTGCACTTTAAAGCATGCGCGATTTAAATCAAAGTAATTGATAGCTAGCTACTTATCAAAGCCTCTGTAGTATGTGAATAACACGGCGTTTAAACATGGTATTAGATACTCTCTCTCTTCTTTAGCTCCATATTAATCGTGCATTTACTTATAGTTTATAAAGTCTATATATATATATGTCTATATATAGTCTATATATATAGACTATGTAGTCAATTTGTCCAATTATCATTAAGCAAAATGCACACGTAATGACACAATCAAATGAGAGATAGCTTGAAATCGTTGTGCAATCATCATGGGAGGGAGGAGGGTTCGTCGGTAGTGAAGTACAATGACTGGGTTAGAAGGCGAATGATGGGTATAAAATAGAAGATAAGTCGATTATTTTGTTACCGGGAGTTAATACAAATTGTAAGAACGAATTTACCAAGAACGCACTAGCTGAATATTTTAGAACAATTTACTAAAGTTAATCATTATCGCTTGTTTTATTAACGCCCACAGAGAAATGTAAAATGGCAATTAATTGATAGGCAAGTGAGGGCGAAATCAAGGTGCCAATGAGTATGACTTCAGTGGATTTCAAATTAGAGTTGTATAAAAAAGCAAATTGTTTGCTATTTCTCATTTTTAGTTCAAATTCGATGATTTTGCAATCCTCCCTAAACATATGGAAAACCCGGGGTGATCACAAGTTGATTAAGTCTGGTCTAGTTCGACTATTTTTGCATTGTGTTAATTATGGGAAACTGCCCAAACAAACTAGACACATTTGAGTTCTAAGACAGATCACTCCTACCCAGGTTGTCATATCCCAAAGGAACTTTCTCATGCGGTTTAAAATTCAGACCCCAGGCACTACCTTCAAGGAAGCTACCTTCGTTACTACTCTCCCTGAAATACGACCGACGGAAGAATAAGATCGAACTTAAGAATTTTAAAATATTTTCCAATGAAAGGTGGCTTTTAAGAACCTCGATTAGTAAGAATCGATAAACATGCCTCAAGTATGTGAATGAGTGATTAATTATAATTTTTCGGTGCTCTAGTGACGCGGTGGTCAACGTGCTTGTATACGAATTCAGAAGACACAGGTGTGGTGCACATTGGTGCATCCCCAGTGAGCGGAATGTCCAATTTCTCTAGCTCCCCCCTCGAAATGAACTTTTCCAGTGTTTTTTGCTCCGAGGAATTTACAAATAACGGAAAAAGTCGGCACAATTCTATTCTTTCTCCTTCTCTCTTAAGTTGTCTAGACATGAATAGCCTAAGTTAAAAGCGAGAAAAATCATTGATGGTACGTCTTTGAAATGATCAAACAATTTCGAGATAAAATCTAATGAATTGCAGAAGAATTGACCATTAGTGGAAGGTCTAAATTTATATTTTCACGTGATCTGCCAGTCAGCAAGATCTTATTAATAGGTATGTACTAAAACCTCTTGGGTGAAGGGGCACATGTTGCTTTTCTAAACTCCCTACTCCTCAAAACTTTCCTTCTATTGCAATGAACTATTCTATTTTTTCAGAACTTCTTATCTCTATTGACATATGTATAAACTGATTCCAGGAATAAGTATAAGCATTCCTGTTGTTGTCATCGATTAACTCCGGATCTATCCCCCACCCTCTCGCTAAAAATGCCCGCATTTCAACTCCACCAGTCAGGTTTGCAACCAAATTTCCTTCTATCTGTAGCTCCTTGTTCTTTTGCTACCATTCTGATTGATCTCATTAAAGTATTAGGTCTACAAACTTTGCTCCCGCCGTTTTATAAAAGATGGCAGTAGTAGTTGGAATATATTAAACACAGATGTCGAACACTTTGTTTTGACATTTGTAAATATAACCCTAATTTGATGTAACTTAATTTGCGTTTGCATAATAATAAGATTCGTAATTTAATGTGTCCGAATTTAAACTGAATCCTCGTCATTTGCAGGAAGTATTACTTTTTATTTCAATATGAAAATAATGTGTGGACTGGCTGATGCTCATCGGATTATCCCAAATACTTATGGTAAAACGGCTATTAGTGACAGAACGTGTTGGCGGGAATGGCTCCAACGTTTAAAGTGGTGAATGGTGAATTTGCTGCATAGTGGTGGAGGGGATAATGTTGTTGAAGATACAGAATTGGAGGCGAGCGATTCTTAGTGAAGACTCATGTCCTCAAACTCAAGAAGAATTATCAGGAAAATCTTGTAACCCCTTAGTTCCATTTATAGCTCTCAAACTAATATTTTTCTGTATTTTTAGAAATTCGATATTCATTAAATTAATACAACACGAGTGCACATGCAAGAAGCATTCATATCCAGATTCCATTAAAATTCGCCAATTTAGAATGTGATTTACTATTTCTGATTCAGTAGTACCCCAACAATAAGGCTAATTAGTTATGAGTTCATTTCAAAAATTATCACAATATCAAAATTCTACCTTCATTTTCCCCTAAATTTTCACTTTTAAATATTTTTTTCTAAATCAAATTCGCTCAAAAAATGGAAATTCGTGTTGTTTAAGCTATTCTGGTCTGATGTCCCTCAAGGCGATTTAAAGCATACAATGTGACTTGCATCAAAATTTATTCCCACTTTTTTGAGTTAGCTATCGTGAAAATTTATAAACTAACTAAATTTATTGATTTTTAACTTGCATTATTTTATGCAAAAAATGTCGTTTTTGCCATGTCCAGATGCGAGCTTAAAATCCAATAATCGATAATCCTGCTCACGGAAGTTGTGGGATGTATCTTTCGCATTCACCGGGAATATTCGATTAGAGTTCCTAATAGCGTAAAATACTACTTATCACGATTATAACGAGACAAACACAAGACATAAGTCTAAGTTTGATTAAGAAAGTTCCACACGCACGCCTTCTTTTAGCAAATGCTCATGAGAGAGTACTGAGAATTAGTGGTGAAATAAATCGAGCAAGCGTTGTTTGCTTAGGACTGTCAACTGAAAGGTTTTGTTTGCTTGCTTTAATTTTAGTCCTGGCTGAAGGCGTTGCTCTCGTAAAAGCTTCATTGCATTATTGTTCACCGACGGTTTTCGCTCACACATTTAATTAGCACGGAATTCGAATTAATTAAATTAGAGATTTAATTAAACAATTGGTGAAATGAAGGCTATAGGTTATTGGAAAAAAAATTTTCTTAAAAATGGCAAAAAATATTTTTACATGCATTCCATACACAAGCGACATTTAACAAATTTAAAGCAATAATTAAAAAAATTTACAATGCCATTAATAATAACTAAAATTAACGCAGAAAGTGTGGCAATACTCTAGAATTACTTTCTAGGACACACTAGTTATGAAGGACTTTCAATGTCCACTTTTCAACTTATTTAAATTTCATAAAACATTTATGAATATTACTTTAATTTAGTCTTCAAAAGTTCTTCAATAGAGCGATTAAAAATACTGCAATATGTGATTTTTGAGCTGAGCAGGTAAGAATTCATTCCCTTAGATCAAAGTCTATCACTCCTCCACGCTTAAACCATACTTTGAATACGATCGTTGTATCAGTAAACGGACGAAGACATCATACTCTTCAATTTGGTGAAAAGTTCTTGCTAAACACTGACATTGATCAGGAGGTTTCAAGCAGAACCAAATTTAAATATTTGTCTGGGTTTCAAGTTTTTTTGCAAATTATTACAACGAATATAAACAGATATCCTTTAACTAATTATTCGGCGATTGGTATGTTTAAATTCAAAATCTTTATTTAATTTTTGGATTTATTTTAGATTTAGATTTAGATTAAAATTAAAATTAAATTTAGATTTAATTTTAATTTATCATACACTTTGCTAAAATTTTCAAGTTTGATCGGAAACCTATTTAGCCACTAAATCGAATTGATCCATTTTACTTGAACGGAACGTTCGGAAAGCGCAAATTCAGCAAACTAGCTAATATCATAGTACCTATTACGTGGCTGAATAGTTTGGGCATTCGTAATCAGTATTGTGCAACCCAAGAAGCGCCCAATTGATCCTAATTACACGAGCAATGACCATCGCACATGTATGCCTTGTCGGAGCCAAGAGATGAAAAATCATTGTTTAATCTTTGACAGAATGTGAGTTTCTAGAAAGAATGACCCCAGAAGATCTTTCCTCTGCTCAAGTCGAATGTTTTTTGGAACACATACGTTCGTCTGATATTAAAAATCTGTAAGGACGGTAAGCAATGTGATTCATGAGAGGACTTATTCTTTAACAGCGAAGTAAAATCTAATGCCGTTGACCTTTTTTAGTAATTTAACTACCTTTACGGATTGATCTTAGGAATGAAACATTGAATATTAGCACCAACCTAGCACTGTCTCTATCAAAGAAGTACAAAGGTTCTAACGAGTGATAGTTTTAGATATTTTATTGTGGAATAGGAACTGAAATTGAATAAGTAAATTTCTTGCAACATGGAGGGGGGGGGGAAAGCGTAAGATGAATTACTTCTGTTGAATTTTAGAGTTGGATGGTGGACTATTTACGTAATTGTCTGTTTGTTGCTTTGCGTCCCAAAATTTTTAAATTTGCCTCAAGCGCCCCATTGACGACTTGTTTAATTACAATGGTCGGCCTCGCTACTCTAATGCTCTTCTTCGTTCGAAAGGCGCAAATTAATCGATATAAATTTAGACTTCCCACGTGATTTTAGCTTGGTGGAGATTGCGAAGCAGAGGTCATTCAAGGTGAACTGTAATGGAACTCAAGCATAAAATGTCAAATTTTTTTTCTTAATTCATGCAGTGTAAATTCTCTAAGACATATTTGTAACTTCGAGCAATAACTGACCAATGCGTCAATTTTGAATGATAAATGCCTCTACAGCAATTCACATTATAATGTCCATAGGAAATTCAGTAATTTCTAGCGTTTCCTATAGTAAATAAAGCTATTTTGTGAGTAACCTTTCTTTTAATCGAATCATTGGTGTAGTAATACTTTTAATAATGGAATATAATACTTAGATTATTCTAAGTAAACAAGGAAAGCTGAAGAACTTTTCTATCAGCTGTGGTTTAATATTAACAATTATGACGATCTTCCACAAGAATCACCAGAATTATAGAATAAAATAACGATGGTAAGATTGTAAAATGGCCTCATTTTTGCTTCTTTTGTCAGCTGGCTCCTCAACATTAAGACCTACGTCAATTCTGTTTGAAAATAAGATAATTTTAAATTTATAATGTTTTGCTTTCGATCAGAGTATTGAAAACTGAATTAGCCTCACACGATGGCACATTAAAAGGCGTTCTCATATGATAGACCCATTGTGAAAAAGTGTTCATTTCATTTCGAAAAATCTGTCCCTTCAGGCTAGATTGAATTCCTATCGTCAGCCAGCCGTTTACTTAAGATAGTTGATCCTGTCAATTTAATTTTTTTTCACATTGTGTGAGTTCTAATAAAAAGAATTCATTTTTCGCTTGAATTAACATTTAAACGAAATTGTTTTCCAAAACATTACTACTGATCTATTTCCTTGAAACCATGTGTTGGGTTGGATTAAAACGTAATTAATGGTTGATTAGCTGTGAGCATATTCGAAGTTACAGGGTGAGCGATAGACTTACCTCCAAGTGGTGCATCCTGGTCAACAGCAAAAAAGTCTATAATCCGGCAGTTGACTTCAAGCTACTGTGACCCAACTGTATGTCATATTCTACCATTTACGCATTACTCACCTTTCCTTTTTCTCTACCTTTGTGTCTGTCTCTCTCTTACATCTGTGTATCACTCTTCTGTTCTCCCTCTCGACTTTTTGTGGCCTTGATGTTCTTCCCCTCTGTGAAGCCCGAAGTAAACTAAAGGACTAATGATAACTATCATAAAGCCTGCCATTTGCTATAAATAGATATTCGAAGTTACTGAGTGCACTCGAGTGAACTTCAACCCGCATGTGTTGATGAATCGAACCGATTGTATTCTTGCGCGCACACCTGGGTGTGCGAGACTACCTGTGGAGATACCATCGTTGCATTTATTGGTCCACAAGGCAACCAATCGTTTACCTCATATCCAATCCTATGGGTGAAAACCTGTCGTTTTGGGCGAAGGTATTCTGTGTTCCTCTTTCTAGGGCCTCAGTGGCAGCTGAATGCCATAAAATTTACGTAAACTATTCCGAAATGCATCAGGAATGCGAAAGAATATTCACTTTTTAAATATCACAGATATGAAGAAGAAGCAGAATATGAGAAAATGCCATATTCTTCCTTACAGAATGCGCACTTAAGGACCACTTCATTCTATCTAAGTGCTTGTTTTTATTACATTTTATATCTAAACAAACAATGCTATTTTGTAGATACCAAGTTAACAGACCGAAAAATCGACTATTAGCAATCTTGCACACTTGCAGAAATTGGGTGGGTTTAAAATAATTGCAACACTGCTAAATATCACGGATGTTTATTGCGCCCGCTCAATTATTGATAGGGGGGGGGGGGGGGGGGGGGGAGGGGGGGAGATGGGAATGAAATAGCAAAAAGGCCATTTGTTGAACTTTATGGATTGGATCATGAAATTCGGATCTTGAAACGTGAACATGCCATAAGGAATATAATTTTCAGTGAGCATCCAACTTAAGAAACCTTCTTCTTGGCATATTACTGTTCCTCCCCCCCCCCCCCCCCTCCTTTAATCATTTATTATAATTTTAATCGATTTCACTTGCTTCGTCAATATAGAAATTTGAATTACTTTACTGTCACCTATAATTCAAGTAATTATAGCACTATTTTAATTGTTTGCCTCAGTTTACTCTGTAAAACTATAGAAATTATTCGAAGCACAATTGGGATTCAGCCGTTATTGCTCATACCGGCTGTTGATTTAGCAACAGACAACCATAGGTTCCGAATCAAGAATATCGAGTCGAAACTGAATAAAAGTTTATCGAAAGCAGACTATTAGTATTTCAGAAAGGGAGAAAATACGAAACATTCACGAAGTACTAAATAAGAGCCTTCGAGCAACGAACCCTAAAATCGATAAATAATCGAAAGAGTAATGGCTATCGACTTAAGTTTTCCATTGAAAAGTCACAGCCAAGCTCTGTCTTAAGGTAAGAAATTGAGTTTGTATTATGTAATAGTGGTGGATCTAAACTCGAGTTGCTTAGAAGTAGAATCAAGTTTAATTGATGTAATTAGATCAAGCTGTTGTGGAATTTCAGTTAAATTGGATTCTTTTAGTACATTTTTCTACCTCTATGGCATATATTCAATTTTCCCTGTGGTTTTGATGCTATATAACGTCTATACAAATTTAAAATTGTTATTTGTGCTGCCTATAACATCGTAATTCAACTTCTGTAGCTACTGAGTCTGGTTCGGGTACTGTCGAGGTTATTGTTGCGCGCGGAGTGATGTGCGACCCTCTTTGCGAAGGATTTAGGGAAAAGGGGTAAAAGCGAATCAGGACAATAGTTAAATCTAACAAAAAATTAAGCAGTGTACAAACAAATAAGAAATGAGCTATCAAAATATCTAGATTAGGATTTTACAAGACTGCAGTTTCTTTCGTATTACACCTTAAATTCATTTGTTCTAAGGAGGAAAATATGATTTATGCTAATCACCATGGTGATTTGTTTTATTTTGGGAGTCGGACGCTAGCGCCAAGATTGGCAATAGGCACCAAGCCATCTAAACTCAGAGCTTTAGGAACTGGTCAAGACTTAATGCTTAAGCTTAAATAAAATGTCAGACGACCATGAGAGAGGCAAAAAACTAAGCCCCGTTACAACTGAAGAACGAGAATTCTGAGAGTTCTTTGAAGAAAAATCGATAAAATCTGCTATTGCAATGTAAACAAGCGTAGTAGGGCTAGAAATGCAAAGCTAACGCAAATTAAGTCACCACGTGTTTTGAGAGAAATAATTTGGAGATGTTTATTCTATAGTTATGTAGCGGCCTCTCTTAATCCCAACTAATCCTAGTTTTAATGTGGGTAAATTAGCCCATCCCTATTGCCAACAATAGACCCTTAATTCATCTAAAGAGTTTTGATGCTACTAAATTCTTTAACTTGCTTTGTGTTTTGGAGCTTTAACTCTTTTCCGCTTCTCACAATTAGAACATCAGTGTCACAATTTTTCATTTACATTCCAAGTTGATTTTAACATATTGACGGCTAGTGATGCCTGAAGCAATTAATTTCCGGTATTGTGTGCTGTCTTCACTGTTGACGTTCAAGTAACAATGCCGAAACAATGCTAGTTAGCACTTCCATAAATATCCGGATTGAAAAAGCGGGTGCCTGCCCATACGACTTACAAGTATAGGCATCTAGATTTCATAATTAGTGCGAATTGACAAAATTAGCCGATATACACTCTTGTGGTTTAGCTCTGATCTGGTGAACAACAATTAAATTGAAAATATATCGAAATAATTAACTTCGCGTATTTCTGAATTAACTCTATGCGAAAACTTTGTAAGGAGTGGAATGTGCCTAATAATCATTGGATGAAATGTTCGGTCATTCACAGCAATTCGGTCTGGTCGTTGCTTCATAATCTCTCAACACACTTTGCTGTAAATAAACAGTAATTTATCGCTCATGGGAATGTCCGTTTGGCTGGTCTGAATTACTGTTTTTTGGACGGCTTAGAGGCTGTCAAAATCGCTATCATCTGCCAGATCTTACAGCTATACCCGCATTAATCAAAACTTATGTGGAGACTCAAATGATCATCTGGTCATATCTTTTTCCCATCTTCGTAACTCTTTAAATGTTTCAACTGACTGCAAACCCTACCGATATATAACTAGTGAAATCTTTGTCCGTGACCAAATACGAAATTCCTCGACCCTATCTCTCTGATTTCTGACCCTAAATGCTACATTCAAGTCCCCCGGCCAGCTACGCTCTAATTACAGCTTCCAATACGTTTCTCCTTCTCTCCCCGAAAATTTTCATTTAAAAATCTTGTTAATAATCCCGTGATCCTGAAGTTTAATATTTAATGAGCCGGGAGGAGTCACTCTATGCATTTTCGAAAAGTGCACTTTAGTCACATTCTTTATAAAGATATATATGCTTTTCGCCTTTTTTCGCTGTGACTCAAACAACTGTCATGACTAAATGAGGTTATCGATTTACACCTTCTTCTATTACTGGTGGGCATACACTCGGCTTTGACCTTTTCATACTCTTTTATCTCATCTCCCTCGTCGTTCTCTTGCTCGTCGTGATCTAGTCGGTGGATTTTGGTATACACAATGTATTGTGTACAACTTTTAAGAAATTTTATTGGCTTTTCCCATTACTTCAACAAGTTTCCTGAATATTATGCACGAACTGCAATTAAGTGACGTGGTGATCTACTCTGTTTTCATAATCCTACTGCGATTCAGCCTTTTTCGTTAATAATGAATTATTTGTATTAGTTGAAATAACATTATATGCGAAGTCCAACTTAGCTTAACTTGATGTCCAGAAGGATATGAAATATTGAGAGTTAGAGAGAAAGAACGATATGTGCATGAAAAATTACGATTAAAAAAGTTAACATTGAGTGAGAAATGCAAAAAAAGACATAAATAAATATGAATGACACACTCAATGACAGAAATAGGTCAACCAATCAGTAAACCCTATGTATCGCTCCACAAAGTCAACCCTCTCCTGTGGGAAAACATGTACAACTCACCGCTTCCGAATTCAAATGAAGCGTGATTTGTGGTGTACCGACTTTACTATTCCCCTCCACCCCTTATGACTGGTCTACTCCAGCGTTGTTCTCGTTGCTCTCCATAGTACGAGGCCTTCTTAAAATTAAGGCTTTTGAAAGTTTTTGCATGTTGTGGCATTGGTAATAATACTCTTCCTTTACCTATTGCTTAACAGAAAGCATAATAAGATAACTCGAAGTGTCAAGAAATAAACAATGACAAATATTTGCTTTTTTAGATATGGAATTTAAAATACTATAACAAAAGTGCTACAATTCCGTCATTTATTAGGTCTACAAACTTTGTTCCCGCCGTTTTCCAAAAGATTGCGTCAGTAGTCGGTAGTAGTTGGAAAATATTAAACACACAGATGTCGAAAATTTTATTTGACATTTGTAAATATAACCCTACTTTGGTATAAATTAAGTTGTATTTGCATAATAATAACATTTTTAATTAAATATGTCCAAATTTAAACCGAATTCTCGTCATTTGCAGGAAATATTACTTTTTTATTTCAATATAAAAAAAATCAGCAGACTGGCTGAGGCTCACCGGATTATCTCAGCAGATAATTATGGTAAAACGGCCAAAGTGGCAGCTAACGACGAACAATACTTTGAAACTTAATGCATGTAATCGTTTTGTTGTAATAAAGCCTCAAATTAAAAAACGAACGGCAGGAGCATAGTTGTTGACCTAATAAACTGCACGTAATTCGGTTAAATTTCGGTTAATTTACCCCAAAAGTGTTAAGAAAATCCCAATCGCGTAAGAGCAATACGAGATATTTTGATGGCATAGACATAATTTTTCTTTAAGAAAGTCAAGTAAGATTCAGTCAAGTGCTCATGGATCAGGTCCTGAACTTGGTAAGGCGGTGTAACGAAAATGCTCAAATATTATAAAGCAATAAGACAATGTCACTTTAATAATATACAAATGTAATTAAGTAAAAAAAATAAAATCAAATTTATTGTCCTTTAAATGGACAATATTTTAAATTGAATCAGTCTCCAAATGCTTGATTATTTGGCCATTAATTTACAATCAAATTGGGGTTTGTTCAGCTGTTTTTCTTGTCTCTAGCTTTCCTACGCTCAATGAGAATCATTTTCACCTCTGGAATGAAAACATCTGCAAATGAGATTTGAAATTTGTGCGAATGCAATGCTCATCATGGGAATGTCTCCCACCGTCCTGGCTGGCTGCCAATTCTGGGAACAATTATGTATCCCAAATGTAGGCTTCCTTTCAGGTTTACTATTGTATATTAGCGTATTCAATCCATTTCCCTTTTCTGCTGGATCTTCCTTGAACAACTGCAAGAAAACTTATTATGAGGGATCACTATTTATTGGCTGCAAGATCTAACTGAATTATCACCCTTCTAACTTCTATCGAATCTTATCACACAACAAAATGTTGAAAAGAAATTTGTTGTTAACAGTGAAAGGTCAGACGGTCAAGAGGGGATTGTGTGAGTGCGGAAATTTAGTTCGACTGTCTGGAGATTAAAAAACCAGATTGGCACTTGGTAAGGGAAATATTTAATATCGCACTGTTGGAAAGCCAGTAAAGGCTGATCACCAGCTGCGGGTTAGTTCGCTCCATCTTGAATACTCTATTTTGGCATAAGGTAACATTCGATCAGGTATTATTGTATAACGAACAAATGGGGAAATCAATCCTGATCAATACCACCAACATGCAGTTTTGTATTATCCAAACTTGGCTTTTCAAAAATGACAAAACATTCAATGTGGTCTGGTAGTTCATAATTAGAACCAATTACTTCAAGTTCATAGGTTTACATCTAACATTCTGATTCAGATAATATAATTATTACTTAATAGATCATAGAGGCAATTTCAAATTTAACCTCCGTATTATGAGAGGGGTCTTATCTAATCACATTCTTCATCATTGCATTTTAATGTGATGTAACCGCAAACCAATTAACGAATTACTTTCAGTACTGTAAAAGGTTCATTGAAATTGTTGAATTTGGTAGAACAACTAATTGTGGCACCAATTTGGACTGCAAGGTGCATACTTAAATTGCTTCTCCCACACACCAACTGAAAATGGACAGTAACCCAAGAGAATAGACTACCTGCAATTACACGTGTTTTGTGTACTTTAAAATTGTATTTTCGCTTGACCTCAATCAACTGCCTTAAAACTGAACTCCAAATCAGCATTGCAGTCTCATGAAGTAAACTTTGTTGCTAAATCAGCATCTTCCCCATTGTTTATATCTTGCGGCTATCCCCTTAACATTCATTTGCCCTACGAAGTGAAGGCTATGCGAAGAAATTTGAAATTTCGTATAGTGAGTTATCGATTGGATAAAGTTATACAAGATCAAATCGGTTTATCAGACTTACCGTTAATCTATTTTTCTTTCTCTCATCCACAGGAGTAAAGGTCAGAAAACGTTTTGCCTGTTGTTGGTTATTCTATACGGATATAAATTGCATTCAAGTTCATTTATTAATCTGATAACTTAATTCTATTATACCAGACAAATTTGAATTTTCTCATGCTAATAGATTTTTTTTCATATAATATAATATTTACTTAAAATCATAGAAAACATAAATGGCATACTCGATTTCACTTGTATTATCATGACAGCTTTCACATTTAAGCAAAATGTTATTTGGTTGCAATGAAAAGAGTGATATTTACGTAAGTGACCCTTTACTAAAGGCACTTTCCACTAAGCCATATAATGTCAAACATAAATTCTCTATTTTGAAAAATTTTATGTATACATAGGTAAAAAGGATTTTATTTAAGTAAAATCGTAATCTTTAAGTAAATTGCTTTCACAGAGACCAACCAGATGCTTATATGCATTTGTGAATATTAGTCCAATCGCCACACCATCAGCCAATCACGTGTCACGTACAATAACAAGTAACCAATCAGATATCACGAGTCTGTAATTCGGTCAAATGGACCATTTTTCTGCATATAGCATTTATAGCGTCCTTACGAGGTGTAAAGAACTGTGCCATACAGTTATGCCTTCTCAAAAATTTGTCTCTTCAAATATGAAAACAGATGAAAGTGATCTTTTTCTTAACAGAACTAAAGCCCAAATACGGAGGACTACACAAAAACTGCGTCGAACTATGATAACAACAACCGATTGGCCTCCACCCAGAGTGATTTTTAACACGGAAGTGACCGTTCCCCGGGACGAAAATGATCGCCGTTCATCCACCTGGTCATTCCCTTGCTGTTTTCAGCGAAGCAGAAGTAAATCGCCTGAAGATGGGGATCATAAGAACAGTAACCTCTCCCAAATACTCATGGGGCCTTATAGGAATGAAACTCAGATGAAGAATAATAAACTTATGCTAAGAACCGATGCAGATGGAAGTCTAGTCTGTCCGGACAATGTGGATGTAAACATGTTGATTGAAGGATTCCGCGAATTCGAGCGAAGATTTCAATATGGAACGCTCATGCCTTTTGCGAATGTGTTGCCCTTTGTGAATGTAGCTCGAAATGATTATGGTCGGAAGGAGATCTCAGGAATCGAGGAAGATGAAGAAGAAGAAGAAAGTAGAGAACCTGTGGAACGCTCCATTTTGAAGAAATCAGGTGTTTGCAAAAATCCATCTAGTGGAGGTGAAAATTTTCAGGTCGACAATGACGATCCGAAGAAAGTGTTCGTTATTGAAAGTATTTGTGAAGCATAGAAATATTTGTTCATACCATCCCATCCTACGCACATCACAAAGTTCCAATTTCTTATTTACTTCTTTTTCGCATCATATATCCCAAATTTTTTTATTTGAGCGCCTATTGTAAAGTACTTATTTTTTAAATTTATAGTAGTAAAAATTAGTTCCAGTTATGCATTTCACCTAATATTAGTTTATTTCGCTGACCCGTTTTCTGTCCCAAGTAGATGGTGGATTTCGGTTGAAATTTGTCATTGGATAATTTATCGTGTTCATTTATTTTAGAGTTGGCGTAAATACGTAAAAAGATGAAAATGTGTAAGAAATATCAATCAAATTCAGAATTAGTCTACGAATTCTGGAAAAAAAATAATACAATTTACTTACCATAGGAGTGAGAGCTGTTTCAATTATCCATTAAATTCGTGAAGAGAACATTTATGCTTTTTTATTCTATAATGATTTTATCTGAGACAGGAGTTGAACGTTTCACTTGTTTACATTTAATAATGTTCTTTTCGGATCTTTGACCGAGAAATTTAATTTATTTAAAGAATATTTTCAGTAAATGAGCAGAATATATATATATATATATATATATATTACATTGGCACCAAAAATATAAAATGCACATGAATTCATATTAGCGCAAATGCCTCGTGGTTTTTTCTTTAAATCTACCACAAATTTGTTAATGCGATGCTCAAATGAGATTAACCCTCAGATTGACATTTAACACAAACCCAATATACAAAGAGGTCAGCATAATTAATCAAAAAATTAAACTTACTTTGTCATTTCAAAAAAGTCCATTAACGTTTTTAAGACATTTCCAAATGCACTTTTACTTTAAGAACAAAATTCCTTTCGGTTTCACCTAAATCTATTTACAATTTGATATCAATCAAACTTTCCTTTTACTTATGCTACAGTTTTGATTTGACAACCTTCTCAAATCTGTCCTCTATATTTGTTATCCTGAAAGCTAACAAAAAAATTGGCAATAATTTTATTTGTGTTCAATAAATAATAAAATTTAGTGAATTAGGAACTTACTTTAAAAATAATAATAGTTGAAATCGTTAGTTCTTCGTATACCTGAGTTTCTTTTTTATGAAGTTCCTGAGGGCTTTTAGTTGTAGTGGCATCGTTAGTTATGCTGATCGGGTCTGGCGAATTAACGGTCACATCAAGCGGACAAGTTGCATATGGAGGTGTTCATTTTTCAACTCTCTCTCTACATGGTGGAAAGAGGTGGGAAACTTAGAAACTTCAGTCTCAAAAGAGATTTGCTTAGGTTTGAGTGTACTTTTGAAGTTCATGCCTTCAGATATGTCCCTTCCGATGTGAACACGGTCCAGTTTTCACTCGCTTATTTGTTAATCAATCCTGTCAAAACCCATCTAAAAAATAAATGCATCGCGTAATTGAACTGGGTTTGTTATATATGAGAGCACATCCTTTGTGATTAGCTGAGATAAGAATATTGATTAAATCGAAGATAAAAGTAGATGTACCAATCACTTAAAGTATTGGCTAATGATGAGGTTGATTTAAATTTTTCAGTCTATTTCGGAAAGAAATTTTAACTTTTGTAAATTTCAAATAGTGTTCGCATTAAAATGTATGCTTCAAGATTGTATGATCACTTGACACTCACGCACAAATAGCATTGGAGGTATTTTTAATTAAAAATGTTATCGAAACACTAAAATAGCACCAATTCATTTTCTAATATTTTATGCTGACAATGAACCAACAATGATGTCAAAATATGACATATTGTAGCTGTAAGAAAATGAATACGAGCAAATAATCCAAATGAACTGTCTTCGATAGGGTGGACCAGACAGGTTGTCTGATTTCACGTAATTACTCTCCAGGTTGTGTCTCCCTTTTCTATTTACTTTAAAAATAGAATCAGCAAGAAGACAAGATTAACTAAAAACGGGGAAATCAAATGGTTCGTGGGCGCTGTGGATACGTTGGTGCACCGGATGGTAATTTTGTTGGAGGCAGGGAACTTAGTGTGGTTTTATTGAGACTATGTCACCACTTTATTTGAAAATACGCAAATCTGGTCAGATGATTACAAATGCCCGGTCAGGCAAGATGTGATAATTCAGCGAGTGAAAAGCTCCTCTTTTTCTTCATTTGATGCAACTCGTTCAAGATCAGTTTATTGGATGGAGGATCATGACTGAGAAAATGCGACTCATTTCTTCATGATTTTGAAAATGACAATGACAATTTCATTGAAATAAGAATTTCAATTAATTTAAAAAAGGGTGGAAAGTTGGCTTAGGATACTTACACCGGCCTTATCCTACATTCGAATAGATAATGTTGTTTGTAAAGTAGTATTGTGAGTGAAAAACTACATCAAGTAACTTCCCAAAATAGTCCAGAATGTGCTTGCGGAAAGTCGGAAGATGTGAGATCTTTGCGGATCTGCTCATATTCAAGAATGTGAAACCGAAATTGCACTTTTTAAATCTATCAATATTCATTTATGTCAAATAACAGGATTTATGATATTTATCATAACCATTTTGATTGACTTCGGGCTTCACAGAGGGTAGGAACATCAAAATCACACAAAGTCGAGAGGGGAACAGAAGAGTGATTCAAAGATGTAAGAGTGAGACAGACACCAAGATAGAGAAGAAGGTAAAGTGAGTACTGTGGACATAGTTGAATATGAAATACAGTCGGATCTTGGCAGTATGAAGTAAGAAGTCAACTGCCGATTTATAGACTTTTTTGCCGTATGAGTATGCGTTTTCCGAGATGTACTATGTGGAGGTAAGTCCATCGTGCACTCCATCCTATCAAGAAGGCGGAATGAAGAAGCCCGATGCTAAAAAATGGCAAGGAAATTGGTTTTCACGATTCATTAGGAGAATATGAATAGTATGGCATTTTCTGGTGGGAAAACAATCCACAAAAGCCTCGAAACAAAATCGTATCCAATTAAATAGGGAGAATCGAAAGAGACTTCCATATTTAGAAGAAATAGTTTAAAACAATTTGGAAATAGGTGATTTGAATTTTTTCTTCGTGCGGTATTTTTATAAATACTAAATTTAGTTTATTTAGGACTCTAGTTACCAAATTTTAGTAAATTGAATCTCATTTTTGTTTAAACATAGAGAAAAAAAAATATTTTCATTTTTTTTGGTTTTGAACATGTAACATTTTCAAGCGCCAAAGTTGCTCTAAATCTCATCCTTTGGAAAGCCACTTTTTACCGAACATAGTATCTTTTTTATGCCTGAGACGTAATGTACTTAACTCATATATCAGCATACATTTTGACAGGATCAAGTAAATTTTATCGTATTCGAATACGCATTTAAGCGACAGAATTCAAGTCAGTCATCAATCACCCTACTGGCGCTCATCAATGTGCATCTAATTTAGTGAGTGGAAATGAACGTCGTGGAAACTTGATTTTGCTCAAAAATGAGCCAACAGAATTCATGAAGGTCAAAAGCAGATAGTTGATATGTGGAACAGGTGTTGATGTCTCAAACTATCCTCATTAAGAGGATTGAAAAGCTCAGCGCTTAACAAATTGGACTTTTAATACCCTTTTGCAAATTTCTGAATATTAACTGGGCAATTATCTAGAACGCAATTTCCTTGTTGCTATTCATAAAGATGAAATTCTTTAAAAATATCGTCTTCACATACTAAAAACCGTAAAAGAACTTCATTTGATTTATTAATTTTGCAATTTTAAACCATATATACATATGGCTTTTATTTGTAATCTTTATCTTTTCGGTATTTAATTTACTATAATTTTATTATTTTACACATAGAAAGGCAACCACAAATGCACTATCCAGTAAATATTTATCGATTAATTAAAGTCCCAATTTTGTTAAAATTTGACAGTGCAATGCTGTCAAGGAACTACACCCTATTTTTATCCTTGTCTAATAAAGAATTAACTGATAAATTATTAAGATGAAATGCTGTATTAGATGTTAACCGATGCTTATTTAAGCAAATTTTGTTTAAATTTCACACCCCATAATTCAAATTTCATTAATCGTCCTCCAGATTGCAGCGAATACTCCTCTGTGACCTACAGTGATGAACGTTGCGCTACTTGAGTGGGATAGATTATCTGCCTTTCCAATTCATTACTTCAATCTATTCTTTTCTTATTAAACTAAAGATTAGAAACTAATCGTTTCTTTGTTTATGTCAGAATGCATCAGCAGGTTCTAGCTGTCTAGAGAGAAAATATATCAGTATAATCAGATCTTAAATTTTCCTTTTACTGTAAGAACATCGAGAGTCTGTTGAAAAGCTTATCGTCAAGAAATGTCCTTCATAAATAAGGAAGAATTTTATCGTATTACTTTTGACAGAATATCAAACAATGACAATATCATTTTCACTTTTCGGTTATCTAGGTATTATAGACGTTTTGTATGTCATTAAAATTGTACATATTGTAAATTAGGACCACAATTTAATGCTCGCGTTTGGATGCACTTAAATAAATGCCCGTAGGGCAAGCATTCTTCCGTTTTATTTAATATTGCTATCTTTTAAAATACATCTTTGCCTCATTATATGTTTTATAATAACATACAGATGATAAGTTTGTGTTGAATATCTCTTTCAACACTCTTGTAATTTAATCTTAATAAATAAATACTTTTGACTAGTAGATGCTATGATCTGGGAATTCGATTTACAGACATTAACAATTATTTGCTCTAAGTATGAAATTCGTGCAAAAGAATACACTTTTAGTAATCATTTTCTATCTCAATTTTAACATGCAACCGGCTAAATTCCCCAAGAATATGTCTAGCGTCGGTTTTTTTATTCCTAAATCGTTACGAAATTGGAGATGCATAAATCAAGACGCAGTTATTTAGAGCATATTCTCTCTCCAATTAATGCTCATAGAACAAATTTAAAGTAGGTATTTAAGCTAGTGAGAATGTCCCGATCTTAATAATTGCACTTTCCTAAGCATTACAATCTGAGAGATCAATGAGGTACGCAGTTGATTTCGAAGAGTTTGCATAATCCTTTAAAGTCGTAAACGTTCTCCTGAAAAGTATTTAATTACAATTTTTTCAAGATGAAATGAGCAGTTAGAGTTTGAAAATTGCAATAATTTTCTAAAACGTCTCTTTGAGCAACGTACTTGCTTGATTGCGGAACCTCCTTCAAAAAAATCCATTTTGATATTCGTCATTGACTTCGTCTAATCCAATCAATCTTATTTTAAGAGTACTCATTTGTCAACTACAGGTACTTTTATCAGTTTAGCATTTTTCAAATTTTTTGTCAACTTAGAAATGATCCTTCAGCGTTAAACATATGGCTTTTAAATTAACATCGCACCCCAAAAAGGTACTTCTTTTCTACAATTTGTGTATTTTGTCAAAATTTATTTTAAAAAGCACTATTCAACTTTTACCTTTTTTTCTCAAGTAGGAGAAAAGGACTAACAAGTTCTTTTATTCTTTCCTTCTTTTAAAAATTATGACTTGCTGGTTTGTTTATTTTGTTCCAATATTCTAAAGCAAACAAATTTTAAAACTTAAAAAGGAAATATAAAAATGCAGGCTTTCCTTGAGACTGAGAAAGAAATGTGCAAAAAAATTTCTTAATTTTACCTAAATGCGTTGATTCTATGGAATATTCTCTATTAATTCCACTTAATTTCAAAAAATCAATAAAAATGATTATAGTCATTATTAAAAAATCTTAGCTAAACAGTGAAAAATTAGTAAATTACACTAAAAATAGAAAGGAACATTTATTCTAAAGTCACTCCAAACCCTTAAGAGGTGGGAAGATTAAGAAGAGGTAGAAAGTAGAGTTGGATGGGAAGAGAGAAGTGTCAGCACTATGGAAGACAATCATGAAACGGGGAGCGATAATGCAGACTCCCGATTTCACCTTATTTGACTTAGAATTGGCAGTTGGGGCAAATACATGAGTCAATGTAACACGACAGCATGGGGAGACACTGCGGGTCTGAGTCAATGAGTGCAGGTAAATATCTCCTATTCTCATTATACTTGCGCATCAAAAGTTTATTTTTAATTTGGCTTTCTTTGCTCTCATCTCACTTATTATTGGGTTGTTAGATCAATAAACCCTACATTCATTCTTACTGACGCACGTATTTGGTTGTCGTCTCGGACGTAACTTTTTAATCTTACAAATGAAAAAATATAGATCTATCTTATTAATTTTGTCATTTATTTAAAGTTCTAAATTTTTGGCAAATAACGGTTTTATAGGGTATTTTATGAATAATCTTCAGTTAATTAATGGAGTACGATGCCATGACAGCCAGAGGGACTTCTGATGCAACGGTCAGTATGGGGGTTTGCCAAATTAGACACAACCAAATTGCTTCTCAGCACATGCTATGAAGTAGACGACCAACAGGAGTGAGAGAGGAGGGGTAGCGATGGAAGAATGCGAGTTCCTCACATGAGTGACACGAAAATAATTTCCGTCTACCCAAAGTCAGGTGCTATTGTTAAGCAAAAGTAACGAGCAGGAAAATGTTTGCTTTCAACAAGATATTTTTATATTTTAAATCCATTGATATTTATCGATAATTAATTCGAAATTAAAGTTATTTAACATAATCGATTTTTCGAGTATATTAATTAACTTATTTGTAAATAGCACTTTATTTACTTACTTCTTAAGTATTAAAAAAATGTCACAATATTTGTTTTAATTTTTCAATGAGGTGAAAGTGGCTAAAATTTTGCGATTTATACTCCACGTTGTCATGGAAAGATATTAATAAATATAAAGTAAGCCTCTGAGTTAATTATTTCCTTCAATATATCAGTATCTGCAAGTGAATTCTATAAGCACATCAGATTTGAGCTAATAGAGCAATTTAGGCTTCATTTAAGAAGAGGAGTTTGACTACGATGGATCCATATGCAAACGCACAGAGTGAATTCTATAAGTGAATTCTCAAAAGTAGCTTCTCTGGCTTACGTATTATCGATCACTACTGCATGCATAATGCGAAAAGTACAGATTTGGACCGACTGGTCAGTGCTTTCTTAAGTATTTACCCAAAAAGGACATCTAACTCTAAGCATGGGAAAAGCAAACGAGTCTTCTATGGTAAAGAAGACGGAAACAGGTGTGTTTGAAGTTCGTAAGCATAGGGAAAAAAAGCTTGCTTTGCATTATTCCAATAGTTACAACCTGATAGACTTGCTCTCATATTCATCATGAGATTGAACCACAAATTTTCAAAGCGCCTTGATTGAAAATAATATCCCGATGTAGATGAATGAGGCTGAAAACAGTATTTCAACATAGCATGAAGTCCATTCAAAGTAAACTAGAATTTGTGCCTTAGTGGTTCACCCAGAAGATTCTTGTACTTGGTATTTCAAGAATATCAGCGCCACCTATTCAGAGGTGAGTGAAAAATTTTGGGAAAACTACCGACTTGCCTCGTATAAAATTCATTTTATCAAATGGATCTATTAATGATAAAAAAGTTTTATAACGGATTGTTTTCATTTTTTATTCGAGTGCTGATAGTATTGCATCGTTAAATTTGGCATCGCATAGCTTTTTTGCTCACTTTGGAACTCACCTATTAAATGGGTGCGTTGCACGTAACACGTTCCCTAATTTAGATATTCATCAATAGAGTTAAAATAATTGCAATAAAAATTACATTTTACAGGCTTTGGATAGTAAAGGTCACAATAATGCATTCATGAAAATTGTAATTGCTTTCGCCTGGCATGAGAGACCTAATAAGTTGGATGGTGAAGTATCCGAAACTGAAGCTGCCAAAGAATTCAAATCTCGAGAACCACCACAATTTTCCCCGACTGCTTTGAAAGTTATTCTCCAAGTATCTTGAAGATTTCAAGCTGTCCAGCTTCAGAGATATTCTCATTTCTAAGAAATGACGTCTTCATGCCCTAAATGCATTTCCAATTGAAGTTGCTATATGTAATTTAGCTAATTTGGCTAATTTCATTCATAAATGAATTTATCATTTTGCGCAACTTTTCACGCTTTCGGCAACAAAATGCATTCCTTAAAAGCGAATTGAGTCTTTTTCGCTTCTATTATATCATAACCTAATCCAGTCTATTTGCCATAATTGTCAATTAAATCTAAAAACTAAGTTCCTTATTCGACTTTTCTAGAGAGTGACGTTTTTCATTTAATTCAGAAAATTTATTTAAAATATAATATTAAATGTTTTTATGCCAACTTCATTGAAAGAATTAATTCCGCAAATGTAATTAAAATAAAAGTCTAAATAGTTGTTGTACAAAACTAAGTGCATTCTGTGGTGAATAAGGCATTCGACGTGGTTGTGTCGAGGTGTGCACCATAGAGATTGCAACTTCGTAACTGATCGCTCAGGGCTGAACACACTTTTAGCCCAAATGCGCATTACTTTAAATGGTATGACTAAGCCACCTGAATCATAATGGGCTTTTCTGTTTTTTTAATACCAAATCAGTTCACCATTTCCCGCCTTATTTCTGTGATAGTTTTCTTTATAGACAACGATCCTATTTGGGTTTCAGCTCAACTTAATGCTCAAATTTAGCAGTTGCACATAAAGTTAATTAAACTCTGATCTAAAAGATAGAATATTGTCTTCTTTCTCACTTATTAAATTGCGAAATATTAAACAGTGGTTTTATGATAATTGCACGTAACTCCCGTCCTTATCAAATGCAAAAATTTCCCTCACAGAAAACTGTCTTGACCAATTGCACGCTGACGTTACTAAGGGAAATGAAATTGTTACAAATTTGTCTTCAGAATGAATGAAAAACACATTTACAATGATGTCTTGATAGAGGACTAGGTGAGAGATTTTGTTATCCCAATTCAAGCTGCTATAACTAAATTCCTATTCAGTATTAAAATTAAAAAACCCAATTAAAAATTGAAAGTTGTGCATTTTATTTTTTTTTCCTTTTTCAGCGTTTGAAATGAATGCACTTATTGTAATTATCTGAAACGTCAAGCTAACGAATTCTGTCGAAATATTAAACAAAATCATTCAATCTGTGAAGAAAATATTTGACTATTTTTTAACAACGTTTTGAAAATATAATCAAATTCTTAAAATTCTAAATTCTAAAACATAGACAATCAAACTTAAGACGCTTTAGATGCACCTAAATGCTTGCCCACAAAGTAAAGTTTTTCTCCATAAATTTTCAATATCGCAATAAATTTTTGGGGGCTAGCATTTTTTTACTAAGTCAGACAACAAAGTCGAGTAATTTTTAAGAGAGTTATTCTAATAATCTAATAATATTTTTTTCAAAGCTACAAAAATCCGTTAAAATAACATTTTTGCTTCCTTATTCCTGCTCTAGTAGGATTGGAAACCGCTGAATATCTTGGCGGATTGTTACATCTCCTCAAGGTTTGATATAAAAATTATTTGGAATTGCCAGAGTGACCAAGAAAAACACGTGGATAGGATCATGACATCGTCAGCAGGGAGTTCTTGAAGTTCCTGTGTACATCATACAAGCTAGAACTTGTGGTGTGATTAGGAATTGGAAAGAAAGAAAGCATACATTTCAAGAACTAGCGGTTTGAAGAAAGAACTCGTCAAGGCAGTACCCGATTTGAAGATTTTATAGATAAAAAAGTCTCGACATGACTTGAACAGTAGTACAACCACCACTCATACTCATAAATTTAATTCATAAAAGATTAACAGCAAATTTAATACAATTCAGACCTGTCGAATTATAAAATCAACAAAACGTTGACGCTATTCCCAGTTTCTTCTGGAGATCCTTCACCTCATCATTTGATGGGCTTACAGTTAAACGATTTCAGCTGCTATACACGATTCTCTTATTTTTAATTACTTAAATCAAGGGTAACAATTCCTATACTCTCATTAGAACTTAGCCCCTTCATTGGTTGATAAGAAAAAAAAAACGTTTAATCTCAGGAATTTTTTTAATGTTTTTAATTAAAATATGCATTTGATACTATCAAGTCACAAATATATTCGCAAGCGTGCATACTTCAGCCCATCTTCCATTGCTTAGAAGTCGGTGAACCGGAAGGTCATTTCAAAATTGCAGTCTAAATTAAAACAAACCTCGTCAAAAAATTGTCTTCCTGTCGACAATTACTAAGTTGAGAAACACTTCTAGGTTAAAAAGGATATTGGATTTTAAATCAGGATAGATTTACTTTGGTTATGATTTCTCTTCATTCACGTGTCACAAGATGAATTGAAAATCATGTTCATAATTTGAATGTTGGTAGGCGTGGGTGGTAATAAGTAAACATTAAAATATTTAAATGATTGACGACTTTAATTAGACTTGACATATTTAAATATACCTTACACGTGACATTGTGCCTAATTTGGTCTAAAACCCAGTGTAAGAAATTTCATTAATAAATTAAGTTTTATGGACGAGGTAATTGGCGTCTTATTTTAAGATCGTTGAGACCTGCAAATACTTCCGCATTTGTCAGACAGATCTAAGCACTGAATTTGTAGCATTCAATTATATCGGAACTTGATGAAAAGCTTACTGGTTCCTGAAATATGCAAATTTTCCGGTCTCATAAACAACCGTTTAGCTTTTCACGCTGCAAATGCCAAAGGTGAGTAATTTCACGCTTTTTTGCGAGGTGGCCTGAAAATAACCAGGGGAAACGGGTGCTCGGTCAACCAGAGTTTGTTCTTGAAATATTTATTAGCACATTGCAATAGCGATGTTCTTAAACGCATCATATAAGTAGAATTGAATGACGTTTAAATTTCTGGATGGAAGAATGCATGATAGAATCTAATACCAATCGGATCCTTGAAATATTATTTTGAAAGTTAAATTTTTTATTAATTCCTTTGGAAATTTAATTAGTCTTGAAAACCCAGACCAATTAATTAAAAAGTGCCCATTCGTATAAGTAAATAAGACGAGAATAAAAAAAGCGTATTAACTACGCAATAAGCTATATTAGTTCAGTTTTTCTAATTTCGATTTAATAGAAAAATCTCATTGGTTTATCCAGTTACATGATGATTTTCTCAACCATCCACCGTGATTCTAATGCATAATTGTAAATGATTTAAAAATCATTTTTAATGATTCACCACATTAACTCTCATTATATAGACCTTCTCTTGCGTAGTTGATATTATGATTTCCCCATATAAATTAAGAAGTAGTATTAAATTCGTTTGTTTAAATTCTGGTAATATTACAATTTTAATGCCCAAATGAAACTTAAATTTCATTTGAATGACAGAATGCCAGAAATTCCTGATTTCTCACAGACAACCGCAATTAGTGAGGTGAATAAAATCCAAAATGGAGAATATTAAGATTTTGAAAACAGCAAAATGGGATACTTTTAGCACGAGTTGATGAGCACTTTCAAGTATCTTTTGACCATTCATTTGTTTTTTACTCACCTAGAGTAGTTGTAAATTTTAAAGAGCCCCCCCCCCCATCCTAAACGAGTTCATCGGTATATATATTTTAAGCCTAACGAAAATGATCGGTTTGCTTGGATGTGCCACTAATGATTATCCACTTGAAGGCTAAATGTCAATGCGCTTCGAACATTTTTGTCCTGCCCATCAGTAATGTTTGAAACATAAGTGTTTCCTCTCCACAGTGGCAATTAATCCAATAGTGACCTCAGTTGTTTACTTTGATTAACAGGAGAATTATTTTTTGTTGTGTACAAGAGTACCATGACTGACCAAAGGAACCTTAAGAGTGCGGGGAAGTGGAGTAACCGCTGACATGTGTGCAGAGGCCTCCAAGCTCACCAGCAGTTAAACTTTGCTCAAAGTAGTGCAGCGCTAATTTACTTTAATATTGAAACCATCTGCGTTCTTACTACCCTGATGTTGACCCAGTATTATGTTAGAGAACGCTGCCAGAGGTTAGTAGTACTTGTCCTATGAGGATAATTAAGGCCACCCACGACAACCAACTATTTTAACCAACTGCCTATGAATTCTATTCGTAGGTCTACAAATCATAAAGTGAAAGCATGCACGTTTTAGGTGAGTAGAAACTAATTTTATTAATTTATTTAATTTATTTAATTATATAATTATATGACGAGTTAGAAAAGTTGACTGTTTAATCAACGTCTCGGTGGATATTCATCAAACATTAGATAGCTGTTAGGTCAAATCCGCTCATGTATTTGTTTAAAAAGATTAGCGGTATTAAACATACAAGAAAATAGATATTAAATAAAATGGATGCACACTGATTACAGGGGCATCATTATCTCTTGGAGCGTTTTATTTTCACTTAAGCTTGTTAATGACTAAAAATCCCTTTTCAATCATCATTGTGATAATGCTATACTCTTTTCAAAATTCCCCTACGACACCTTTGCGTATTGTGTCAAACTTATACTTTAATCTCCAAGTGCTCACCACTTAAACAACTTCATATCTCATCTTAAATTTACAATTGCAGTACATTGGATAAAGAGGTCCTTCAAACTCCACCAATGTCTGCTAATTTCTCCTTGGCGTGATTGATGTGCACAATAGATCGATTATTGGGCTAATACAACGTGTTGGTAAATTAACATTAGATTCTACAAACAATTTATTATTTTGAAATTTCTGCCCAGCATATGGCAAATCCAAAATTGAGATCAAAATTGTGCAGAGGGTATTGGTTTTGATCCTTTTTACCCAGAAATTATTGTTGTTTTCCGATATAAAGAGACGTCGTGTTCTCATCAAGCGAAATTATCACCTGAACCCTGTTTAAATTAGATAAACTATTAGGTCTACAACTTTGCTCCCGTCGTTTTCCAAAAGATGGTGGTAGTAGTCGGTAGTAGTTGAAATATATTAATCACAGATTTCGAACGCTTTGTTTTCACATTTGTTAATATAACCCTAATTTGATATAACTTATTCTGTGCTTCCATAATAATAATAGCTTTAATTAAATATGTCCGAATTTTAACCAAATCCTCGTCGTTTGCGGGAAGTATTATTTTTTTATTTCAATATGAAAAAAAAATGTGCGAACTGGCTGAGGCTCACCGGATTATCTCAGGTACTTACTGTAAAACGGCCTTTAGTGACAGAACGTGTCGGCGGGAATGGCTCCAGTGTTTAAAGTGGTGAGTGGTGATTTTGCTGTCGAAGACCGGCATAGTGGTGGAGGGAGTAATGTTGTTGAAGATGCAGAATTAAAAGTGAGCGATTCCCAGTGAAGACTTGTATCAAACACAAGAAGAACTATCAGAATCATTGGGTGAGTGTTAGTGAGCAAGCAATTTCAAAACGTCTG
The DNA here is from genome assembly GCA_000469805.3 of Hymenolepis microstoma. Classification (NCBI taxonomy): domain Eukaryota; kingdom Metazoa; phylum Platyhelminthes; class Cestoda; order Cyclophyllidea; family Hymenolepididae; genus Hymenolepis; species Hymenolepis microstoma. The sequence continues at coordinate 2,694,053 of LR215994.1, forward strand.
AAACAGTTGGGAATGATTGAGAAAGAAAGATATTAAGTACCCCGCGAGTTGAGATGTCGAGCGACGTTTGTTTGCTTGTGAACAGCTGCTGGAAAGGCAGATGGGTACATTGCAATAACCCTAACCCAAGCGAGCGCAGAAAATCATGGGGATTGCCCGTTGGTCATACTGCTACGTCAAAACCTCGACCGAAAATCCAGGGCTCAAAAGTCATGCTTTGCGTTTGGTGGGGAACCAGCTTGGCGTAATTTATTATGAGCTTCTGAAACCGTTTGTTGAAACCATCACAGGTGAGCGTTTCCATTTTATGGAATGATGAAAATTTTTTCGCTGTGGGATTCGCCTGCTGCCCGAGAGATGGGCCAAAGTGGCAGCTAACGATGGACAGTACTTTGAAATTGAATGTATGTAATCGTTTTTTGTAGAAAAGCCTCAAATTAAAAAAACCGAGGGAGCAAATTGTAGACCTAATGCGTCAATGCAAAGCATAGTTTGTTATTATTGATACGCAGATAGAATTGGAGAGAAGGAATGCTGTTTATTTCGCCTACCTGCATCCGATTCCGATCGCACTTTTTCCCAGCATCTGCTCAGTGTCAAAGCAAATATCTAGGGATAGTGGTAAATAAGGAACATTTTGAACATTTCCCTCCTACGAACCATGGAACTTGGTAATAACGTCGGAAAAAGTGTTCAGAGGCTCTATAATTTATATTCATGCGTCAAAATGAGTGACCTACATTAATGGTACGAATTTTTTTCAACTTCTGGTCTCCTTAACCTCAACTGGTGTCCCTTTATTGCTTCCTGCGTCCAGTAACTATTCCACGATCAAAATTGTTGCTTTTGCCAAAATATGATAAATACAACTTGATTACCTAAGGATCAAAAGCACGTCCACTGAAGATTTCACAATCGCAATGCGGAATGTCGTAGAAGGATATGCTATAGTAAGTTGAGTTACTCCAAACTTTCTGCTTCACACAATTATCACTGATTAGAAATTGTGCCATATTTTGAATTTTTCAATTATTTTAAATTGGTGAATGAATGGCTTACTTTAGAACTCCTATTCATATTTATAAATTGCAAATAGAACTACATCTGCTATCATCGTTAAAGCTGTTTGCATCTAATCGATTTCTCCCTAAAAGTCGTATTAAGTAATCATTTTGACAGCTGGTTTAGAGCCTTCAGTAATATATTCACTGGGTTGTGGAGACAGTGTAATTTAGCGACTTTGTCTTTAAATGGAGACCAGCAAATATGTCTTCTTGCTACTCCTGCCTCCATAATTGAAATACTCACTCTTTAACTAGTTCTGTGGAGTTTTATCGAGTCAAGTAAAAGCACATTTATACTTGTAATAATTCATTCTTCTAAAAATCTTCACGAATTCAACATATGCGCAGATAAAAGTACACACACAATGGAGGCTGTAAAATTATTTGAAATTTGTCTATTGCGTCATTTTTTGCGGTTTTATGCGTGAACTCGATTTACTCTGATGTGAACATAAGCCCAAATTGATCACAGGGTTTATTAAGAATAAATTAATATGTAGCTAAAGACTAACTTATTTTGGAACCTTGTAATTACTTTGGTGGTTTAAATATCCTAAATTTTGACCAACTTATAGCACAAATGTATTGTCTTTTTAAATTCAGATACCTTGAGATCTTAGCCACAACATTTTAAGACGTGATTTATTGATTCACACATTCAACCACGTTAATTCATGCGCCCAAACTGATAAACCTAAATACAAAGATAAAAATGAAAGAGACACAACAGTATTCTCACATTTGAGCAGTTAAGTTTCAGAAACTCGCTTCATCTTATAATCCAAATTACTTAGGCAGTAAGAGTGAAAGGAAAAAATGCTCTTTCGGTTGCTAAGCCAAAAAAACTTGACAGCTTTTGCAAGTGTTCAATGGGCAGTAAATAACCCTTCGACATCTACTTTAGCATAAATTTAACTGTGCCAGTTGAAAAATAACCAGTCAAACATGACATATTGGTCAAGGCAACAGAAAATCAATATTCCCCTAATTTCATGAAATGTTTGGAACTGTCGGAATTTTCCCATGGCTCCAATGAAAAGCCCAGGAATGAGATTCTCACAATAACGCAATTTTTGACTGCGGCAATCTTTACATGAATCAAATATAAGGTTCCTGGGGCGCACGATAGACTTATCTCTACGTGGTGCAACCTGGGCAACGTATACTCATATGACAAAAAAGTTTATAAACCGACAGTTCATTTCAAACTACTATGACCCAACTGTACGTCATATTCCACCACTTCCACAGTACTCACCACACCTTTTTCTCTACCTTTGTGCCTGTCCCTTTTACACTTGTGAATCATTCTTCTGTTCCCCTCTCCTCTCGACTTTTTGTGACTTTGGTGTTTCTCCCCTAAGTGAAGCCTGAAGTCAACTAAAGGACTAATGATAAATACCATAAAGCCTACCATTCGATGTAAATATAAGATCTCGTGTGTGTTTATACACTCTATTTCTTTTATTAAATATATTTTTATCCTATTTTTACATTTAAAGTGATATCTTTTGAGTATGCATTCATTTGTCCTACATCTTAAAGTTACCCCATGACTGGTCCAACTTTCTGACAATTTCAGCTTTGTAGGACACGTAATCGCATGAGCGCACAGCGTGACTTGAAGGTGCGGCCGTTCAACTTCGCGTACGGATTGAGTGCGAGGACACACAGCCAATGGCCAACCAAAAGTCTCTGCTTGTTTTACTTAATCCTTCATGTTGAATGACTAAGCTTCCACCCTTGTTACACTCCACTCCATGCATGTCTAGAATAAACTCGTCTGTTTCTTGTAAAGCTTTGCAGTAGCTTAGCTACTTCAGTGGAACGTACTAACTAGGAGAATCTGTCACTGAGGTTTCTGGGTACAGTCAGGCTTAGTTAGGTAGCTGACCCGCGACAGCTTGCTCGCTTCTTTTGATTTACTAATTGAATAGCCGCCATTTTGCTGTTAATCAATGTGTCCGTTTTTTGAACTTTTCATAAAATACGGCATCAAGTGATTGAATGGAAATAATTTAATTGCATCATTAAGGGAAACTAAGGCGCATTTTATTATTAGATAAAATAGTTAACATGCATTTTGAAATGCTTTCATTTAAAAATTGAACTAAGGAAAGACAATTATCAATAATTCTTTTTAAATTGATAGAATTTATTGTTTAATTGAATTATTATTCATATGTTAGAGAGCAGGTTATATTCTAAATACTTACAGTCGTAGTCAAAATGGCTAGAACTGGTGTAACCCCTATGTTCCATTATTAACCCCTTAAAGCTCAATTTATCTTTCTCGAAAAATGCACCCAACCGCACTCTCGCGTGTCCCACAGCAGACTGATACCGCCGACTTGATGAGTTTTGGTGGTGTCAGGCGTGGGCTATAGACGTATTGAACATGGTTCAAAAAGCAATAGCGCCTTCAGTTAGGAGTCTAGTACCAATGGAGCTTATTTTGAAAGAAGACTGTACGGTCCTAAGGGCGTTAAATGGTTAAAAGGCCTTCGAAGAAGTTTCATCTGCCTCAAACATTATATACATGTTGAATAGGAGTGAAGTTCATTAAATTACATTGAGGAAAAGAAATACTATTATCTCAAGTTTATGGCTAGTTAGCCTCGCTCTTTCAAATTTGGCTGAGAGTAGATACCGGTGATAGCAGATGCCAATGTTTTGTTCATTCGCATGTAATTATTTTACTTGATTTTATTATTTAAGTCATCCCAGTAGGTTTCAATGGAGATCCCAACATGTTTGATCCATTGCTAGGCTATAATGTAAGGCAACCGCCAATCAAGCATTGATTTGATCACACTGTCATATGTGTATTTTTCAAAAAATAATTCGTGCGTTATATGGTTAATAATTGTAGTCTTTTTGTTTTTACGAAATGTGAGTAACATTATGAAAGTAAAAATTATTCTAAATTGGCGCCTGTTTTGTTTAAAAGCATTCGGTTTACAGTCACGCGCACTTAAGTTCAACCCAGATTCACCCGTGTGGCGGATGCCACCCACATTAGCCTCGATTAAAACCCAGCCTTCACCAAGGCAAAATCCCCTAAATAGGAAATTAATCCTGAAATAAGTTAAGCTACTTCAACACTATCGAGGAAACAGAAAGCTTGGAGTGAATAGCTTTTATTCTGATTGTGGGTTACTGCACAAAGTTTAGTCATTAAAATATAATTAAAGGTTTTTTAATAATGCAGCGACTGATTGACAGTTGGCTGAGAGGTCTCTGCATCCAAGCCGCACATGTTGGGTACGCGATGGGTAGCACGGCCGCACCTTACAGATTGCTTGAGTGCGAATGAAATATCTTTGTTCAGTCTTGGTAGCGATGTGGACTCCATACTCTCAAGCTCTCTTAAAAATCCACTTACAACCGTTTAAGGAAACTTGGGGAGATTGATTAATACAGTCGTATTGGTGGCTTTAGAAAAAACTTCTATCATATGCGTCTTAGCAAACTGTTGGGTTTTAGTTACTAAAAATTCTATGGTATTTTAATTTTGTTTGTTTATATATTGAAATTCATATTTACTAATATTCCATTTGCGTTTGTTTTTAATCTCAGTTCGTTTGACCGATATTTTAAACCTTTCGTAAAATGCATATTCATCCCCATATGCACAACTCGACTCCATTTGCCACGGAACATTTTGAAATGTGTGCCCATGCGTGTAGAAGCCTCTCAGCCAATTATCAATAGTATTTGTGTATTTAATGCCTAATCATGCGAATATTTTATCAACATATGCAATAGACGCATTCCACGTCATACGCTCTGTTCCCAGTTTGTTAACTTTGGGAGTATTCTTATACAGGGTGTGTGGGGGGTCTCCTATAGAAGATTGGATAAGGTTTAGTCGAAGCTTGTTTGTGCAGTATCCGCTGAAGATACCTCTATTTCGACAATGTAATAAGCGCAAAATCCAATTTGGAAATAAAAATAGGTCAAAATTAATTCATTTCAGAATTTATACTCACATACTCTCAAGTTGATTGAACAATATAATTTAGTGATTCATAATGGAAAAGATAAAAATATAAAAATGACTTAACTTGGTATCAGTTGTAAATTAATTTGGAGGAATATAATGCAAAGGGGAGACAATAAAAAGTTCTTTAATTGAGCTCAAATAATTTGAGCATTTTAAAATTTGGTGCCTCGAATGAACTTTAATTTGCGGGACACGTCATCGCATGAGCGCACAGCGTGACTTGAAGGTGCGGCCGTTCAACTTCGCATACGGATTGATGGCGAGGACACACAGCCAATAGCCGATCAAAAGCCTCTGCTCGTTTTACTTAATCCGCCATGTTGAATAACTAAGCTTCCACCCTTGTTACACTCCACTTCATGCATGTCTAAAATAAACTCGTCTGTTTCTTGTAAAGCTTTGCAGTAGCTTAGCTACTTCAGTGGGACGTACTAACTAGGAGAATCTGTCACTTAGGTTTCAGGCTTAGTTAGGTAACTAATCCGCTACAAATTGCAGGCTCTAATCTGCAATACAAGTATAAATTTATTAATTGGTTTTACTTGGTGTATTTGACTTGAAAAGTTATTGTAGAGGTACTTTTTGGAAATAAATTTACTGGGGTGAGGAAATGGCAAAATTTTGACGGCTTGATCTCGAAGCCTAGGTGAATATTTCTGTTCCCTCTCGCATCTACATTCATTAAAACTGATCCGAAAAGGCTCTTAAGATCATTCCATTCGAAATGGTTATGAAACCGTTTATAACTTAATAAGTCCATATTTTGTGCATTTAAATAAATGCGCATAACAGCACACAGTCGAATTTTTCTGGTCCGACGATTGTGGACGTGCTCATCTTCGAACGTGCATAACTTTAATTTGATTCGAATTGGGTTTGGTTTGGATTTTCAAGTTTTTTTTGTTACATCCCAGACAATGGTCAGTGTTGTAAGACTAAATTAAAACATTTCATTTCAGAAAGTTATATAAATTCGGGGAATAATAGCGTTCTCCAATTTTAGTTAACTAAAATGGAGCAAACATTGGCAAACTGCCATGAAATTTGTCCTGGGCTCGATTTTTTTAGTCAATTTGAAATGAGCTGCCTCAAATCCTAATGTGTACTGAATAAAGGTTGAAAGTCTGTCTCGTTTTTCTGAGTGGATTAGTGATAATAATCTCACTGTTCGCCAAAGGGGTGTTAATATTTTGGACCTCGCGAGGCTTTAATTTTTTTCATAATGAAACCGACAATTGGATAAAACCGGGTCACATGACTAGTTCTTTTGGTCAAATCTTTGTAATTTATCCTGGCTGGAAGATTGAAACTCCAGAAACGGAATTCGTGCCATTGGGTCTGATACTTCCTTTTAGTCGCTTCATTTTGTCCCAAAGAGCATTGATATAAATGTGAAAGAACGTTTTGAAAGGCATTACAGTGAACATCAAAGCGTTCTATTGATAATGATTGGCAGCAATTCTGTACGTATTTTCTCATCAATAAGTGTCCAAGGTCATTCAGGGATTACTTTTCCTTCGCCTACTTATCGCTGCCCTGCAACGGCGAATTTGTATATATTTCTACTTACTCATAGCTCAAATTATTCTCTTCATATTAAATTTATTATGAATTCAAATTGCTTTTCTGTTCGAGAAATATCAGGCAATATATATATATATAATTGATTTATAATTACATTTTGACACATTTGATTCATTGTAAGAGAAAAATTGATTATATAAATTTCAATATTTTGTTAAATGATAAAACATTAGTCTAAACTTCAGGAGAATGGGAAAAAAACCTAGGACTAAGTAGTATAATATCTCACTTTTACGATTACGTAAACATTAGTAAACGATAAAAAACCTTGTTAGCACATATCTGTTTATAAAGTTTGCGCATCATTGAAATATTAATAAAAATCCATGTCAAGACTCCACTTTTCAATATCAGGAATTCCAGTGAACAACCCAGAAAATGCCAATTATAAAATCTTTCAATGAGGACTTTCTGCTACACATCACACTTCCAGCTAATCCAAGATTATGAGATTTGGTTAAAAGCAATAATTTCTCAAAATTAGTCCTTCAGACTGAGCTAAATTCTTATCCACAGTCAAAAAATTACTTTAGAGTTTGAGCTGAATCACCTTCTCATTTTTAACCCCAATGTAAAATTCAACTTCTGCAGGGCAAACAGCCCTCAGTCCCCCTTCCCATCTTCTGATCTTTCTGCCAAACATATTAACACTTTACTCAAAAATTTGATTTTTTTCAACGATTTTCAAGATATTGATTAATAGGATATTAATAGGAATTACTACCTTTCTGATAAAAGTTAATGAACATACAAATAAATTACTTAATTGTTAGACCGAAATGTCTCACTCTCTTCGCTAGGTTCTATACTATTACAGCTGTACACAGAAGACTCTTGTGCCGTTTTATGAAAAATAGGCCACTTTCGGTTTGTTAATCGATTGCCAATTTTATTGGTGCTTGTCTATTATAGTATAGGGCTTTCCCTTTTAAAAAGTTTAAATTACTCCCTTACTGGATGCGTTATTGAACGGAACATACTGGGAGGTTACCTTAACAGTATGCTTTGGAGTACACAAGCTCTTATTCTGTAATATTCAAACACGAGGATTTATTAATATTGTTAAAATTTCATAAGGATATTAATGGAGGAAAAGTGGCAAATTCAGGAAAAATATTAAAGTCGAAGTATAGACGTAAGTTGTTAGTGATATAGTTTACTAGTGAATAGACTATAATCTTCGTGCTCAAAGTGATTAATCGTTAGATTGAGTTTGAGAACTTAATCAAACAATCTTGATATTTCTGTTTCTTCAAAAACCCTGAAGGTAAACAATTCGATAGTATAACAGCGTATTTAATCATTCACTTCAGTTATGTCTTGCAGTATGAACTGCGAATGTGGTAGAAAAGCCAGCTGAACAACTCTGAGGTGGGCCTATGAAAAGAGAATCTTCAGAACTTTACTTGCGTGTCTAAATATCTAAATTTTTAGATACATAATTTTAAACTCAAATGCCTATTCCTCTATGGTTCCTATGCCATCATTAATAGGGATATCAGCTGGGTAGAATTTAATGCGCTTCTGAATATGCTTCAAAATACAATACAGACGTGATTGAATTCTGTTAACGCATGTATTCGAGTGTGAAAATAGCCAGTAACTTACAATCGTTCCCTAATTTCAGAATGCATTAATTTTTCAGAACTAAGATTCGTTTCCTCTCGTCACGACTCAGTTACTCCAGCACGGGGCTATCAACAAACTTGCTCCAAGCCTGCTAAATTAGGAGAGCTTAGTCTTCTGATGTCGCCTTAAATTCCCGTGCCAAACTACCACCTCAAGTGGTTAATCTAAAATTGGGATGATTAAGCTACCTACATGGAGGCTGAGTAACCATCGCCAGCTCCAGGTGGTGTCTATATGGTTAGCAGCTTGGCGATTTCAATATTTTGCTTGTCATTTGAGTGACACCGCACTAAACTTTAAGCAGCAGTGATGTTTCGAGAACACAAACGGTACCTCTACATTCCCTCTATCACTATATAAAGCCCCTTTAAGAACAAACTTAATACACTGCGTCTATTATCAATGGATATTGCATAGATAAAGCGAGTTTTAAGAAACACTGAATGACACCAGTTCGGTCATTAATATTAAAATAATGAAAACAAATTGTGCAAATATAACAAAGTTATATATACAGAAAATTTTTTTAAAGCAATTTATTTTATAATCGTTCATCAGATGTACAAAGAGCTTTAAGTTTCCGAAAATAAAAACTGCTACTGATCAAAATAAGCAGCTAGTGTATTTCATTCAGAAATGGTGTAGTTTAAGTGCACGATGTTTGCTTTGGAAGGAGGCCTGAACCTGTTCAGCAAAGGCGCTTTCGTCGAACGCATACGTGTGCTGGTTATGCCGTGAAAGAAGTTCCCGGAATAGCCCTTCGTCTTTATCGTGGCGTCGACGTTCACTAGAGGATGAAGATGATTTCAAACAATCCTCTCCCAAATCGTCCTAAAATGAAGGCATTGAGTGATGTATAAAAAAAAAATTTTCTTGTGAAAAATAACACTCAAAACTCGTCAATTAAGCCCACTACTTACCAACGGATTGAAAATAAGCAAAATGAAGGTGCTACATCTCAAGCGCCTCCACCCTTTAACTCATTGGCTCAACCGACTTCTTTATGCGTCGCTTTTTCAGTCACTCACAGATTTACCCTCGTTGCTAGTGAACAAAGAACGCCAAACTGGCCAATTCCCTTATCGTACCTCGTTTGGCCTGCCTGTCATACTTAGGACTGTCCTCGCTCAGTAATTATGTCTTCCTCTTACCTTCAAATGCATCGTCCTGCTACCTTCCAATTCTCACTTTTACTTCATTAATAATTGCCCATCGAACTTATTGTCTTACTGCTCTCGATGCTCCTGTTTGTCAAATGCTGTTAAATTCCTCGTTAAGTGGAAATAAGAACAGTTTGTCTTCCATTGAACTTGAGTAAAATAATTACCGTCTTATTGCCTCTGTTTGAAGCTCGCAAGCACATCAATAATCAATACGGTCCTATCCATTGAATGTGGATCAATGGGCACCAATTAATGCTGTGCCATTCTCTAATTACACATGCAAGCACAAAGATTAATATAGGTGAATAATAAACTAATGAAAAAATTGGACCTGAAAAATACTCTGCTTCAATTCCCATACTGGGAGAGACTGAATTGGGCATTGTGTCAAGATGGTTGTTTCCTCTCAGATCTGTGTCCTTTAATATCCCTCCTTTGGCCCTGTAATCTTGCAAGCCTTTCCTTTTACCATGCCTTGTTTAGTGTTTTGACTATTTAGAGGTGCCTAAATGCCCTCCCACCGAATAGGATGAATCTATTGAATAGCTTTTAAGCAAGTGAATATTATTTAAACCTTCCCCTATTTTAAAGCAAATTGCTATCAGCAAACATCGCTCGTTAATCTAACTCAAATTCCATTAATAATCAAGCATGAACTCCAGTCCTGATGATTGTAAAGATACATTTCAGGAATTTTCAGACCCTGGTATGTCATTATTTTTACCTTTAACCTCTTTCCCATTGCAGACTATGATTTTGATTCAATTCATCACTCCGTCTCTTACAACACGCTTCGAGTGATACTTGAATGGAGTAAGTATCACTTAAATTGCAGTCCTGAGGAAGACAACCAATTAGTTGGCAATGGGAGTGAATGGAAACTTTGCCAATGGGATCAGCACTTCTTCAACAAGTACAAATATGACCTTTTCACAATTATGAATACAGCAGAATTCCTGGGAATTAGGAAGCTTCAAGATGCCTGCGCTGTTGCAGCTGCCAGACTAATGAAGGGAATGTCGGTTAACAAACTTAAGCAAGAATTTAGTTTAGAATTTTCCTAAATCTGTAATAAACTCTTAATATTAAATACAATTTTTTCGTTAATTTGTATAAATTCTTCATATAAATCTAAGTATGTTGCTTGTGAAGCGATCTAACTCTTTATAAGGCTGTTAACACCACTGCACTCTGTTATTTATCAGTGTCACCAGATTGTGTTAAATGCCGTGAAGTTGTGTCAAATTTGAATAAATAAGCAATACGAAATCTTATCATTTCAAACTTGAAATGCCCTCGGACTTTAATCACAAAATACTCAAAACTATGCCTTAATCTTTATCACTCAACTTGATCTACAAAGTACATAAATGAGGAATGGGGCGTCGTTTTCCAATAGTCTTATTTTTTAAATTTCCTTATAGTTGCTCATAGCAAAGCAAAATCATTTAAATAATGAGGAAGCATTCAAACGATTCGATAGCCCTAGCAATAACCTCGTACTTGGTCGGAATAGTTCTACATAACAGATCTGCATAAGAACAGAAGAACAATTCAGCGACATGGTAACCTTCACATGGGAGCATTCCAAAGAATGCAAAAATTTGATCCAATATTAGTTAATTCTCACCTTGAGAGTGTCTCAACAAATTTCTGTTATTTCACTGAAATTTTATTTCAATGCCCATTTCTTATCTGGGGGGCGATTGTTGTAACTGAAGTAATCAAATGCTGAATTAGTCCTTATCATCGACGTGATTGAACAATCCAGCCACAAAATCTCCCAGTCAAAACAAATACCAAAACTAGATGAAAGTTATTTATTATACATTTATATATACTCTCATGGCAAAATCGACAATCCCAAAATGGTAAAATGTGGAAGGTGACTCCAGGATAGAAATGCATAAATTCGTTAAAATATTTTGATGACCTGAATTGATAAAAAATAACTAGACATTATTTTCCAGATTAATTTCCATTCGTGTTTTAAGGGGTGACGGAAGGGTAAAGGAGGGCAAAATAGATCGCCCTTTTCAATATACTTTGATTAAGAATGCAAACTCACAACTGAATCGTTTTCAGCAGTTATTGTAGCCCTTCACTAGCTCTCAAGATTCTTCAAATGGTTTATTTCAGCACAAGAAAACATGTTGACCACTCAGCGTTACGGAGGCGTTTAAATTAGAATATTTGTCCTTATTTGAACAAGAATTGCTTTCTTTAAAGATCAGTCAAAAGTACGTTTCTGATATTTTGTTGCAGATTGTCTAACGATTTCTCATGAAGCAATAGCCGACTCACGCTATGTAAAACATATTTTCCTAACAAAAAGTTATTTAAAATGTGAAAAGATTGAAGATGACAAATTATTCGATTCCTTAAAATTCGCCCAAACGTCGATTCTTATCTTAGGAAAAAGTCCATGGATAAATGTAATTTATTTTCCGTAGTTTGGCAAAATCAATAAATATAGCGGGAAATATTTGTCTGAGAAGACATCAGGATGGGTCTAGCCGCACGTTTCTTTAAGAACAAAATATCGGGCTTCATTCCTCTCTCTTTCTCTCTAAACTAAATTTTGAAGCCTCTCTATCAGTCGGTCCGAATTTCCAGCATAAGTATTAGCCTCCATCTTCCCGATTTCCTTTCAAATAGGAAGAATGGAGATCACTAATCGCAATTTTTGATAAATCAGTAATTCACAATTTATAATTTGAATTACTCATGTTATCAAACAGTGAGAATTCGTTGGACATTACAAAAAAACAGGAAAAATGCTTTTTGATTGTTTTAAAATCAAAATACTTATTTAAGAAAACTCGTAAAATGCAGTCCATACCATATCACGCATATTCATTATCAAATTATAAGTAAGTAAACGATTTAAGGGGACAACAAAGCCGGATAATCTAGTGTCCAGTACATTTAAACAAAATTGCGCCGATTATTATCGCTTCTGAATTAAAACAATTCGAATATGGGACAAATAAAATCAGATAAAATTGAGGTTCTAATTCTCTGATTAAAGCTTAAATGACATGGACATAAAACCAATCGAATTAAGCCGAATGAAACCAACCACAAATTAACCGATTATTTCTGAAGGACTATTTTCGTATCCTTAGAAGTATACTCAAAACTTCTCCTCTTCAATACAAGTTTGAGTATATTTTTGATAAATTTTCAAAACTTTTAATACCACACTAATTTAATTTGAGTCAAATCTAGTGGGCTCTGGTCTATTCAAAAAAACTTTTACTGATCACATTTACCTGATCATGACTAAAATGACTAAAATATTAATGTAATGTAGTCAAATAATTCAAATTTGCAACATGCCTTGAATAGGGTGAACATGAACTCACAAAGAAAACCAAAGAGCAGATTGTAACAAATGAGCTCGGAAATAGAGTGCTTTAGAGTGAATTGTTTCCCTTATGCGAGGACGAAAAAATAAGTGCTTTCACAACTCTAAAATAAAACGAGGTTCTTGACCTTTTGGTATCGATTTAAACTCTTATTTTACCTCCATTTTATTCCTTACTGTACCGCACCATGTCATGGAGAATAGTAGTATTCATATAATATCGAAGTCCAATAGCAACCAACTCAAGACAACGTTTATAAAGTTAAATTAAATAAAAATTGGAAACGAAGTAGATTTGAAGGACGACTGTGCGTTTATTAAATTTGTTTTTTAGACACACTCTTCGAAAATACTCTGATTTCCCCCTATTTACGTTCCTATTACCCATATCTCTAACTGCAGTGACTAACGCCTTTACCGATTCTCGTTTTTTCATTAATAACCCCTTTTCACGATTGCTCTTTATCTTCTCGACTGTCAATCGTTCCCATAAATGTAGACAAGGCAAATTCATCTAAATTTTGGGATTTAAATAAATCCTGTTTAATTAATTATCACTATGCAAATAGCTAAAATTGGTCAACATAAACGATAAGAATACTGAAGCGAGAACAATCAACATTTCAACTTAATTCCTGGCTCAATTATACTCATTCATCCACCTAGGAAAAATCTTACCTTTCAAACTTAGTCCCCCATCCAATTTTACTCTGCATGTTTTCTTATGGATAAAACAGTATTTTACATCTTTTAATGAGGCTCACCATGGAAGCGGAATCGGAATCTGAAGATACCAAATCATATCCACAGCAAGTTCTCCTTCTCCTTCTCGGTGCTGTCTTTAGTGAATGGCGTGCTTGCCGGTTCTCAACTTTTGGAAATCTATTACTTTCAATATCGTAGGAAACTTCCGGGTTGGAATCAGAAATTACACCATCTTTCGGTGTTTCGCTTGAGTGATCATGGTGTTGGTGGCTTGAATCCAGGCCTGAATCAGTGATAAAATCAATGTGATGTAGATGCACATTATTCAATGGTTTCAGAAGGCGGCCAGTCTCATTATGAGGAATGGAGTTCTGTTGCTGATAGTAGAAGGCTTTCTTTAGCTGTGGACGTAAACGACGGAGATGAAAATGGACCGCGTGGCGATCTTTAGCAACGGAAGCGTGGTGAAGGGCAAGAGCAATGTCTGCATAGACGTCTGTGATTTCATCGTGCTGGTCGGGGTCACGAAGCAAAAGTGGACTAAGGTACCTATAGTAGTAATAACTGGGTCAATAAAATTTATTTTCTCTAAATTATAAATAAAACTTCTATTGCATTAATGCCTTTGTACTATGAATTAAAACTCTGATAAAACGTGTTATAGGATATATTGAATTTTATAAATTTGGTTAATATCGCATAACTAATAAACCGCGAACAAGTGCAGTTCTTGATTCAAGGAAACTATTACCTAATATTGAAAATAGAATATGTCTTGACTAAATACCTCAAAATAATGATTTGAGCTTAAAATCAGGCACCCATAATCAACATTTTTCAATTCTACTGTTGTCTTATTTTATCCTTCTACTTTCTATGATACGAAAACTAACCCACCATATTCAGATAATTAAATTGACTCAATATTAGCTACGCAATTAAGCGAAATATAACACCGTCAATTGTATCTTTGAGCTAGTTTTCTCCTCATCAGAGTAATTTTGTAGTTTATGATAATTTCACTGCAGTTTGAAAGTTCTGACCCCTGAATGATACAAAATTAGAAAATATTTCGCATTGTTTTTCCACCTATATCTTCCATCATATTATTTGTAATCAAATGCGGTTTCTCTGTCTCTGTAATATAAAAACTTCAGACTTTGAAAACTATGAGAATAGCAAATACACTTCAGCCTTTAAAGTTTGACTGGTTACTAAAATGGTTTAGCACTACACGAATAAGCCTTGACGTATCCTCAATATCTCTATGTTGAAATATCCTAGTAGGAATAGGTTCCCAGAATTAGTTAAACCATCTCCATGGGATAGAAGAAGCAGACGTATAGTGAGTATATCATTTACTGGAATTATGATCACAGCAAACATGACTTAAATGAACCTTAATAGCTGACTAGCTGAGAAGTCCTGGCACGCACGGCCGCACCTTCAAGAATGTTCGGGTGCGCAGTTTAATCGTGTTAGGTAGGCGCACTCAACACACTCAACCTATAATTGTCTGTAAAAGATTAGGCATTATTGCGCATTTGGTTAAGTGTTCTAATTTGGAAGCGGTATTTTTGGAAAAAATCTCGCAATTGCTAAAATCCAAATCAGCCATTAATAATGCCAAAATTGACATCTAATCAGATATTGATTAAATTTGTGGTAATTATTCCGCAATAACTAATCCATTCACGATTCCAAAAAGGATTATGAAGTTCTTAGTCAATTGCAGTTATCTTTTACCTATCTTAATCTAAAATTATTCAAAAAATACTAGACAATAACCAAAGGATACCGTAAAAGGGAAAATAAATCCCCACATGAACATCTATCACCAAGATTTCGATCCACTTTAACACAATTCTGAGCTCTACTTTCAGTACACATTTTAAAAGTATGAAATGTAGGCTGCCTTCCTATCCTTTATCTGGATGTGTGCAAATTCGGAAGTCATATAATTTCTTTTAAATTTAAACGAGGACCAACTGTTAGAGCTAATTATCTTTAATTGCTTATTTATTACATTGCGCATTAGATTGCGAAAGAATTTTCGTAATGGCAAAATATAGCCTCCAGTCTCCTAAGTTTATATACACACATTACGAAGTAACCTTCCACAAATTGTTCAAAAATCATAGGCCGAGACTTTTATTCTGTGTGCACTTTCATCACTATGAGAACATATTAAAGGCTTAAATGCCACAGCTACTAAAAATTCACCTAAATTGAGATAATTTTAACTCTCAGATTCGAGAATAAGTTTACATTTCTGAGGTCATTCCAAATATGGTGTAGTCTTCCTAGTGAAAACTCGGAATTCGGTTCATTTATCCTGATTTTCTCAAGAATGTCTGCCTGATATGGCACAATTCGTATACAAAAATAATAAAATGCGGTTACAGGTTTTCACCTCAACCAAACAAATCTTGACAATTTTTATTGCAAGAATATAAAAGATCAATTTATAGTTGACAAAAAAGAAAGAACAGTTCGTGGTTTAGTGTTCGGTCTAAGAATTATCACGTCTGATTACTCATATTTAATAAATTAAAATTAGGGATATCAAACATTTATAAAATTTGAGGGATATTTATTCCAAACTAACGAGGGATGCGGAGTCCATAACAGCATTTTCGCACCTAGGTTTCCTGGATTCAGCTTGTCCAGCACAGACGCTACTTTTCTTCCCTTCCAATTCCGAATTCCTCTTCCTTTTCCCTCCAATTGTTCTAAAGTTGAACAATATACACATGGCCATATCTAACTTTTGACCATATCATTTGAGTAGGGCTGGTAAATCCTGTCAGCCTTTTGGAATAGCAGTCGTCTTGAGAGCTTTCTTAGATTTATTTAATTGGGGTCTTAAATTAGCTTTACTATCTGGGTCAACGCTAGTTTACATCAATATTTGGCGTCATGAAGTGTACTCATTCATTCTATTAGCTTATGATTAAAAGCTTGAAAAAAGTAAGACCAACCTTTTATAAAACTTGACAAACGCTGTCCTCATTAATCCCTGATTATGTCCCACCACATCGGCCATTGCATTACATGCCGACTGGATGACTCGATCATTAAGTGTCTCAAACAGACTCAATTTCCCAGTCTCTGATGAAAGAAACTCATAAATTCTCAGGAGAGGCGTCATTGTGAGCCCAATAAAGAGAACGTAGAAGAGATTAATGAACACCACAGTGCATCGTAGAATTGACAAGGGGATTCCTATAGCCAGAGCAGTCTTTGGAGAGATTATCTCAACCAGGGCGTGAGCGACACTACCCTTGAACCCTCCATAAGATATGAAGAACATCATTCCTAGGGAGATTTTCTGTCTCGTCCAGAGGAAATAATTGTTGAGAAATGAGGCCATGAAAATGAAGACAAAGCGCCAGAATATGCTGAAGAAGGTTGTCCAAACAATAAATCCTGTATGCCAGACAATCTCATGAGTTGCTATAGAAAATCCGACATAGAGAAAAATTAACGAATCAGCAACTGCACCAGTCATTTGAGCAAAATGTTGGATTGTAATAACAGATTTATGGGAAATATTTTGAAATGTGAATGAAGAAAGGATAGTGCAGAAGAAAATAAGATAAAATGTGGCCGGCCAGGAACAAATATAAGTAATTATGTAACCGGTATAGCAAAGACAGAAAACTATAATAGGCTCCAGAGTTGTTTCATGTGTTGTCCATCTGGTTACAATGCTTGATATACAACCGAAAAAAAGCCCCGTTACTATTGAAATAATTAACTGAAGAGAAAAGGAGAAAAGAACAAGACAGAGCCAAGGTAAGACGCCCAAATCTTCGACACATTCGACATGCGAATTTGCTGCGTTGTTGGTCATTCCAAATAGGCTTAAAGACACGCCATCATTAACTAAAGACTCACCAACGAATAGGAGATAGAGAAATGGGTGAACTTTTAACTTTCCAAGGAGACCAAAGACAATAACAAGATCCGTGGAACAAATAAGACTTGAAAATAGAGCAAAAGCAATGGGTTTTACATTATGGTCTTTCATCCCCATAAGACCAAACTCATGGACAAGCCACAAGCTCAAAGCAGTAATAATGAAGTTAAAGAACGATCCGATAAGTCCAAATACAACGGTTGCAGGAAGAATTCCATATTTGAAAATCTGTTTAAACTGTAGAGCCGCATTTATTGCAAGTGGTGGATAAAGAACTCCGAAGAAAACAAATTCATTGAAGAAATTTAACTCACAATGTGAAACTTTTGATAGGTAACCAAAACTAATTCCGAACAAAAGTAGAATAGCTGGTTTTGGTATAATGATATTCAATTTTTTCCATTTTCCGTAAAAAATTTCCGTAGTGCAAAATACAAAAAGAAAGCAGATTGCGAACAAGAGAATTTTAGCATGTTCCCATTGATTCGAAGGCCAGAAATTAGACTTCAATACATGCAACACGTTATTGAGAGGACCGTCAACCATTTCCTAAATGTAAGCATACATTACCGAGTCACTTATACCAAACAACCTTGCCCAGGAAATGACTTGTTAATATTTTAAAAAAATAGCTTTTAAATGTTTACAATTTTGTTTATTCATCCAATATTTGTCAGATTCAACTAAGTTACTAATAGTACAGTTCAAACTTTATTAGACAAATATTTTTCTCGTATGTAGGTTTAAAGTACATCACCATATGCAAAAATCAGAAGCGTTTCTAAAGTTGGAAAGCGTAATTTATTAATAAGTACCAAAGATATTTCATCAAAAATCATATATAATATGAGTATTGACCAAATACATCTTGTATAATTTATCATAAGCGTTAACTCCAAGACGTTGAAAATTATTTTTGCTAGTAGAGTTAAAACTTACACAAACTAAGTTTATAAGATGTTACTTGTGTGAACTTTGAAACTATTTTACTAACGCATTTTAATATATTTGACCCTTATCAATACCGGTCATGTTAATAATAATATTAAAGCAAAAAATGATTGTGAGTGGCTTTTAATTTTCTTTCAAGTTTAAGATATAAGAAATTTTTTTATGAAAACTACATGTTTTCAATTGAACTATTTTCCTAAGTGATATCTGCAGGCTTCAATAACTTTATAAGCATTGCCTTTAGAACATAAGTTTTTCTTGCTTTTTTGCTAAAGTATATAACTGAAAAGGTTAAACTGATATTAATCTTAATCAATCTCAAGCTATTATCAACTTATTTAAACTGATAGTGCTCTTGACATTTGCACAAGGCGAGTTCGAAATAGTGAATGCTTAATCACTAATTTTTCATTTCAGGGACCATGAAAAATACGTCTCAATAACCTTGGAGTGAATACAACACAAATAAGCGTTAGCTAAACGTCACTCTTCTCTGGCCAAATCCCCTAGTATAAAATTGCTCCCTAACTCAGCTAGCTTACGTTTGAAAGCAACAAGTGGGGTGTGTTTATTATAGCTTATTTACCAACTGGCACAAAGTTTAGCCGTTGATAGGTGATTGGTGCTGCTCTACGTTGCGGCGACTATCGATTGGAGGTTGGCTGAAAGGTTATTGTATCTACACCGCACTTGCTCACCACATGACCGGTAACTCGGTCTGTTGGAGTGCGCAAAAATCCCTTTGATCAGACTGGTAACGTTATGCACGTCACAACCTCTACAGTTATAAAATCGAGTTTTATTTTCAACAATCCTCGCTTATCTGCCACGCTACAAAGTTGGTAGTTCATTGAAGAGTAAATTCCAACTTTGGAGATGTGTTAATAAGATCTATACACAAAGTATCAACCGTCACTGGCTAAACATGCAAATACATATATTATTTGGGAAAATTAAATCCAATTCTATCGTTGTTTAAGCAAGCCCACTGGTGTATCGTTTCTTCCTTCCACTTTGACAGGCGTCTTAAGATGGTCAGTAAATCGTTAATATGCAAAAGTTGGGCGGATTATGATTAGCCTTTATTCTACTTAATATACTAATCCAAATTCTCCTATTTTGAATATAATTTGACATTGTAATGGTACTTATTTGGCAATGAGTAGAAAAGTACTTTCAATCACTATCTCATTAAAGCATTTGGGCGAACGGGCATTATGCTTACAGTACAACTTTATCACTAGCTTATAAGGCATTAAATCTATACATTGGTTAAGTTTATTTTATGGACATCATGATCGAATTAATTAAGTACTCGTCCCAGACTACTAGTTAGTATTCATTAGCATAACATTTGATTGATAAAATTATTTGCAATAGTACTGTATTGCATATATTACTACTGCGACGGATGGTTCATATTTACCGAGCTAACTAAAATTCATGCGTCTCGATTAACGCATTTGGTTCTTAATCTTTTCACTGATATAACGGAGTTGTAGACTTGCTGTTGTTTTTAGACTTCTAAGTGGAGTATTAAAGTCTAGTCAAGGGCATGTATTCCAATTATTATTACTTGCAAAGTGCAATCACATTCTACAAGAATCCTGCAAAAGTAGTAATTCTGAAATATTTAAATAATAACTACTTTGATTGTAAATCAACGTCCTTTTGAATTTAACACGACAATCTTCTAAACTATTTCATTAAAATAAAAATCTGAAACATTTTGCCTATGTGGTCTTAGTGAACAATGCCCTGGAAACGGAAATTCATTTCATTCCAGTTACTCGGTAGTTATGGCACCGCATTGCGTGAACGACAACTTTTTAATATGGCATGGTTTAATTGAATTAGGTCTCGGCGTGTGAACTGCTAATTCCATCGTGATAACTATAATTCCGAAAAGGTTTAGAACTATGAAGAAGTAGAAGTGATGACGATAGAGGATGAAGATTTAATAATAATAATAATATTGATTGGTGGAAAAAAGGTGTATTCGTTGTTATGGCCGTTTATCTCCTCGCATACCTGGTACACTGGAGGGGTTGCTGTGAGGGCACCCAATTTCCCATCCTATTCTATTTACCGATCCGCTTCACAATGGGGATGCAAGTTTCTGCGATGAATCTTCCTTGGTTAATTGAAGATTGTGATTGAACGGGGATTTTAAAGTACCAGAATGTGTAGGTCGTCCTGATTTTGGAGCAATATTTGATTCCCTATCGTCCAATTTAAATCTTTTAAACCACAATTGAACTCAAAGCACATGATTCCAGCACAACACCTACCGTGTTCATTAGCGAATTCCGTGGTCTTGGACTTGATATCATCGGCATACATCCCGTGAGTGGAATATGAGAGAAGGCTTCAGACTCCTTACTTTTAAGAGTAAAAACTAACAAGTAGAGAAGAATAAAGTCCGTTACATTGGACTAATATAACTAAGCAATTGAGGAAGAGGAAAGAACCATGTCCGAAGCGAGGCGACTCTCCATATACGATCGATACGTACTTTTGGAAAGGAGACATGGTTGTTATAACCCCACTTCTCTGGACGCTGCCATCAATACCCATTCAGTCACTTTCCCACATGTTTTACCATATGTATTGATTTTTGAACTAGTGGATTCATGCATCATAGGGGCATTTCTTCTCCCATACTTATTACCGCAGTGTGGAACATATTTCAGTTTTCCCCACGACATTGCGTTAAAGTTAGAACAGAGTCGGGTATTTAATCACAGTCTTTGTTTCATTCCTTGGAAGTTTAAAATTGGCACTATGTGTGTACCTTTCTTATTGCTATAACCAAATAATCGATATATTTAACCTAAAGGGGACAAATAAGGAACTGCAATAATCGGTTAAGTGCCAATAGTTACAATTCATTTACAATTCAAACTCTGCACAAAATGCCTCTCCTCCTCCCCCTCCCCCCCCCCCACCCACCCCACCACACCCCACTCCACCCTCCCCCAAGGCTGAATATAGGTGGTCTTTCAATTCGAAAACAGCTTGATAAAATATATTTATTTGCATCTGGAAGTTAAAAAAAATGAAATCAAGCAAAATCAAGTGATGAAAGAGAAATGAAATATTCTTAGACCAAAACTACTTATTTAATTTTGGGTATAATGACATTTACCAATTTCAATAAAGCTAATACATTTCAGCGTTACTTAAGTAATTAATTACCAAGGTCTTTATAATAGATAGTTTATGAAAAAAAGTCTTGGTTTCGATGTCAGAGTGTAATTTTCTTGCAACCTTTACAGAACAGATCGACTGAACTTGAGTTTATTAGAGTTTTCAAATCCAGCACCACTTTTCACAATTGAACCTAATAATAGAAAAAAAGCAAAAAATATTTTAAAAACGAGGGTACATTGAAAAGGTATTTGAACATTAGTTTTTACATCTGACTTCCATTTTAATTTTGATAATTAATTTTCAATAATCGAAATTGAAACGTCCTCGTAACTATTCATTTGCACATTTCAAGGATTATAAATCGTTAGTTACTGATTATGGGATTATATAAAGGTTATTCGAAAAATGCGAATCTTTTCTAACTCAAAAAAATGATGTTCAATGCAGCCGGTGCACCTGTTTTAAACGAACGAGGGCGCTCACTCTCATCTCCTACGCATACTCTCACCCTCCGGCCAATCAGAAGAGAGTAGACTCAAACAGGAAATGTCCGCTGAAAGAGCGGGAGGGGGGAGGTTTGGAGTTGTTCAGCCTATCAGAAGCACCATCAGAGCCCGCAGAAGCAGCGGAAATGAGTATGTGAGGAGGAGAAGGGTGTTGCTGATTATTTTGAATGCCCAACCATTCGTATTTCCTGAAACACAGGAAAGGTTGAGCCCCGTTGAAGTAAAATCCACCCTCCTTCCCCTCCTCACTAAGTGCGGTCGTGCATGCCTTATTGAGGGCAGAAAGTATAATTAATTCTAACCGGACACTGGTTGTCAACATACACACACATACTCAGTGAAGCTGCCTAATAGATTTTGTTCGCCACTCTCCCGCAGGAGTTCAATTTTCGCGTTTCCTTCCGTAGTAGAAGCAACTGTGTGTTGTTCAACCAGAAGTTAATACGCACGCACACATAGAGAGTGAAGTATCTACCCGTCAGAAGTCATACGGTTCCGTTGTGTTGTGTGCAGGCCATTATTACTCGACGCCAAGTAGTAGTCAGCCGGTGCGAACTAACTCCGGACTTCCCTTTCCGCTAATCTGCACTCAAAGATACACTCACAGCTGCCTGCTTATTCATACAGGAAGACGCAGAAAGACTTGATCTTGTCCAGGCGCAATAAATCGCTCTGTTGACCGTTGCTGCAGTTGAGCATTTCCTTCCGCAGATAGCTG
Source organism: Hymenolepis microstoma (assembly GCA_000469805.3). Lineage (NCBI taxonomy): Eukaryota > Metazoa > Platyhelminthes > Cestoda > Cyclophyllidea > Hymenolepididae > Hymenolepis > Hymenolepis microstoma. The sequence continues at coordinate 2,716,824 of LR215994.1, forward strand.
AAAAGACAGGGAGTGGGGGGAGAGAGAAGTAGAGCACAGGAAATCCTCTTGAGTAGTATCACGACATTCATTTTCAACGGAAACAAGTAACTATGGTTAGTAAATCCGATTTCCTATTCTTGATTTTGTGTAGTTATCGATGATAATAATAACTTCGTCTACCTTTATCATTTCAGGAAGAGCGTGGAAGCAGCAATGGACTCGTTTACTCAAACGCGAATGAAACTGGAACCACTGGAAGTCCTGAAAATAGAGGAAAGTACCCCCTCCCAGAATACTTTGCAAACCCGACTGAGATCACCACTGGCGTGTATCAATCTTCCACGGCGTATTCATCGGGTTCTGATGGAGTCCAAGTGTTTTATGACCAGGATCCAAGAAGTAGTGCTTACTCGAACCTTATCCGTCAGCAGAATACGTCCGGAAATGGTTATTGGGGTGAGAATGAACATTATCAGACTGGAGGCTATCATTTTGAGGGAACGCCTGGGTACCACTTTGGAGGTACTTATGGATATCCTTCCACATCCGGAGTGACAAGTGCCGGAATCTATCATCCCACAAATCACGGAACTTGGCCAAGTGTTGGATATCAATACGGTCGCCATGGTTCTGGTGGTGGAATGCAGTCGTCATTGTTTTACAATTCGAGAATAAAGCGAATGAGGACCGCCCAAGGAAGTCTGGAGGGTCAAGTGGGGGAGAGAGGAAAGAGCTATGGTTCACCTCCACCACCACCACCACCGCCTCCCCAAACAAATCCTTTGAACTTGAACTCTGGATGTGTGTCACAAGTATCGCCTACAGTCCAGTGGAGACCACAAGGTAAGTTGAAATAAGTAATACCATTATATTTCTTAAGTCAATGCGAAAATTTAATCTCGTTCGTTAGCATTACTAATATAACCCACAAGCTTGAACAAATTACTTGTGTTTCAATTTTTCATGCTAATTAAATTTTCCTAATTAATAGTTATTCAACTAATTTCACAAATCTCGGGTACATTTTATCCGTTTGATCGATAAAAATTATCTATTTATTAAGTAAATTCTATTCTTGAAAATGTAAGACTTAGAATGTTCAGTCTGTCAAAAAAAGAGGCTGAATAAAGGCTTTCTTTCTTGAAAAGCAAAGAGTTCCATATGTAATTTGCTATTGGAAATTATTTACCATAACAATTACCCTGTTTTTTCGTGAACGACAGTTTGAATTCACCAGTGGTTTCAGCCTAATATGGTTGATAAATTATTTCCAACTTATTTGATTGCAGAATAACGCGCAAACCTCAATGTGCAAAATTTTAGAGATTAGGTGAACGAATTGTGGCGGAGAATAAAGGTTCCTTTTTAATTAATAGGTGTTTTTCGGTGTGCCTTTATTATAACTCACGAAAGACACGAAAATGCAGTTATCCATGGCGGAGACCAACTGTAGTCGTGTCGAATTGAAATGATGGTGAGAATAAAGTCAATCTCAAAGCAGTCCTATTTCATTCGATATTTGGCTCCGTTTAGTAAAATATTTACTCAGTTTTTAATTAACAATCCTTGAATTACTTCGGAAAGGTGGCAGAAGTTAAGTCGCTCACCAAGGACACGTCATGATGCTAATCACTACTCAAGATAAGCACTCGAAAGCACTTTCCCAGTTGGGATTGGGTTCTACCACTATTGACTGTTTGAATAAATTTGCTTCTTCTAATAACCAAGATGCTTTGGTTGAAATTCACCCTTCATTTCTGTAGTTTTCGTGATTTGCTGAAGTGTAAGTATCCTGTGGCAGCATGAGTGTTTCATTCAAAAATTACTTAAATGTGAAGATTAATGAAACATCTGTGATTTTCAGTCTTTTTCCCCATGCTTTCACTTTTAGTGATAGCAGGAAATATTCTCACCACAACAGTGAGAATAATTTGACCGCATATATCCGCATTAGTCTACCTCGTCGATCAAGGGGAAGCAATCAAAAACTTCCACACTTTCTGAATAAGCAAGTTTTTCATTCCCAATGCTTACAATCTTCAACCATCAAGCTTCCCACCCTTTTGCTGGTAATTCCATGCATTGGGGGTGTTGGGGGAGTCGAGTCAGTCATTTCCTGCTTTCAATCCCGCATAAAGTGGGAAAATCAAAACTCTCCCTTTCTATGCACATTTCTCCCTCCCACCCCCCTTTGACTTTGAGCACACGTGAACATGTGGATTTGAGTACCCCGTTAGGATGTGAGTTAGGGGAAATGCAAAAAGAATCCACTGGCAGCCACCACCATTTTCCCGCACAATGGGTACCCAATTTACAGCGCAATGGCCGCATGACCCCTTGTTAAACCAGCATTTTGGGATTTGTGCTTCCAGTAATAGAGTTAAATTGATGCCAAATCCTACCCACCCGCATCATAAAGGGATGGGAGTATCTATTTTAAAAAGCATTGTTAAAAAGTTGGACGGTTTTGTTTTGGGTGATTAATATGAGGGATTCCATATAGGGCATTTACTAACGTTCGATTTGTTATGGCAAAGTAAAACCTTAATTAATTTCATTTATTTCAATCGTTTTAGGTTCGGGACAAATTCAACTCTGGCAATTTCTCTTAGAACTTCTGGCAGATAGTAGAAACCTCGCGTGCATAACTTGGGAGGGGACAAATGGAGAATTCAAACTGGTCAATCCGGATGATGTGGCCAGAAGATGGGGAGAGAGGAAATCAAAACCAAATATGAACTATGACAAATTGAGTCGTGCGTTGCGCTACTATTACGACAAGAACATAATGAGCAAAGTAAGTGGACAACAGAAACGAAAAGAAATAATTCTTGCAAACCATTGGAATATTTTGAGGGAATTGGCTCTTTAATTCCCCTTAGACGACTTTCCTGCTAATTAGATCAATTTGGAATCTATTAAAGCAAAGCTTTTTAAATATTACAGTTAACCTGGAACAAGACTAGTAAATCGATTTCAGAGAAATTATGCTAAAATGGCTTGTCTTGTTGGCAAATAATAATTACACAATATTTTTTAATAATGAAAAGCTTTTCATCCTTGTTCAATACATCACCTTGTTTTAGATTTAAAGTATGTTTTCATAAATTTTGTTGAAGTAAATCTAAAGCGTTTCCTTCTAAATTTAACTAAATCAAACAGGTTTTGTTCCCAAAAAACATCGCTTGAAAATAAGGAATCAATTCCATGAACAACGCCCAGCAGTATAGCTTGTGTATTTATTGGTTAATAAGTTTGCGCCTCCTGTTCTTCTCTCGACGTTGATTGGTTAGCTAACCGGAAACTGCGAGTTGATGTTCAACTCCCAGCTAAAGCGACAGGCTGAAAGGCCATTTTTCTATTTTAGATGCTATTCAAAATAATAAAATGTTATTTCTTTCCATTTTCGGATAAAATTAATTTCATTGAAAATGACAGCCACTAAATCAACTAAGTTTTATTTCGCCTAACTAGAGTAAAAATCGTTCTTGATATTCATCTAGAAGAGAAAAATTGTCTACTTGTCACAATAATGTTATACTCTTATTTTTTGAACACGCTTATCCCAACCGAGGCTGGTAAACAGGAATAGCTTATCCTTGGCCAATCGATTACAGCAGAATCACATGGTATTAATCGAGTTCAACTCATATATCAGAAATTGTTCTACCTGAGCATTTATTACTTCGTCAATTTAATAAAAATTGTTGGAGATAAAATATTTACTGCAAAATTCAAATGGTTCAGAAATGTCTACAAAATACCCACCCTCACCCCCAAAAGCCGTAATGTTTTCAGGTCGTGAGAGATGGCTTTGCATGTAAGATTTCTTAAGAAGATAGGTTTGGTCGGGATTTAATGTTTGTCACTTAGCGGCGATTTGTTGGGAGGAATCGCTGGACAATTAGGATTTTATGGGACAGGTGAACAAGCCAAATTTGAAATTTTATTTGACAACGCCACTTCTTCCACCGGTGGCGCAGTTTCACGGTCTGTTGGAGTGACGAAAAAGTCACATTTAAAGCTTTGTTTTACATGACTAACTTACGAATAGCACAGTCTAGTAGTACTAGTATAATGATATTTATCAATAAACATTTTTGTTTCAACTCCAGGTACATGGCAAACGCTACGCTTACAAATTCGATTTTACCGGCCTTGCGCAAGCGATGCAACCTTCTTCAGCCTGCGATGCGCCAACTTCAAATGCTGCAACTTCCTTTCCACTAGGTTTCTCATCCACATTTCCCCGAAGTATTATCGAACATCCTCCAAATGGACCCAGTTTCCCCCGCGAAGCCACACCTGAAATGGATCAAAGTCGAAAAACCCCTAATGCATGCTTAAAACGTCCTAGAGAACGAAATCCGTCGGCGCAACCGAGACGCGATTTCGAGAACTTCGACATGAAACAGCAGCAGCAGCAGCAGCAGCACCAGTTTCAATATAAAAATGGAAATTATCCGACTTCTCAGCAATTTCTTGCTGCTGCGGCAGCATGCTTTATTCCCGAAACGCACCACAACCAGAATTCTGAACACACTACTGGGTGCTATGAAAGCACCGATGGTTATGTAAGTCAAGGTCAACAGAGTGGTTGCTATGGTAGCCACCATCACCAACATCACCATAATCATCACTCACCTGGGTCAGCAGCTGGATCAACTAATTATTGCCAGCAGCCCACGAACCCTTTTATGATGATCTCGGCGGGATATAATGTGGATAGTTTAACAAATAGAAGTAGCGGTGTGGTTGAGTCGGAGACCAATGGACAAGTACCAAAATGAGCGATTGATTACTTTCTCTGATCTGTGTTTTTATTCATTATGGCAATAAATAATATGTACTTACTTGGGCATTAATAATTGTAACTGGCACGAGAAAGGAAGTCTGAATTGCCTGCTTTAATGGCCGAGAACGCTTGTCGAAGTGCCAAATAGAATCGAGGACAAATGCTAAAAGCGAATGAGATTTAGTAAGCAAAAATCCATGAATCAAAAATCAATACTCGCTCACGGTCATTTCAATAATAGCGAATGCTCGAATGAGTAACACGGATGACTCATCACTTTATCAAATCAAACTGATTAAATGAAACCCAAAGTAAAGAATCTTTTTCTCATTAGTTCCGGCCATTTAGACATAAAAAAGCTATTTAACTCATGTCAAAGCGAGCTATATGTTGGTAGAAAGCACTGTCGTCAACATTTTAAAAGTCAGGATCTAGCTCAACCTGTAACCTAGACTCAAATCAAACCTAATGGCGTCCGAAAATCTCGGGATAGGAGACATGAAAGTGTAGCTCCAACCGACATTTCTCAAAATGTTTCAAATAATGCCAACTTCAATCTCGCATATAGACTGCTTCTAATTATGCTCAATTCAGTTCAGATTACTGGAAGAGTACTTAATTAGACATACGATCACTCTTCTTATTTTCTGCGCAACCTGAAGAGCACATCTATCGAATTATATTAAATTCTAGGCTGCTCAATGAGAAATGAGGAGAGAAAAAAGTAGTTCCATTAATATGGCATCTAGAACTGAGTCAAAGCTCAAAATAACGTTGAAATATAGAAGAGGATGAGCACAAAGCCCTAAAGGGCCCTCCCGCCTCCACTGTACAAGAGCTTAAAAACTATGCATTCCATCGAACGAGTAGATTGCTCTTTACTATCTAGAAATAAATGGAGACGAGCTTGCCAAAAAGGTAACTGTAACATCCGCTGTAAAATTTCTTTACGAGTGGGACCGAGTTAGACTAGATAATCCTTGCAGGACTAATGATCTTCCATAGGTCTAAAGGATATAAGAGCCCTTTTCGAATGGGAAGGTTAAGAGTTTGGTTGGGCAAATGTTCACCAAAGAGTAATTGGAGAAATAAGTAGGAGGCATTGGATTGGATGAGAGGGTGGGGGGTGGGCGTCAGTACTGCTTGAGGACAACCCTGATAGTGGTAAGCCATCGAGATGAGGTAATGATAAGGTGGTTGACCGATTTCGCCTTCTTTGTAGTGGTAAGCGTGGAGTACATAGAGAGAATGAGTAGGCCTGGGATTAAGGCGCGGAGTTACTCCGCTCTCAAACATAAGTCAATTGATTAACCTAGTTAAGAGACAACAATTTGGATGTTGGGTTTTCCAATAATTAGGGAGGCTAAAGTGCTAAATAGCTACCTTAAATATGAAATAAGTTAAAGGTTTTATATGTTCACATCAGTAGGTTTTCTGAATTGTTATTAAAACCGCACTTATCTGTCCATAATAAGATTGCTTTTCATTAACTGAGAAAAGCACGAACGGAATTAAGCTTGTCAAGAGTATACTGCGTATCATCGTTAGATTTTATCTCAACATTAACCATATGTCGCTCCAATCTGTTGAAAATATCATTCAATCTAATAGGGACAATTCAGCCAAGACGTTTAAAGAGCCCGTAACTAAGTAAAGCTATTTTTTCCGGAACTGCACTCATGCAGAAGTTAACCCATCGTCTTATCCTGTTGAAGCCACCCAAATCCGAAACTCACTAAATGCACCCATTATAATGTAAACAAGGTGGCACTCTTGTATATCGAATTTTTAATTCCCACGAATCACTATTTGATCTGATTACTGTAATCTATTAAGTTTATTTATTATTAATATGAAAAAAAACAACCAAAGCCCTAATGCATTGAGAGATAAGAAGGACTGTTTAGTTAGTGATATAGAAGTTGTAATATAAGAACAAAAAACACGGTGATATTTCAGAAAATTTCATTTAAAATACAAAACAAGGTGAAAATAAGCGTAGACATCATTCAGGCTTTATTAAACCAGAGAGTTTCAATAAGTTCCAAGACATGACAAAAAACCACCGGAATTTCTGGAAAAAAAACAAAACAGAATTAATACTCAATTAATGTAAGTAGGAGGTGTGTAAAATTAAGCACATAAAAATTAGACAAGTAAATTCAAGGAATGCAATATACCACCAGCAGTTTGAATGCATTCATAGAGAAGACGTTTTTCAATAGACATCGGCTCATTCGCGGAAAGTTGCATTATCCAGAGATCCGGAGTAAAACTATGAACAAAAGGTTATAAAATCGATTAAGAGAGAATCCGGACCAGCACTTTTATAAACGGAACGAAATATCATATCCATTTAATAATGCATCAAGGTGTTAACTTAGGACAAGGGAAGATATTCAGGAACCTTCTTTATGAGAACTGTGCGTTACCACCACCTTTGTGAGTGTCCCCAGTTAACCAGTACACACCTAACTCATAAACTCTGGAGTTGGCTGAAGCAAAATATTATGGTGATTCACCTTTTATAATTAAACAAAATATGTTGCGATGCTAGAAAATGATAAAGCTGCAGTTAATGGAACAAAAGGACAAAAGAAAGAAAACAAAATTTTCAAGAGTGCAATATCACAAAACCATTTAACCTTGTCCACGTAGTTTCATTTTAAACCTGCTGAGATGCTATAAAATTTCTTGGAACTTTTACCATTCATAGTTTTAATGGATTGTAAGATTTGAGAAATAATTGCTTCAACCTAACCCAAACGCAGCAACTCGTCATTTTTTCCTGGGTGAAAATTAATGCTATTTCTGTATATGGTATAGCCTAACCAGTGTATGAAAAAAGGCCAAACCAGACACCATCTTTTCTCGATATGAGAGAAGAGAAAAAATGAAGGAACAACTCACTCGATAACTTGAGCAATGAGATTCTTGAGCAGAGTAGTGCATTCATGAGTGATAAATTGCTCCATATCCAAATTTTCTGAATTCAAAAATGCCTTAAAATCCGATTCCGAACTTTTTACATCGGAAAAAAGAGGCCTGAAAAGGGATGCAAAATTAGCACCTGTTGATAATTTTTAAGTGAGATAAGGACGGTACTTACTCAATTTCCTTCTGAACAATTGCCGATTGTGTTATTGCACCGAGAGCAGTTGTCAGGCAAGCCGTACGATAAAGATGATGCAACAGCTCAAACCGTTTATCCAAACACGCATCTTCACCATGCAGGAATGCATTCACACATCTCATATCTATATGCGGAGTAACTAAAAAGCAATAATATATATAACACGTTACTTAAATCACATCAGTAGAAGATATTGTTTAATATCGGAAGCATACCTCCCTGGATAGCAGAAATGCAATCGTTAGTGACTTTGAATATACCCACTTCAATGAGCATTCGAAGACCTTGTACGTCAAATGTATTAACTCCTCCTCGACCTGACATAATGTGAGATCGGGCGAGTTTTACAAACTGTGTGAAATTTGAGAGACTAACCTAAAGGAAAAATTATTGAAGGAACACAAAGCAAAATCTGATAAAGATTTCATAAATGAAGCAAATTAACATATACCATAATAGTATATAGCCCATACAGTCACTATCCATTGATTAAAGTAAGCAAACCAAAAGTTGGCTGAGAGATATTGAATAAAAATCGTTGGGTGAAAAAAAAGACCGTACAATTAGGAAAATGCCATTAAAGTGGTAAATTTCAAAGCAACTTTTCTCCAAATAAAAAAACCACAAATTGCTGCTGCAATCATAAAGAGAAATGTTGTTCGAACTACTCACAGTCAAAAAACTCGGTTTCTCTTGCAGCAACCGGAGAGCAGTTAAGAAACCCTCCCGAGCAACGCGACGATTTGGAACATTTTTGAGAGCTTCCCATAAATGTTCTGTGATATCCAAATCTCTTGTCTGATGTTGAAGTCCTTCTAAAAGAAACGCAGACAGACTGGAGAAATAACCTTCACAAATCCGAAGTAACTAGCGTTTGCCAATCCCAGGAAAATGAAATGAGAAGTACTATCATGAGAAACTCATGTTGTGTCTTCAAGTTTTTCACGATAATGAGCATCACATACTTCAATGTGATTTGGTCAAGACGTGTACTCCCAGAGTATTTAAGAACTTAGTTTGTACTTTCATAAATTATCTTGAACAGAAGAGAGGTATTTTAAGGCATGCACGATGCCAATTTAATCTCTGAATACGCACTGTTGTGGGTTGATCTAGTGAATTTAAGTCTGGCAGGTATAAACATTGGAACTAAGGCATTTTCTGAATAAAAAGAGTAAAGCTGGCTGGATATCTATGAATGTTGTCATATCTCTACACATGCGACCCAAGCCCACCGTTCCAAGCTGAGGAATGAAAATCAAGAAATCAATCGCTCTGAAGAGTAGCAATCCAGAAGGGAGTTTTTTGAAAAATTGGCAAAATATCATCAATTTATAGGATAATAATCTTACCATTGTTAAGATGCATGGTTATTACTTTTTCTAAATCCGACTGCAAAATCGGGTTTTCGAGCGGCATCCAAGAATCCTCATTTTGGTAAGCCAAAAATAAACGTTTGATTCGATCCAGATCTGACTTGATTGAACTGAGAGGAGATTTTTCAGTCGAATAAGGTAAAATATTGGTGATCTAGGAAAAGATGCTGATGATCAAGAACCTTACCAAGTGAACAGAAGTTGAGCTATCAGGCTGAGAAAGCAATCCATACGTAGGTTTTGAAAATTTCATGTGAAGACGAGTGAAAAATATGGTGTAATAAGCTTCGTAAGAGACGCTAAACTCTCGACAAAAAGGCATATATTGCGATTGGAGTTGATTCAATTTTACAGTCTTATCGACACCTAAATAAAAAATGTAGAAGGTGTAATACTATTTATTGCAAATCAAATAGATGGGAAAACAAACTTTGAAGAGTGAAGAGACGAAGTACACGACGGGTTTCGGGGGAAGAACCAGGAAGGAGAGCTACCAATTGTAGAGGACAATTGCCAGATTCACAAACCGGTAGGAGAACACCTTCCCCAACAGTGGAATAAAATTTGCTAAAAAATGATTAACAAAAGAAAAAAGAAAAACAAATACTTAATAAAGAAAAGGAATGCAGTTGGCAGAAAGAGCACTTCAGAATAAAGTTAAGGAAATCTTAAGGTCAAGTTGTATAAAGGAATTCAATCAATCAACATGGATTTTATAAATATAATAGAGGCCTGTGAGAGAAGCGTTATCGGTAAAATTTACAAAAGGCCTACCAAAGATAAAACAAAGACGATAAAGATACAATGAAGATTAGACAATATGGACAAAATTTGATTTCAAAAAAAGAATATGGCCCCAAAGAAGGGTAAGATAACAATAAATCAAAAAGTTCCAGCCAATTTAAAATTTAACGAAAATATAAAAAGTAACAACGACACCAAAGTATGCAAGAAAAAGCTTTCTCGAAATACATTTAATAAAAACCCCACAAATAAATGGTTTTCATATCTTAATTCAACTTACGGCAAATCTCTTGGTTTTATAAGCTTGTAATCGGAACAGTTGAAAAAGCGAGATCTCGCAGTTCTACATTCTAATTTGAGATGGTCTTCAACGCCAGAAAAATTTATTATTTCGTCTAGAGGAAGAGGATTTCCTCCCAACAAAATTGATTCATCATTAGAACCTCTATTCGTTAAATCCTGTAGTGTTGAAGCCGAATTAATTTTGTTTTCGTCAAGAAATTTGGTTGAAACTGATACTCCAAGCTGTGATTCGATTAGTTTAAGCATGACTACAGAGCACATAGAAAAAAATCAATTTATGAGCATTAATGTGTAAGGATAAAATAAGAGCAAAATTAGGGAAGATTTGTTTTAAAACAGCAATAAAAAGAAAATCATATGAAGATACCACTATCAATTCCGCTATTAGATTTCTACTGCATCATTGATGCGCATAAACAAAAAGTCATTTCAATAAAAAAAACAATTATAAAATATAAAAATATGCGCTTTTTTGCGTGATGAGAATCAGAGATATTTATTTTTTCAAATGCATAGTTATCATTTTTTAAACATTATTGCACAATAAGAAAAAGACGAAAAGCTCAAACAAATATCTGTACTTAAATAGAATTATAACTTAGTTCTCGTATGTTTATAAATAGTTTTATGTGATTGACTTAGCTGTGCTTATTTGGAATTATCAAGGGTGTTGGCTGTAGGTGTGTTTCATTGTCGGTTATGTCAGATATGTTTGACCTTTTTTGATAATATTCGCTGTACTCTTGCAAATATTTTGTTAAAAATTAGATTCTTCTTCGTCAATGATTGGTTGGAATGTATTTTGACAACTAATGTTTTTTTGAATTGCGTCACATTTGGACTCTTTTGCAACTTTATTATTTTTTTTTATAGTGTATATATTTTCATAGAAAATTCGATATTCATGAATATAAAAAATGATTGAACCTTCGTTTTTGGAACTTACTCCTTCCTCAACATCGACCAAATCCAACTCTTGTGGAAACTATGACAATCCTTTAAATGAAAACCATCACCAGTCAATTATCAGCTTTCATGATCTTGATCAAAAGGCCTATACCGAAAAGGTGATGGATTGCAAATCCTCACCTTCATTTCCTGAGCCATTGCAAACTACTGAAGTTAAAAACGGCTATTTAAATGGCGCTTCTACCGTCACGGACCATAATATTACCTCGCCATCAGGACTGGTAACTCCTCCAATTCTTCCCGGATCGACGACAGCAAATACTACTGATAATCAACGTACTCTTCTCGAAAACGTCGCCTCACGCTTAGCAACCTCTGTTGATCAGGGTGAAGTTGTCCCGAGCGTTAAACAGGAACCTGAATTTCCACCTTCCCGTTTTGATCTCCCCAAAGAGCTCTCCACGCCCACTCTCCCTGAAAAATTAGCTGATCACGATACACCCTCCACTGTGTCCCCTCCCGCTTCTCTTCCTGTTGCTCCAACCACATCGACAGGTTGTGTTCCTTCGGCTGTGAAAAGAGAGGATGAGAATGGTCTATCACCGATATATGACGACGCAGAATACGCTGCAGCCGCAATAGCAGCAGTTGACAGTGTTGTCTCTGCTTTGGTAGGTAACAAAGCTCCCTCAGCATCCGCTCCCTATGATCCAGCATTAATTGGAACCGGCACCGACCGGCTCTACTCACTCAGTTTAGCTCCTATAGGCAAAACTGAAACAGTGTCTCTTGTGGACTCCACGATTTCAGCCACTACGCCTTCTGTTCAAGCCTGTACCCATGCGATACTCCAAACGTCATTGACTCAAGCGAGTGCTGAGGGATTGAATAGCCTCTCCTGTCCGAATTGTGGAGCTGTGGTCTCTGTGCAACAGCTCATTCTGCAAAGACAAAGGTCAACAGCCGAGGCGAAACATGTTTGTGAGGCCTGTGGGAAGTGCTTTGTTAGAGAGGATAAACTGAAAAGGCATATCATGTCAATTCATACTCAAGAGAAACCACATGTCTGCTCAATATGTACAAAGGCATTTGCTAGAAAGTAAGCTATTTATTGCTATTTTTAATTATTTCTTGAATAATTCTCTAATCAGGAGTTGGCACTCATGATGACTCAAATTCTTTATCCGTCTAAAATTGTTTGTTTTGAATCTTGTTACTTCGTTGTTCCCTGTTCATATGTGAATTTGGTAGCCATTCTACTGTTTTATATTCCCTGTTTCTTTTTTGATTTTATTTCTTTACAGAAATTGTTCTATTAATATCACCCTGATTACTGTCTCCATCACTGTGTTTAGCTTTGAGGTTGATTATTGCTAAAAATCATTATTCATGAAAAGCCTCACACGTTTTCATCTAATTAATCGGGCTTTTCAAAACACGCCTATTAAATTAGACTTCGAGGTGACTTAACTTCTATAATTGTCCCAAGTAGGAAAGATCGGTTTATTTCGCAGCGAATTGAATTGTTACTCTCTTTGACGTGTAAAACCGGGTGACAAATGTTGGTCAAACTGTGAGGTTTTAAACAGAGGATCTTCACTGAACTGTATACTCTCTATTAAAGGTCATTGTTCTGCAGTTATCATTGTAAATTCTATTAGTCTTTTCGTGGTGGTCGCCATTTATTCTACCAACCAAAAGTTGATGTTTTTCCTGAATTATAAAAGTGCTTGAAAATTTTCTGCGAAGTTGTCCTCTACTGGTCTGCGTTTTTGTACCTATCCTATGGTACGCTTCATTATATACCGAGTCAGATTGTAATTTTCCAGGATGATTCTTTAATCATCTTTTAAATAAGTCGCTCCTATTTGGCTAAATTTCTATCAAAAAGTTGCTTTTGTTCTGCAGGAAATGACAAATTATGTGATTGATTATCTTATTAAAGGGAACTTTTCATTAACAAAGGCTATGGGAGATATGGTTCATTTCCCCGAGATTTGCATTCCGTGAACCCTCCTTCCTTGATTTGAACAGACAACGTAGCAATCAATGGTCACGTCTACCATTATAACTTAATGGTGTACACCCACAGAAGGATTTGTTTGAATGTGAATTGCTAATAGGGGCGATATCAGCAGATTTCCCTCTTGTCAAGTCAGCTTTCACCAACGCTTCAATTAATGGGCTTTGGGCTTGTTTGCCTCAGATGAGCGCAGCTAATCTAGTTGCTAGTCGTCCAACTAACCATTCTCTGAATCTACTCATTACAGATGTATACTTTCTGCTTTTGAATTGCGTGACTAAGTCAGTTCAAATTAATACAAGTCTTCATTCGTGAAAATAACCAACATCTACCATCTAGTGGCCTTCAAAAGTATGCTCTAGCTGGTCTTAATGCTCAGTTTATTAAAACCACGAAGATACTGCCATTTGTGTAAGCTATCCTACAATTTGGAAGTCTTCCACTCTTACTCCTCCAAAAAATTTCACACTGATAGCTACACTTGCTCTCATGGAACTTTCTAATCCTTTTCAGTTAGAATTTACTTGTGTGTCTTTAGTATGTGGAATAGAGTAATTCTACTAGTCTACGAAATTATACCCGTCTATTACCAACATCTCTGCTTTCACGGGTAGGCAATGACATTGAGTGATTCTGGTAAATAAGAAAACGGTGAAATGGGAGTTGTGTGCTACTGGGCGCCTACATCTCGCTTTTAGTCTTCCTGCTTGAATGTTTAGAAAAGAAAGCTGCATACGGGGCCTGGTTTTATACACCCTAATTCCGCCAACGATCACAAGATACCCAGTGGTATGAATGGCTAACTGCTTATGGAGTTTGGATTATGGGATTTGCTCATTAGAGTAGCTTCATAACAAGGGCTAAAGAATATTCCCATTTCGGGTCATGGGTGTGACTTGTGATCTTTCCTTCAGTGAGCTTGAAACTTACAATTAGGTCTAGGTTTCATATATGACTGTTTCCTACTTGATAACTGAATCCCACCTCCACCCCCCCTCCCCTCTTCTCCTAGCATGATGTATGCCGGTCACTGATATCTACTTCAAATGGCTTATTTACTCCATAACATCTTCCTCCTTTGTGTGTTTAAATAGAGGAAGGGAGAAATTATTTCTTTGCACACGCACACTCCCTAGCTGGCTGACCACGCGCACTTATTAATGCCCCTTTGGCTTCAGATACTGCTACTAGTTACTAAGACTGGCGGTAGCATTGGCAGTAGATTTTGCAGGCAGGCAAGACAGGGGCAAAAAGCTCCAAGCTCTACCAGCCCACACGTCTAACGCCCAGTTAGCTAGCTAGTAGTCTCCCTTTCACCCACTCTTCCTCCTCCTCCTCCTTTTCCCCTCTATGCCTGCTTTTTGTGTGTATAGACACACACACACACACATGGCGCGTAGTGTATGAACCTTGGTCTTATTTGATTGGTTGACTACACCCCTTTGCATCTGTGCGTTGGTTGGACGAGGTGGAGGGGTGGAAATAGGTGACTCCTCTACATGCCTAAATCCCTCCCTTTCTCCACCTCGTGACTCCCTTTCACTCCTCTCTGTGTCTTCGTCCGTTACTTTCTATTTCTCTACTGTAACCTAAAGCTGCCTGTGACTGACCAGTTACACCTTCTTGATATATATATTAGGGTATATTTGAGCTGTTTTCCATCCTTCCTATCTGGTTTTGGTTATTTAACTCCCCATATAGATTACATTTTTGATGGAATTGGACTGGAGCTCCTGTTCGGGGATTTTAGTAGCCACCCTCCTTTCAGTCTCTATGCCGACTCTGGCTGATGGAATGGCCTTAAGCACATTTCAATCAAAGCTTCTCTGAAATGAAATTTAATTTCAGAATCAGTAATATCAGAAGCCTATAAATAAGGTTAGCAAACAATATTTTAGTCGTATCCCATTCTGATCTTGGATTTAGAGGAAAGTTAATGTTTCGTTCTTGAATCATTGCATTTCTTATTCTGTTGGGAACGCTCATCACCATTTTTATCGCCTCATTTCGGTTTGATGACGTTTTATTCTCCTATTTCCTTCGTGAGGATTGAAGTTTTCTATTAACATTTGCATGCACTCACACAGATCCCTTTGCCATTTGTGACAGTGAAATTGAATCGCGTGTTGTGTTTTCCCCACATGACAGACTTGATATACTGCAGTTTGGCTTCACTTATTTTTCAATCTATCTGAATCATTAATCCCTATATGCGGCATAGTCCTAATCCCACTTAGTGCTTAGTATCATGTGAAAAATAGGTAAATGTTTCAATGTTGGTCTGAATGTAAGATGCATTTTTCTCTTCTGTTATAGTAGATGTAATTGGATATGTGCTTATGTAACAGTCATCACTTCTATAATGCGTGAGTAATTTTGGCAATGGACTGTGAGGATTCAAGCATGGCTGAGATTCGATCGAAGTTTTCGGCCATGACGGAATGGTCTCGGTGAAAACTGTCTTTATCTGAGTCGTGGCTTTGTTTGTATCTTCTTCTTTCTAATTTGTATCTACTGTAACTCGAAAACAAAGCGTAAACGTTAGTGAACTGATAGGATTTTCATGGTCATTTGGATGTGACTTATTCTGTATTGTAAGAATCAGCTATGAATTGAGTTCAATTTTGCCTAGGAGCCATGAGTACAAAAAAATGATGCTTTGGCCTCACCCTCCGACTTCTACCCTTTTGACTTGTATCTGAGATGAGATGACTATATAATGAGTGCACTTTTTTCATCCAACGATTTGAAAGATGGTACTTGCTACTGGATGGTCTCCCTAACTTAAGCTACTTAAAAAAGTCATTCTTTGTAAAATGGGGAATTTATTCTGGAATAGATGCGTTGGCGGTGGAGTTAACGAAATTGTGTTCTGCATCTATGAGAAACTCACCTGGAATGTGAATATGCAGCTGTCGGAGCGTATCCCTCTTCAATGTAGATTATCATCAGTAAGGAAGCTATATGTATTAGACACCTCAAAAGCACTTAATCTGAAATTTGGTTTGTTTCTTTGAAGTGCCTTTTAGTAAACGTATGTGGTAACTGGAGATGGATACGAAAGTTTCTTTTATCTAATATGCAGGTTAATCGATTTTAGTCACTCACCTATCTTGTAGCATTTATTTATCTACCCATGACTGTAGGAGTTTAAATTATGTTTCTTCAATTCTCACATTTTAACCACACCTACTTTCTGTTCCAAAGTTATTAGTTCAAATGGAAGCTATGGAAGGCATGAATTCTACTAACCATATTTTTAAGACCAAAGATATTCTCCGCTAATTTATACGTCATTGAATTCACAACGCATAGCACCATCGATTCACCTCCCTTCTAGCCACTACCACTATCCTGTGTCTCAGCCTAGAATGACTATTCTACCCCTGCGCCCTCTGTCCATCTCTTAAGGTTGGGGGATTGACCATGAGATGATGACTGGCTTCCCTATGTCCTTCTTGTGCTTATTAGGCCGACTGTGATGTGTCTCGATTCCTCACCCCCGTCGCGACACCCTAATTTCTCCCCACACTTCCCCTCTTCCCCCACTCATGCGCACTGGTGTTTAGAACTAAACGTAGTTTTGTCCTATCACTATACTGCTAGTCGGCTGTCCCTCTATTAAATTAAAACCTCATCTGGGGGAAATAGGGACGCTCATCTAGATGCACAAACTGCCAAGCCTATTGTGACTAATATGGGGGTGGGGACGATGTCTTGGAGCCAATCTTCTGAGAATCTTCCATTCTCTCAACTTTTTTTTCGATTAGAATTAGCCAACCTAGCAAGCGTGTAATTTAGTCTATACACCACTGGTGCGCAGATGAACGAACTATGAGCTTGTTGAGATATGGGTTCACATCATGTCCGGTCACCTTATGATGGCAATTATTGATGCCGGTACCTCTGCATCTTCATTACTTTTACCTACTGGGATGAATCCCCTAAGTTTCAATATCTTTACCGAGGTATCTGTAAGCTGTACGCTGGTTTGTGGAGGTTGTGTGTTGTTAATGTAATTCCGGGTACTCGGACTTTTCAGTTTAAATTGAACAACAACAATTTCTTCATCTTCTCGAGAATTGAATCCTAGCATTTTAAAGGAAGAAGTAAACAGTGTTTGGTGTTTGTGATTCAGAAAATCTACATTCAGGTGTTGTTACGCCCTATCAGCAACGTCGAGGGCTTTAGATCCTTACCATGTTATCAGGACGATGCACATCGTTTGCGCATTCTCCTGTCTAGACGCTTTGTGTTTTGTCTCTGCTCCCCATCCTAAATAATGTTTGTTTCTCATCTTGGCCTGGTGGTGCCCGTTTCGTATCCATTTCAATCGCTCATCTGTTGTTCAGTCTTATTTTCCAGCTTGCAATTGTTCTACCTTTCAATCATTCTGACCCGCTTTGGGTTATGCTCTTTCGAGCAAAGTCGGATTCATCCTTTTAACTTTGTAAAGTAGCTCTTTAGTATATGATTGGACTATTCACTAAAAGGGTACTTGTGGCTATTGAATGAATGAATTTCTTTCAAGCTTGAATTTTCACCACTATCGTCCAGTTTTTTCCCTTCAATCATTATTCCTCTAACGAGCTCGGAACAACGCATGAAAGACAGGGATTTTTTAAAGGAAAATACATTTCCACAATGTCGCATCTTCGTGCATAGTGGTTATTACAGCCGCGTGGTCATATGGGCTAACTATGAGAACCTGGATATTTCAGCATTCTCATTTGGTCTGATTTGTTACGAATGTGGGGAGAAGGAGGGGGAGGAGGTTTTAGGCAATCATTTTCATACTTGCATTTAAGGTAGATTATTTAACCCCTTAACGCCCGAATTATTTTTTGCTTTGAAAAATCCACCCAACCGCACTCACGGCCTGTCTCACAGCAGACTGATGCCGCCGAGTTTTGGTGGTGCCAGGCGAGGGCTATAGACGTATTGAACATGTTTCAAACGACAATAGCGCCTTCTGTTATGAGTCTAGTACCAATGGAACTTATTTTGAAAGAGGACTATACGGTTCTGCAGGGCGTTAAGGGGTTAAATATGATGGAGGTGTGTGTGATTGAGAAAAGTCGATTTGGTTAGTGAATATCTGACCACAAGGTATGCTAGTTTAAAGTGATCATTACAGATCTATATTACTTTGCGAAGACGCCCAATTAATGCGACCTTGAAATGTGTAATAGAATTATGGTAAATGTTGCAGCCTTTTTTCCCCTTTAAATCATACTGTGTTTTATTTATTATCATTGTTATTATTATTATTTTCAATGCCATTTTCTTTTATTGTCTATTCTTGATTTAGACATCTTATCTTTTGAGCGCAGTATCGTCACTGGTAGGTCTGTTTGCTTTTTAGGCTTCCTTAATAGATTGTTAGTTTATTGCTCTTCCTTAACCTTCATTAACCTCCTTCGCCCCGCCCGCCCCGCCCCCTCCCCTCCCCGACCCCTCCGCACAGTTATTTTACATTATTATTGTTTATTTATACTTGTACTGCTGTGATTTTACCCTACTTCATCTGTTCGTGGTTTAGGCGCCTTAGAACACAAGCTAAGTCATTTCGTGTAAGTATCAGTGCCGTATCAATCACCATACCCCCTCCCCCTCCCCTCCCCTACATAGTCGAAGATTGGGGATTCAGTACCTGTATTAATGTCATGATTAATTGTTAACATTGGTCAAGATTGGATCAGCTTAGTGGTTTAGACTGAATTTTTTTCTCTTTGGAGGTGATATTCGAAACTTCGTACTACAGCCTCAGAGAGATCACATTTCATCATATTTAACCGATTACAGCAGGTTATAATATGGGTAAACAAGCTGCACTTGACATCAGAGCAAGCTTGTTTATTCTCGAGTCACCATATCTCAATTGGAGTATTTTCATGCGGCGAGATACTGGGAGCTTAGTTACCACGAGTTCTCTTAAACCACCCAGGGATTTATCTTCTATTTAGTTTTTATGTTGAGGTCGAAGTAGCCAACACTGCTTATTCCTTACTGTATCGTATGCTTTTGATTTTTTTTCTGCAGGGATAAACTGAAGGACCATCTGCGACACCATGACCGAGCCGCTCGCACTTTTGAATGTTCCCAGTGTCTCTCGCCTTTCGTTCAGAAGTCTGATCTCAATCGTCATGTTCGCGGCGTTCACCAAGGCGAGCCCGGCGTGGGAATCAACATGACTGTCCGGCGACGAATGCCAGGTAGGAAGTTAAGTCACCAAGACACATCATGTTTAAGGAAAAGGAGTCCCGTAGTCTCTTTTTTGGCAACCTCATATTCAACCGACTTTTTACAGGACATATCTGTGGTATCTAAATGACCAGAATCTGGCTACTTGATGAGTGCTGCATAAGACAAGGCGACATAAGTATAGTGGACTTCGCCCTATCGCCCTTCCTTAAAAAATTTGATTCACGCAATTCATTAGTTAAAAAATGTGCTCATTGCGGCTGTTCCGTACAATTCCCATTATCAGTTGACTATTCAAAGGATTGGTAGTTGGGCACGTTATCAATTCACAGCTGGTATCGTAACTTGGTTATTCTATCTCTTCGTCGTGGAATATAGTAATATATACAATATTCACGGTCCAAAAATGAGACGAGAATTAATCGGTCGTTTCTCTATAGCTTCTAATCAAAATGGAATACACCTTCCACTTTGTCTTGTCATCGTTACTACTTAGATCATGTCTATGCTCAGTACAGACCTACTTTATCATATATGGCCTTTGTTGAGTGTACAGTTGCTACTGAATGGCTTTAACTCATTTCTGTCTTCGGTATCAAACATTCTCGTAGTCTCGATCATTTTGTTAGATTTCACTGCTGAGTGCTTCCAGGTAACCCAGCAACTAAACAAAGACTTTGATGTTTGTGAATTAAAAACTTGCCTTTCTCAAAAAACTTTTTTACGAGTAGGCTATATATGAGGGGACAGTCATCTGATCAGTCTTTCACAGCATTTTCTCGCTCAGTTTGGAGTTTAATTAAAGTGCTCTGTTGTATAAATTGTAGGTACATCACCAGCTTCCAATCGTCCATCAAAAAAGAAAAAAAAGACTACTTCTGACACATCTACAACCAGTACCACTACTGCCGCAAATGCGACGCCACAAACCACATCTACAACCATAGCCACACCAGCGGCTAATTCCACAAATACTGATACTGCCCTGGCTTTGAGACTCTTTGGAAACACTGCAGCAAACCCTGCAGCGGTCAATATCCACACCGGGGTTCAGCAAGTTCAACAAGTGGCAACTTATCCCCAGCATCAACTTCTGGCTGCAGCTTCCATGGTACTGCCCTATTATCACCCCACTCCCGCCGGCCATCAATTCGTGGCAGCTGCTTTGTCCGCGCAGAAGAGTGGAGATGGTCAAACGGTTGGAACTGACCAGCACCAGTCTGCTTTTCAACAACCTTCTCAACAGCAAAATTCTGCGACCACGGCTGCAGCGCCTTCTATGATGTTTTTGACAAGGATTGCAGCTCATGCCGCGTCGAATCCGTCTTCGGTTGCGACAACTCTGGCTGTTTTACCAACGCCTACAGCAGCTGTTGTGGTAATGGATTCGCTACTTAAATATTTTCAGTAGTCAACATTTAATCAGAAATTGTCTTCATCTCCTAATTCAAGTATTCTTCCTACTTAAGAGTATTTTGTGCAAATATTCCGCCAAAATTTCAATTTGATTTTATTCTATATTTGGAGGTTAGAATTTCTACCTCAACTTTAAACAGTCATCGTCTTTAATATAATAAAATATCTGAGGAGCGGTTTTATAATCTCTACCAATTTTGTTCGAAGTCGTATTACACATTCGATCAGTTTTTTCTTGTGTTATTGCCGTTCATTCATTTCTAACTGGGTTTAAATATTCATTAAACAACAAAAGTTAATGGCATTTACTTTATTGTGTAATAAGACTCATTCCCATTAAATATGCGAAAGTCAATTTTCAAGAGGTGTCAGAACACTTATTTTCAAAGCTCCATTGTATTTGTGTTTGATACATATTTAGATCACTGCAAATAAAGGATTTGCAAGCTGTATTAGTGATTAAGTTTTCGCCATTGAATATATATTCTCGTGATGCATACTAACCATCAGTAGGGCTGAATTAAGAAATACTCTATGTGGAAATTTCCTGCTCACAAGGGCAAGATTTTGGAATTGATAAGAGTAAATTCATTGGGAGCTTAACTCTGTAGATTTGGCATTCTACTTGGAAATGGCCGACAATGGACGCGCTACTAAGTAATTTTGGTCGTCGTTTTTAAGTCAAACACCTTGTTTCCGACCTACTGATTAAGATATTAGTAGCGAGCTCTAATTCTCATGCAAATGTTTTGGTTTAACCCACAGACTCCAGCCGTTGGTCAACAATGTGAAACATCATCTCAGTCTAACACCACAGTAACATCTCAAGCTGACCAGCAACAACAGGTTTTAGTCCAGCAGCAGCAGCAACAGCAGCAATACCAACAATCTCAATTTGCCTATCAGCAATATCAACAACAACTCTTGCAACACCAAGCCCAGTTGCATGCCCATCATTACGATCTGAACACTTATTATCGTCAACAACAACTGGCAGCTCAACAGAGAGTTTACCAGCAGGCACAGGGCTTCCTGCTAGCCGCCACAGCTAATTCAACCAATGGTAACAATGCCGCCAATGCGGCTAATACTGGCACAACTTTCTTCTGTCAGTCTGCTACTGCGGGAGCAGGGACTGTAGGAAGTGAGAATGGAACTGGGGTAATCTTGTCTGACCCCGCGACGGCCCAACAATTGGCTCAGTTGGCTGCAGCAGCACAGATGCAGCAAGCTGTTGTTGCTCGTGGTGGATTACAGGTGTGTATAATCCTCGCTTATGTACTTGAAATAAGTTGAGTATGTATTTCTTTTTTTGCTATTAAGAGTGATCATTATTATTAACCCGCATATTATGTTTTACAGTAAGGCAAGTTTATACAAAAGGGCATAAAGTGCAGAAGATGGAAGTAAAGACCGAGGAGTTTAACCCTTTAACTCTCGATTTGTTTCTTTTTGAAAAAATCTCACAGCAGACTGATGCCGCCTACGTGGTGAGTTTTGATTGGTATCAGGCGAAGGGTACAGACGTATTGATTATGTTTCAAACGGCAATAGTGCCTTCTGTTACGAGTCTAGTACCAATGAAACTTATTTTGAAAGAGGTCTGTGCAATCCTAAAGGCGTTAAAGGTGAGAAGAACCAGCCACCTTCCCCACTCAACGGGTAACGTGTGGCTGTGTGTCCTGATCCAGCCAATGGCTACAATCCTCTCCATTTCCCTCCACGCTCTGCAATAAAATTAGGCCGCTTGCAGGTTGCAATGACTGTTAGCTTGGCCTACTTTACGCGTTTGGTGAATGCTATTTTGTGTATTACATTAATTCGCGTTAACCGGAAATAATGAGATTTTGCCGATAGTGGCGCAATTAGGCAAAGTGACTGCTGTAATAAGGATTTGTCTGTTGGTGTTATTCATATTATTATTATAACTTATACTAAGATTTGGAGTAAAAATGAATGCCTCAAGACTCTTTAATGGAGGAGTCTCATAGTAGGTCCTACCTGATAAGAATGGAATTCAGTTTAATCCTATGTTTAAAACTTACGTGAAGTTTGGGTCGCTGGGCCTACTTGATGAGTTGTTTACTTCTAGATTACACTTGGGTTCAAATAGAACGAGATCCTGGGGCTGTTTCTTAATGTCAAAACTTGCGTCATTGTTGAGGAAGCTACCTGCTGTTTCACTATTTGAGTAATATATCATATCCTCAGTCTCCTTTGCCTCCCTGCAGGTGATGGCAAACGTGATAGCAGGTCAACAGCACCAACAAACACAGCATCCCACCGTGGCTGCTCATCAACAGACAATAACTCCTCAACAGATGGCCCAACCTCAAACAGCCTTTTATGCCGCGTATCAACACCCCGCCTACCAACAACAGAGTGTTGTTCAACAGCAGCAGCAATATCAAGCGCAACAGCAGGTGTGTAATTACAAATGCAATGTCAGCCACTAGCATAAGCATTGGTATCTTCATTACTGAAAGCTTCCATTCACTAACTTGGCACCCCTGAGAGTAGAGGAGTGAATTAGATCATATAAGCTTGGCCTAGTGGTCAGTGATGCAGAGTGGACAAAGGAATCTTGCATTGATGAATTTTAGGCTCATTTAGTGATTTATTGGGGACTTTTCATTTTCCATACTTTATTCAGAATACTGCAACCATATATTTAAGGTCATTCTCAATATTTTTGTGAGTTAGAGAGACTAGTAGTTCGAGGTTTATACTCTATTGGTCTCATATTTGATTGTAACAAGTCATTTTTGGAATCGAAATAGCAGATCGTAATTGAGAAGTGGCTTTGCCTTGAAATCTTAATATTAGTAATAATGATTGATCCTTTTAGCTGTATCAACAACAACAACATCAGCTCATGCTTCAACAAAGCACCAACACAACCACCAATGCCGCCGCTGCTACCACTTATCGTCCAGTTGTCATGACAGCAGCTACCAGTGCGACATCAACGAATGCCAGTCAAGACCAACTACAAAAGACTACTGTAGTTCACGATCCTAACTATCAACAACAATTAGCCGCCTTCTACAATCAACAAAGACAAGGATTTGTCCTCGCCTATCAACAACAGAACCAGTGTCAAGAACAGCAACAGACTATGCAACAACAGACTTTAGCCGTAGCAGGTACCGCAGTTGAACCATCTCAGCAACAGCGGTAATTCTCCCTTTCTCGAGAACTACCCATTTTATCTCTCGTGGCCTGTCTGTGTCTATTCGCCTAGCCTCTTACTTGTAATACTACTGATATTGGTACGTGAGTAGTATAATGTAGCCTAGAAGTTCTACTCTTCCTTCCTCCGCCTTTTGTACATTCCTGTTGCCGCTGCTCTGTCACGAACACGTGTTTGCATTTTATTGACTCCGAGTGACTACTCTAAAACTTGTACTTCTTAAGGTAATTGTCTCCACATCGCCGTCGTGCATTTTGACTAACCGAGTGAAGAATGACCGAGGTCACACACGCATCGCATTATATATTACTACATTGTGTCGATAATGTTAATAATTACAGAATTTTCTTAAGTGCGTTTGTTTTTTTTCAACTGATGAATGTAGATTTGCAGGGAGAACGTAAAATCAATTGGCTAAATTCTTACGCTGTTATAATTGGATTCGTCGCTTTGAGTGTTCATATATTGTTACCGCGTGAGTAGAGTTTAAAAGATATATTGGATTTTCATAATCAGTATTATGATTCAACTGCTATTTCTTACTTTTCGAACCACGAACTGTCATCTATTTTGCTATGGTAGTTCTAGGCTTTATTCTCCTTCGATAATTAACAAAACAAATGGAATCTACGATTGAAATGATAAAGCTTGCTTAAAATATCTCCCTAACATCAAGGGAGCCTAAAGAACCGAGCTGACGTATCACAGAGACATAACAATAGTTGCCATATTGCTTTAAGGTGTTAAACAAGTTCTATGACTTCAACGGGTAAAAAATAGCTACGGCTAACCGAACGACAAACTGAGTGCTCAACAAACCCTATTTGCAACAGGACTTAAAACCCACAAGTGAAAGAGATGAGATCCCCCTGAGCGTTTTGTAGGGGACATCCGGGTGAGCAAATAGCTGTCGAGGTCATGGGAGACGTTGGATAATTAAAGGGTGTAAAAAATAAAATGCGAACTCTCACAGGAGGTCGTGACAAATACACCAGAGACGCCAAAGTCGGACCGAAGAATAATTATCGGAATTGCATTATGTAGTTATCCTCTCGCTATGAGCCAGCTGACCAA
The DNA here is from genome assembly GCA_000469805.3 of Hymenolepis microstoma. Lineage (NCBI taxonomy): Eukaryota > Metazoa > Platyhelminthes > Cestoda > Cyclophyllidea > Hymenolepididae > Hymenolepis > Hymenolepis microstoma. The sequence goes on from LR215994.1 coordinate 2,741,976, forward strand.
AGTGAAGCATTTTTTGTTGGTAATCACGCGCATAATTGAATCTAAACCCCATTTAATCTAACGAATTTCATCGATTCCTGTCGATTTTTCGTCCGCAAGATAAAGAGAGACCAAAATCGACGGTCAGAGAGTAAAATTTATTTAACAATCGCATTATTTTATCAACAGTAACCAATAGACAAACACTTCAGGGTAAATTTACATTGCCGATAGCGTACTGAAAAATTGTTGCTTAAACGTCAAATTGAGACGACGCAACCAATAGAATTGACATCCCATTTACCTATTTCCGCCACCTAATTCGGTGATTTTATCATCCAGCACGGCAAGTCGCTTCCTCAGTTCATCCAGCCGAGCCTCCTTGTTGCTGAGAGAAGTGGGCGCGTCACGATCGCGTCTTCGACGATCTTCAAAAGGTGATCTTGACCTGTCCCGGTCTCCTCCACGGCGATCAATATCCTGACGCCGTCGGTCGATACCATTGCGACCGCGATCATATCCACGATCACCATCCATCCTACCCCCTCGAGATCGACCATATTGAGAATCACCTCCGTAGTCCCGACCTAGGCCGTACGATATAAAAATTCCAATAAACTACTGAATTTGAATTTAACTCGAAAGGAATAAAGAAACGGAAGAAGCTGTAATAGGTTCAACGGAAGAGCAAAGAACTTGCTGAAGATAGACATCTGGAAAGGTCCCTCATTAAGCACCACCAAAGGAAGCCTCTGCTCTTGGAAGTTAACACCTGTACATTATCACTGTAGAAGTGAACTGCTATTGAAATTACTTAAAAGCAGGCAATAACTAACCACGATCATAGAATGTTGCCGTAGGATTGCGATCACTCATTGCGCCACCACCACGACGATCAAATCGGTCATTAGAGGATGGGGGCGGTGGGCGACGATCACGATATCTGTCTGTTTGACCTCCGCCTCGTGAAAATCGATCATTCTTGAAATCGACTCTACCGTGTCGATCATCGCGATCACGTCCTAAAACCAAAAAATGACGTGACAATTTTTTATTCCTATTAGCACTCTATTATACCATTTACGTATCCATAATTCAACACATTCTAGGGTTTTGTTCCAATAGAAGAGAAATTCCATAGAGTAGGGTGCTTAAAATATACAGCACTTACTAAAAGATAAAAGCGAAAAGAAATTAATAGATTATAATTGAATGTTATGTTAACTTATGTTAAGACCAGGATTAAACAAGGAAGATTTCTCTTCTAGTTGTTTTGAAAAGTCCTTATGGTTCTCTTACCTGCACTAAAGTGGATTGAAGTTATTGAACTGTTACTGACTTAAGTGAATGTTGTCATTTATCCCAAGATTGCCTATGGTAATATCGATTTCACGGTATGCCATATTCCCCTCAATTTACTTTACTACGCTTGATGCATGCTTCCCGCAATTCAAGTATTCAACTCCATAAAGCTATATTCCAATGTTTGGATAACAATGTAAAAGCTCACAGTAATTCAAGGGAAGCTTAAGCGGGGAAAATCAAAGTGCGACACATTTGTATAAAGACTAGTTTAATCAAAAGATGAAAGGTACCAAGGTCAAAGCAAAGCCATGGAAAAGCCAAAGTACAACTCGGATACCAGGAAAATAGTGAATTTGACCAGAGCCTAAAAGATCTCAATAGAAGCCCAGATTCTCAACTCAAGCGAAGAGTAAAGTGCAAGGTTATAAGCTGCGTGTGAATGTTCCTAACAAGGAAGACAATGCGCATTTGCGCCACGGATGGCAACACCATCCCTTAGATAGACAATCAATAAGCAATACAGTGCGCAACTTCTGATTGATTAAAGTCTTGATAGAAACAATAATGGTTAAAACGACACATTAGCAAAACCTCATTCTAGAAGTTGATTTCAAACCCTAACTACATTCAAAGAATATCTGGAAAAAGGAACAGTTCAGAAGTAGAGAAGTACAGAATCCCGGATCCAATGGACCAAACCTTCCGACCACAGCTATAGTGAAGTATTCGTCTGTCTACATAATATAATGCTTGTGGTCTTTACAAATAAACAGATATTTTCATGCAGGCGCACATCTCGATCCAATGTACTAGAACTAGAAACCCAACACATAATTCGCTCATATAGTCTATATTCTAAGTAACGCTACCTATTAATACTTCTAAAAATGGAGAGATGAGCCTTAAAAAAGCCAGCTGAGAATTCTTCTCTGTGATTTATCATTAGTACCTGAACAACGCAATGGAAATCAACCCTCTATCACTTTATTCGTACCATTGTATATCCTAGATATAACGGTTGATTAGACAAAAACGACCAAAATTACCATATTCACCGTGTCCAGCACTCCCTCTTCCCCTCATTCTCGATTGATCGTCACCCTGATCGAATCCCCTGGCCCTCGGAACAGGACGCTGCTGCTGCTGTTGTTGCAATTTCAATGGGGGTGGCGAATCAAAACCACCCGGCGATACAGCCGTGTACCCACTACCACCACCTTGATGTCTCTTTGAGTTGTCACGACGCCTATCGGCCGTCGGAGGTGAACTACTCGTTGATGAAACAGGTGATCCTTCAGCCACACGAGGGTAATTAGTGGATGGCACAACAGGACCAGGTCGTTCTATCAGAGCATTCCCTCCAACTCTGATTCGTGGAGCGATTGTGAGTTTCACCCCTGGACGAGAGGGGTTGGTCGGTGCGGCTGGGTTGACGGCACCGGCCAACAAGGGGACGGTCTGTTCGAAGGGGATCGAGGGGGCCAGGTCGCCGTCACCGACTGCTGCTGATTGAGCAGTAGGAGGTGGCGGATTGCCGAAGTAAGAATCGGCGAATGGGCTACGACTCTTGCGACGGGATGAAGGTCCTGGAGCAGCTAAAATGATTGAAGATATTCATTATAGGAGGTAGATACTAATCCTCATAAAAGATCTTTATTTGTTTCCACAACTGTACCTAGTCAAGTTAGATCCACGATAAGATTATTTACTAAAAGCAGCCAACGTGAACTCTGCTGCAATAAGATACGAATCAACTAAATAGAACAGCCAAAAAGTTGTAAATATGGCGCGCAAGGACTCTGAAAAAGAAAATTGAGCCTTAGAACAAGTTGAAACAACCCCCCTCTAGGAAAGTGAAAAAAGCAGAGACACCGTTTAAGTCTGGATATAATTGGCCCACTGACAAAAAATGAACGTTGGTGGAAAGCGCTTTTCAAAATTGGTCTTTAGGATTGAACCCCATATTATGGCGTTCAGAAAATCCTTCAAAAAAGCCTGAGACGTCTATAATTCAGCAAGTGTCAGAGATGATCTGCACGCTTATGTTGCAGGTATCAAGTATGAAGATATCAGTGAACCACAAAAGAGAAGTAATCGAAAATAACAATTCCTTCTGACAACAAAACTCACGGCGTTTTCTAGGTGGTGAATCCAGGCTACTACGGACAGAACTTCTATCTACTTGACTAGAAACCGGCGGTGGGGCTTTAGGGGCTGGCTTACGACCTCTAGATTGTGACCAAGAGGTGTTAGCGTAGGTAGATCTGTCCTCGGGTTCTTCGTTTGACCCTGATCGAGAACGACGTGATGCCTGATGCTGTGGCGGTGGTGGGGCTCGTTTAAGAAGAGGCGACCGCTGGCGATCAAGCCCTACGGAAGATCAAGAAACATTACAGACTACACAATCTATATACATTTATATCTACTGTATTGTTCGATAACTACCTAATTTAAATTCTAATTTAAACAACCTACAAGCATTAATATATTTTTATTCAAATATATAATTTATATTTTCATTTAAATTCTGTAGTCGCTAAGTGTTTTCCTAAACGCATGCACTGTCCCAGTGGCCAGATGATGAAAGAAAGCACAGCAATCAATTTCATCTGGTGTACCGTAATTTGTTCTCTTTATTACAACCCTTTTTTTACTGTTGTTGCGTTAGTCTTCTAGTCTTTTAAGTTCCATCGTGACTCCTTCCTCCATTATTTTTTAAGGCGGTTGGATATACCACTATTCTCCATCAACTCCAATTTCATATTCGGGGAAAATTTTGAGTACATTACTCTGATTAAAGGTATATCGGGAACATAGGTTACTGAAACTACGATGTCTCAATATTATTTCCTTGTAATACAACAGACTTAAAAGTAAGGTATTCCCGAATTCCTATATAATCGCTATGATTTGAGTAATTAAATTTAGGCCTAGAATAAATGAGAAGAGATGAGAAATAGTTACCTCTTTGTCTCTGCGGGTCAGCAGGCCATGAACGCTTGACAGGATGCTCAGATGACAACATGGGTGGGCGCTCAGGGCTTCTAAAAAGTTGTAACAAATAATGAGATTAAATAGTTGAATCAAAATCTTATTTGAAATATGGGACAAGCAGCAAAATAAAAGCGGTCTTCTCCTGCCCTAACGGACATGAATATCAAACGATAATAGGAAATGGCGTATTGAAAGTAAATGAATACAAAGCTTCGTTCATATAATAATTCAACACACCGGACTATATAACATCTTCAATCTACTACCTTAAAATCAATTAGGCATAAAAGTGATTTCTTCCTATCTTTCAGCAGAATTTATTTATTTTCAATAAATGCATTATAAGAAAATATGTAACTATACACAATGAACAAAGTTAATAAATAAAACAAATCAGTTAGACGGGCAAATATGATGTCGTAATACTGAACGAACCTGTCAGATGGTTCTCGCCACCGACCCAAATCACCATAGCTTCTCCGTTCCCCATAGCTCGGACCATTATCACCATCTCTAAACGATGCCCCACGACTGAAACTCGTCTGCTGATAATGATAACCACTTATCGGTGGTTGACGCTGCTGCTGCTGATCGCCAAATGAACCAATTCCAGTACCACGTCTACCACCTAAAATAGAAAAAAGTGTTACTTAAATAATTTAAGCAGATGGATTTAGAGACTGAAAAATAACTTACGACAGAATGAAGGCCTCCTATCAACACCACCACCACGGTTTCTTGGGCTCTGCGAGGACGATCGCGAACGCGAAGAAGCGGAATAGGATCCACGAGCTCCTTTAGTAGCCTTTTGCGTAACAGCAGGTTTTGGTGAAGAGCTACGCGATTTGCTGCGTGAACTGCTTCTAGTACTGGTGGAACTTCCGCTACGTTTCCTACGACGTCGCCTACTGTTTTCAGCACCAGAATCCCCAGCTAAAAGCAAATCTGGAACAGCTTGATAAATTGAGCCAGCCAGAGAGGAAAGAGAAGAGGACCGAGAGGCGAAATTTGAGGATACGCTAGAAGTGGGGAGAGATTTTCGCGAGGAGGGAGTTGAAGAAGGAGAACTGGCTGAGCTTGATCTATGGCGGCACTTCTTGACACCTCTGCGCCAAAGAATAATAGTTTTCTGAGAAGGGGGATCAAGATCACAGGGTAATGCGCGTTTACAGGTGAGTTGGGTAGCGCCGATTATGGATAACTTGTGGTAGTTCATCCAACTAGAAGTGAAGACAGAGAAAAAAAAACAATTTCGCATTGAACTAATAACTGATTGAAATAATTAAAGGGACTAATATAGTATTCTGTGTCTAATCTTTTGAATAGGTCATTGGAATCAAAATTAGACTTTGAGTCCCTATCTCAGACAAATGTAAGCTGAATAGAAACATTAATATAGAATAGTTCTCGATGAATGTTAACAAGTTATGAACGTATAAAGTCAGAATTGGTCTCTGATAATAATAAAAAAGGAAAATTAACGATTCAAATAGGAGTAATGAGGTTTAATATTTGAAGTGCCTTGCGTTAAACCACATTTCAGAAATTTTAAACGCTCTATAGAGGAATAAATACTTAGTTTGAAATACATTCAATTTACTTTACTCACAAACTAGATGAAGATAGGACGATGGAAAATGAACTTGCATCCAAACATTAGCTATCGTAATGACATCAATTGTCAGACATAAGTTAGAACGTGCATCACACAGAGAACATTGAGAAAATAGCAGGATAAAAGTAATTATGGATAGCTATCCCGATTCAGTCATAAGATTTCATTAAAAAAAAGCCAATAAAAAAATAGAATGCTGAGGTGGCACAAAAAACTGAAGGAACTAATTGGAACGTAAATATAAATTGAGAGTCCAAATTCAGAGTGGAAATCTAATTAAATAGAATTTCCCATAATTATATTAGAATTAGATTAATTTTTATTAAAAGTAGAGGTATGATGAACGCAAACATACAACGTGTCAGAGGGATTAGATCGACCCATGTCACAAATATCTGCAAGGGCGCCATCTTCTGCCAAATCGGGAGCGACAACTGCCAAATTAAACTTTTTGTCCTCCAAGTCAGGCTCGGATTCGCGTAACAATTTTGACTTCCGAGTATGCTTGAAATGAAAGAAGACATGGGCATGAGAAAATAAATACCCCTACCTCTCGCGCAAGACGGAGACCTCGTTCCCAGGGTGTTTCATCAACAGAAGAAGAGTTACCACTTCGAATATTCTGAAAAGAAAGAATTAAACATTAAGTGAATTAAACATTAAATAAAATGGATCATTAAAAAATGATGTACAGAATTCGAATCACTGCCACCATCAGAAGTGTAACCTTCACTGCTGCTCAACTTCATATCGTCTTCGCTGTCTAATTCTCCTTCATCTTGATCAACGTCCTTCGTTGGAAGAGGTCTAGAACCGACCATTTTACCTAAAGTGCAAGGCAGTTTATAAAAGCACCAAATAAAAGATTACATGAAAGGTTAAACGTTGCTGAGACGATACTGTGCTTTTAAATTGAAACAAAAAATAAAAGATATAAAGCCAATAAGCAATTCCATCGACAACATGAAAAAAATATAGTAAAAAACGCACCGAATTTCACCCTCAGAGAGTTTAAACCGTACACCAGAGTCAAACAACAAAAGTTGACAAAATTATGGACGCTTGAATTTTTATCAGTATGAATTATAGTTTTAATTGGAAAATATTTTACATGAGCTGAAAACCATATTTTTTATTTTGCATATTTCATTTAATAAATGTGCAGTAATGAATTAAAAGTTCATGAAACAATGCAAAAAATATAATTTTTGCTTTACTAATTCATTTAATTTAATAAAAATTTTTGACCTTTTCTCTTTTGCTTTTAGTCCTCATGGTGTGCACTTGAATAATGTGATCTTTTCTACCTCGAGATGTTAGTCTGCTGTATGGTTTTTCGAAATGGGTTATAAATGGAAGTGGCTCACAGCTAATCATTTATATTTTTTAACTTTATGCGTTTTTGTGCCTTATTATGAGTCTCCTTAACCATATATACAATTAACTTTCTAATATTTCTTTCATATATTTTTTCAGAACGTCGAACAATGCTTATTGCGTATTGGTACAGACCTTTTCGGAGAACCGTATCAAATCTCCCTGCAATCTTCTTGACTAGAAATGTTTCTTCTTTTTTTCCACTGAAAACCCGGGAACTTATTAGTATTCGCGGTAGGGCTACGCTTGATTTTCTACAGGGATTAATGACCAATGATGCTCGCCGTTTGGAATGCAAATCCTCTATTATATTTTCTTTATTTCTGAATGTGAAGGTATTTTCTTTCGTCGTTTAATTTTAAATCTTGTTTGAGTCATATTCTTTATTTTTTAATTTTACAGGGTCGCGTTGTTTGCGATTCCCTAATCTATAATATTGATAATAGAGATTCAGAAGAGCCGCATTTTATAATTGAATGTGATAGTGAATGCAAGCCAAACTTGCTTAAACTTCTGCGTTTCTACAATATTCGCAAAAAAGTTTGTCCCATTCACCTATTGTTATTTACGAAACTTTTATTAAGGTCAGCATTTCAGATGAACCATCATTTAAAGCTCTAACTAGCTTAAAACCCTCAGAAGAAGATTTGAATTTCAACCGTGCTTTGTTTGTTGGTAAGGATCCTCGTCCAATTCCCGGTTGGTCATGGCGAATGCTAGGTCCCTCGGGTAAGATTTAATATCTCGAACTTTATAATGGATAGGAGTATGTACTGAAATATGCTTCAGCAGGATTGTTTTTTTCCTATTTCAGATGCTGTAACCCAACCGGTCAATTCCGCAACCAATAATGAAAAACTTTACCAGCGAGTTCGATATTGCCTTGGACTTCCAGAAGGTGCTGCAGAGTTCAGAGCAAACGATGGCTTACCTCTGGAGGCTAATGCAGATATCTGTTATGGTGTCAGTTTCAATAAGGGCTGTTACGTTGGCCAGGAGTTAACTGCCCGTTCGCGGTTTGTCGGTGTTATTCGGAAAAGAATAGCTCCAATTGTATTTGACCTTCCAGTGGATCCCGGCTCGTAATCAATAACTTATTTATAAATTTATTTTATATTGTATGGATCGTACAACGTGCTTAGGCTCTGCTTAGAGGATAGTTATGTTAAAATGGCATTTGTATTTTACATGAGTATTTATTTTCTAGATCTTGGAGGAGGAACAATAACGCAAAATCTTCATTGACTGTCAGTGTTTTGAACAGAATTCGCTTGACCTTGGAATAATTTAGATTAAACTTCACCTTGGATATAAACTAAACATATAAGGCACACATTCTAAAAGTGGGGTTTACTTTCAGAAAGTATTTTGCCTAGTGAATATCCACGTTGGCGTTACGCTTTTTCATGATTAGAATTTCGTGATCGTTATTGATTAAGGCAATGGGATCTACTTGTTCTCATTGACTTTTTCCATGAGCCAAAAAGTAGTCTAGACAGTTAGTGTCTAGAATACATGTCCCACTCACCTTGCTTCAAATTTTCCTCATCGCAGTGTATATATTTGGGGGTTATCAATTTTCTTGTATAAAACCAAAAACGCGAATTTTATTTCGGATTGAGCGCATTGGATAAAGTAAATTACCTAGATAAGCTGAAACCTTATTGAGTTGATCCGTATGTATTGATTTTGACTTTGGTAGCGGCGCTTATCAATGCGAATGGATTGATCTATTAACTTAAATAAAGGAGAAGACATAGGGAGGCGAGGTAGTACGGCAATCTTCTTTTTCGATTTATTGCAGCTTTTTGCCCTTATTTTTTTTCATACGACTCGGTCTCATCCTCTCCTTGGTTTCAAGTCTGGTATCTGCTTTGTTTTCTCACGACTTATTTAATCCATTTAGGCAATAAAGTCGTTACTGAAAATTCGACTCTTACGGGGGCTAAATAAGTTTGTACTGTCGTTACTAAAGTGAAAGGGGGATCAGGTTTGGCTATTTTAGACTTGGAACCGTAATTTCCACAAATCTGCAGTTGGGATTTGAATTTTTAAAGTTGCTGCTACTTAGGCAGGACTTGTAGTTCAAACAACGGTGTTTGTTGACAAAATAAATTTGGTATGTAGGCTTGATTATATAATAACTGATTGGCTGGCTGATTAGGCAATAATTGCAGCGACAACATCGCCACGGGCGGTATTATCTATCCAGGTGTGAGCGCGGAAATCCAATCGAACCGGCAATTCTATTGGTCAACTCAAGTTATTATGACAGGTTATTTTCTTTAATGTTCTCTGTCTCTTCCAGTCATCTCTTGTCTTCGTCATCGCGTATGTGGAGGTGGATTTAAACTTTTAAATGTAACAAAGTGTGGTTGAACACCTTTAGCAATCTTAGAAAAAAAGTCAAATATCACTCTGTAGAATTCATTCTAGACACATTTTGTGGCTCAAACGACAATTTCTCAAATAGATTTTGAATTTTGCTATTTTACCCACTGTAGCGTTCCCATTGAGTCTCCAATTTACCGCATTTCAAGTTCAAGCAGTTCCGTGGTAGGCAATCGTCCAGTTGGATGGGTCCGGGGCATCGAAGATCCCTTGACAGGTTCAACGAAGCAACAAGTAGGATTGGCTCTTCTGCGAATGGCAGAATGTGCTGAAGCAATTTCCATGGGTGACCATCTTTGGATCGATGCATCTGGGGCTGAGACACCCGTATCAGCGGAGTCAGTAATCGAGTGTCCTAGTAACAGGATTGTTCATCCCTTTGTTCCATTTTGGTGGGAAGATAGTATTGCTGTTGGAATTCCGAGAATGGACAATCCTCTCTGTGAGTAGCGCCTTTTCTTTCGCCTTTCCATTATCGCCTTCGGTGCGAAAATTGGGCTTTCATGTTCTTGTGTAAATTTTGAGTATAAATACAGTAATTGCATTTTTTCTTTTACAATCTGTCTTGGCGGTTGTACTTATTCTCCTTTTACTTTTTTTTCTAAATTAATAATTTAAGTTAAATCTTTCAGATTTGATTGGAAAAGTTAACGATGACACTTAGTCGATTTAATTTAGTTTAAAAGAATTTGTTTAATGCGCATTATTTGTATAATAACTCTAGCGAGGGGCAATAAATTTACAAAGACCGATCAGAGAGCATGCGAGTGGAAATGTGTGAAATGGAAGAAAGTGAGTCGGTCTGCTTACAATTGTATTCTTAGACTGGAACACGTTGTGGCGGAAAAGCAGTCTGAAACGACCGACCTTGAATTTAGTTGAGTTTTGACAACGGTGATATTCTCGACACAATAAAGGAAGTTAGACCATGTTGATATCACTCCTATTCAAATGGTACCATAGATATGATCTTTCTGTATTGTTTGCTCGAAGAATAATTATTGTCCATTGTATTTTGTCTTGTAACTCGTTTCTATTTGATAGCTAAGTTTAAGTATTCATTCACGTATTTGTGAGCTTTAACACGGAGGGAAGGAGAGTTTCTTTTGACTCTTTGAAGATCAAACTATGCATTTGACCTTATTAAGACTGCTTTTAAGAAAATTAGTCCTACTTAAATGCTATAAAATCATGCGATTTAGAATTGTCAGTGTCCTTGAGTCTCTAAATAACGTCAAAATGAGCAAAGCTTAATTGCAAGGAATAAGAGCTTATGAAGTCCCCAGAAGTGCAAATCCTCCAACTTAATTGGATAAAAGAACAGAAATTGGCGGTGCAATCCAACTTCCATTATTTTTTTGCTCCCGGGGATGCGAGCTCCCGTACAATTATTTCATCCTATTTTACGAATTGAAAAGAATATACCTCCATTAATGAAATCTTAAAAACCAAAGGTCATAAAGAAAAGTTTTCGAAGTCCCATGACTTGTGCACAACGCCACCAAGGCTGATGAAAGAGATCTCATGCACGTTCGAACAATCTGGAAAGTGTGGCCGGGCTACTGATTGCGATCAGTAGGGAGCAAATGCGGTGTGGGATATCAGATTAAGATTTTTCAAGGATGGGGACATTCATCTCTACAGATAGCTGCTTTAGCCATCAAATTTTAAATGTGCTCAAATAAAAGTGGGAACTAACCGTTTCATGACATCGATTTCTGCGTCCACACGAACATTGCCACCATAGTTGTGGAACGAAGAGCAGCACTGATCTTATTCTAATAAGGCCAAAGAGTTTTAATAAACGGTATCGGGAAGATTGTTGGCTTTCCCAGAGATGTGGAGATAGTTGAAAATCCAGTAATTTCCTTACCTCAATGGAGTGTTATTTGTAAATTTTCACATTTTGCCCAAATTGTACTCCTGATGAGATCTTTAAATAAATGTACTCGGTATTAATAAATATTCTTCTAAATTCAGTGGCTAAAGGGAAACAAATAAGATTTTCGTGAACCCACTTTCTTCACCCATTCTACTAATAGTCTTCTGAATTAATGCTATGCCTAATAATTCCATAATTGGAAATATACGAACAAAGATTGCTATGTTGTCTTATAGTGGATTGCTACGCCAGTAAAACTTTGGAATGGCTCCAGGATTAGCTAAGCTACCGCAAATCTAGAAAGGAAGCAGACGTATGACGTGAATACGTTTATTTGGGAAGCGTGTTACAGACGGGGAGCTTAGTCATTATATTACAATGGAGGATTTGTTAAATAATGCAGTGACTATTGACCGGTGGTTGGGTGGGTGGTCTTCGCGCTCTTGACCGCACTTACTCCCTTCGCAAAGTAGCACGGCCGCAACTTCGGGACTGTCTGAGTGTGCACGAGGTTTCTTTGTTTAGCCACGACAGCGTTAAAAGTACAAATTGTTCCAGTTATATGACTAGGAGACTAAATAGGATTATATTTGATTAAATTTTGGCGAGAGCTTAGAGGCTCACTTAATTCGATTTTATTTACTTCTATGGAGGCATTAAAGTTAAAAATCTCTCTGGTCTTTTTGTGTAAATTTTGATTAGATCGATTCCTCGCAGTATTTATTTATATAACATGACAGGCTTTATGATAGCTATCATTAACCCTTTAGTTGACTTCGAGCTTCATAGAGGAGCGAAACATCAAAGCCACAAAGAGTCGAGAGGGGAACAGGAGAGTGATTCACAGATGGAAGAGAGAGGCAGACACAAAGGTAGAGAGGAAGGTAAGGTGAGGTGAGTACTGTGGAAGTGGTGGTATATGACATACATTGGGGTCATGGTAGTTTGAATTCAACTGCCGGTTCATAGACTTTTTGCTGTATGAATATACGTTTCCCAGGGTGCACCATGTGGAGGTAAGTCTATCGCGCACCCCTTCTTCGCAGTGTAATAGTGGCGTAACCAATTCTATTCGGTCAAAAAGTATTGAAAATCCTGGCCAAGCATTTGTTGTAATCCCGGGAGGGTTCATGAAATTTGAATCTTGGCATTTAAAATACCCATTTAAGAATTACTCTAAAATCCGACTTGAAAGAATATAGCGATACAAGGCTGATCTCTCGACGTTGCTCTCAGGACCTTTTTGATGCCCTTCACCCTGTGATCTACAAGAATTTATGTTAGCCAATATTAATTTATTCAATATTTGTAATTTTCAAGGAACATTTTCATAACCTTCTCTTTTCGATTCTCTCTGAAAGTTGACCTTATTTTCAGATGCACACTCACAACCAGTAATCTCAATGGCAAGATCTCCTCAACAATAAGGAGGAAACAGATATACAGTGCGGAACACGTTTATTTGGGAAGTCCAAGTCTGTCACAGAGCCTACTAATTAAAATATAATGAGGGTTTTGTTAAACAATTCAATAATTATTGATTGGTGGCCAGATGAGAGGTCTCTGCGTTCATGACCGTACTTGCTCCCTACAACAAGTAGCACTGCCACGCTCTCCAGTTTGTCTGAGTGCACATGGGATTTCTTTGCTCAATCATGACAAAATCGTGCACTCCATAATACTCCTTTAAATGGTTTCGGTGTACTATTGCGCGAAAGTGGACTCAATTCATTCCTTTGATGATTATTTAAAAGGTGCAAATTTCATGAAATAGGAACAAAGAGATGGGTTGTGGAACCCGCTATTTGGATCTCACTTGCATAGAACAGGGAATGGAGTTATGTGGTCACGAATATGCAGAGTAAAATATATCTTCTTGCACCTGAAATGAATTAAATCAACAAAAATTATTGATAAACAATAGGCCAGTTTTTGCGGCCAACGATACCAAGGACGCTATAACGGCCATTCGAGGTGATATTATGGATGTTGACACACCTAATGTCTCTAACGTCATTTAAGCAGTTCCGACGTGGCTGGGAGATTCACACTCCAATGAGAGGTCAGTCTGTCATGCATGTGGGCTCAACTGGACCCCTGTGACCGAAAACACTTGACGGCGACTTGTTGTTCCAAGTTAGAAATATTCTGTCTATCAATACTGCTATGTCGATAGCGTGCCTTTGCTCACTTAAATAGAAATGTTCCAGTTGACTTCGTGTCAAGTGTGATGCGCATACATGCAGCCTTAATAAAAATAGACGACCTCCGCTCAGTTTCAGCTTACTTCACTATTTAAGTTGACTTTGACGGACAAGATGAAACGCTAAACTTGTTCCTCGAAATTATACAGTTTGAATCAATTAAATGCAATAGACTTTACTGTTCTAACTCGGGTAGACCTAAAGTTGCAAAGACTTAAGGCAATTGCTGTAGTTATTTGAGTTCAGTCATTTTAAATTGAGTTCTCAGATTGACATTTAGATTTCAACTCTGCAATGTTTGAAATGCTTTAGCTAGTCTCATCTACACAAATCTCATGACATACCACACTAAGCGTTGACACTTAGCAGACAACGCCTCCTAAATGCATTCCGGATGATCTATTTCCATAATTGGCTATGGCGCCAGGGGATAGGTGGTAAACCCCTGAACATAGCGCGCGCGCACACACACACACATATATATATATCGAATTTCATTTACAATGAGAAAATTAAATTATCCAGTAAATGAACACCGTAATATTAAAGACCTGTTTCATAGTCATAGGTTAATGGCTACAAGGAAATGGACGACGCCTATCATACAAATAAACGAATTCAGGCAAGGAAAAGTACATATAAGTTAAAGAGAGGGAGAGGCCAGGAAAAGAAAAGTGGACACAATTTGCAGATTTTCAGCCACAAAGGAGAAGAGGGCAGGGAGTATAGAATACAGACAGGTACATAAAAAATACATACAAAAGCTCAGCACCATTTTCTAACTATTTAAATTTTCTTCACCACTGTCTGAGGTGCTTGCATTTAATTGATCATCCTGCTTATCAGCTTCTCCATTCCCATTTCCGTGGTCACTTTCTACTTTATCCGAATGGGGCGACTGCGAACCCACCTTATGTGGAGAATGCGAAGGTGAGGGTGCTACTTTACATTCAGTAGCCTCTGTAGACGCTTCTTCTTGTTTGGGAGGTTTCGAGGTGCTTGACTCCTTCTTTGGAGTTGATGGAAGGTTCTTGGATTTTTCTTTCGAAGCAAAAGTGGACGACTTTGGCGGCAGACGAAGAGGTGATAATTTGAGAGGGGAAAGACTATCAGTGTTCATAACACGACGACGTTTGCTCGAAGGATTCCGAGAGGCCAAGATGTCAGCTTTTTCACGTCTTAGAGTGCGAATAGTGTCCTAGTAGCAGGAAGAAGTAAGAGTATCGTAACACTGAAAGTAATCTTCAAGCTCATTGAGGAAAACAGTTTAAACGCTCATCTTAAGTAGGCAGTGCTAGCGTGGAGGCTCAAGTGAAGGGCTCAAAATCTGCCCTCCTCCATATTGGCCAGACAATTAATGCGGTTGACCATTCCGCTAATCGGGTTAGCGCCGGCGGAGAACCTAGTTCGCGACTTCTGACAAAATAGACGTACACACTGAAACACTAGAGATTGGATTTAGGTGAGTTCTACTACTTAGAAAAGTCTAACCTACCTGAACTCATCTGTAAATAGGAAAGAATGAACCGAAGTAGCACGATTAAACAAAAAGAAACTAGTCGAAAGGACCTGGACACCTCGAACAAGAATACACAAAAAAAGAGAAAAGCGATCCATAGCCTTTGTTAGTAAGTGGACAACTCAATGCATCCACAAGTCAAATGAGATAAGATTTTTGCAGCCAAAATTAACTAGCTATTCCATACTACACACTCCTTCCTGTTTCATTGCTTATTGAACTAATACATTATTCACCATGCTCAGATACTTTCACAAGATTAAAACATGCAATGAGATTACTGATTATCAATGATTATAATTATGATTAAAGTTTAATAATTGTGTTCTAGGTGAGTCTGAAAGAGTTAAAATAATAGTGAGATATTCTGCGGCCAAGGTTAAACAAATAAAATAATCGAATTAGACAGCCGAGTCCAAAAAAGACAAAGCAGGGCAAGTGACGAAATTCACAGATTACAATTACTAAAAGAGAAAAGTAGTAATAACCCGTTGAATTGATTGGTTTCTTATTGATCGAATATTGTCAACTATAATTATCGAATATCAACTAATTCTCTTAATCAATTTATCTTCTCATTACCGTCATTTTCAATATTTAATATGCAGGTAGTCAAAATCAAACCTTGACCTACTCTCTCTGGAAAAGACGACTCCTTCTTATTAGTCGTTGGGGCGATGGACAACTCGGTGAGTAGGTTGGACTCATAGAATAGTTTTACTGACGAGATTTAATGTCGCCGTAAGGAAGTCTACCTGTGCATCAGCTTTGAATCGTAGGTTATATGATTAAAAAGCATGATAAGAAGAAACAATCGAATGGGATATAATAAAGTTCTGTTGTCAAATAACAAAAGTGAGAAAAAGGCCAAAGAAATTGACAAAACAAACCTTAAGTTTTTCAATCTCCTCGTTGGCCAAGGCCTGAGATTTGTAGGCACGTTCACGTCTTTGAGCCTCGAAATCACCTAAATCAGCCCGAAGACCAGCGATCACTCGGTCCTTGGCTAGCAATTCTGAATCCTTCTGAGCCAGTGTTCGCTTTAAGTTACGCATCTCCTCCTGGAGTTGGCTTATGGTCACCATTTGATCATTGTATGCGGAACCTAGACTGTGATTAGATAAAGAAAAGTAATAGCATTATTTGAAGCAAATTGATAGGTCACTTGGATTTGACCGCCAAAAAAATTATGGTTCATCGAAGACAAGACAATATAGTTTGTAATCCATTTTGACCAGATGAGAGACAAACTCGAGTCACTAACAAGATCAGTAAAGTCTGCCATTCTGATCACTGGATGCAGTGACGGCATAGGGACGAATAAGGAAATATGAAATAGTTAGCTAAGATTAGCTAAAGATAGTTCTAATACCAATTTAGGAGAATACAAATCCAAAACTATTAAGGTAAAAAGCTAGAAATAGCTAAAGCTAAGGAAGCCCAGAGAAAATAGAAGTCTACAGTACTTCTCGAGGACCAAAAGTAGCCAGTAGTGTTGACTGACATTCTAAAGTAAAGTTACTCAAGTGAAATTCACCCAAATTAATATTCCAAACCCCTTTTAAAAGTAGATACAAGTCCAAAAATTGAATCGAGGTAAGGTGCAACAATCTAAAAGTACTCACAAACTTAAGCGAGCATGCTGATGTTGTAAAGTGCAAAAGGCAGTGTAATAAAAGGCGTCTTTTAGGTAAGACCAGAACCAAGGGATAGTGATTTACGTCAATAACGCGGTGTTCAACAACTGCAGTCATAGGACACGTGTTCGATGCCTATCAGTGAAAAGTGACCAATCAAATTGGCTAAAAGTAAAGTGGGATCGTCTAAGAATGCTATCCATCGGTGCAGGACGGACTAGAAAATTTCTAATTTGCAATATTGATGGCCAATATACTGGGTGAACATATCTCAACCAAAGTTCAATGCTGGAAAGCAAATTCTCACGAAGTCGATTTGAGGATTAGTCATTATTAAAACTCGGAAAGGGTTGTGTTAATTATGTACTTTTATGAGAGAAGTGCTGTTTCTGTTATGTTAGGGAAGAAGCGAAAGTAGAACTCATCCCACTGTAAGCAACCAAGCACATAACTGAAGAGAAGTCAGAGGCAAGCTTGCCAGCCCGATCATAGCATTTGGAAGCAAAGAATAATGGCTTTAAAGAGTGTACTTTGAGCCCTCCTTGCATGTCACAGCTCTGTTATAAAGGTGAAAAAGAGGAGCCCATACAGATATAATTTGAAAAGAATGGTGTGAAAAAAGCAATAACCCTAACTTAACTATAGCTACAAAGGGTGCGTGATAGACTTACCTCCACGTGGTGCACCCTGGGCAACGTATAAACATACGGCAAAAAAGTCTATAAACCGGCAGTTGAATTCAAACTACCATGACCCCAATGTATGTCATATTTCACCACTTCCACAGTGCTCACCTTTCCTTTTTTTCTACCTTTGTGCCCGTCTTTTACATCTGTGAATCACTCTTCTGTTCCCCTTCCCGACTTTTTGTGACTTTGATATTCCCCTTTGTGAAGCCCGAAGTCAAATGAAGAGAACATGATAACTATTATAAAGCTTGTCATTTAATATAAACCACAGCTACAAAACCAATATGCGGAATATTTATAGTGATTGAAAGTAAATCCCTTGCAAATAAGTATAGATGCTTAAATAACAAATAACGTAGCGAAGTATTGACATAACATATAGCTCAAACCAAATTTTAAAGCACAAATTAGGTGACGACCGTAATAGAAACACATGCACAGACCACAATGTACAAAATAAAAACCGCAGCTCTTACAAAGAAGTCTAGAGCGCTTAGCTGTTAGTGATTAATGTGCTAAACCGCAGAGTTAAAGACGACGGATTGGAGGTCCATCTACACAAAATGAGTGAGCGGCATCGCCAAACTACACCGGCCAAGTCCTGCTAATAAAAGAAATGACAAAGTCTGGTTCCTTGCCATAGAGGTGACATCTTTTCGCCTTACGTTGTAAAAGCAAATTAAAAATGGGGCGGTCCTTAACAATTATCACCGATTGATTAACATACTTGATTGGATGGTCAGACCAGCACCAATCAAATTGATACTTCGTGAAACGTTAGAGCAAATCAAAGAAAACAAAGGTAATGGGTCAAAGCAAAAATATAAAATTCTGGTTTAGGCACAACTGGGGCCAGCATCCTACAAATTTGACTTCATAGCTGGTTAACTTGACAGTAACCATGATCACCTTAGGGACAGCTGTTTTTTACGTGTTCTTCTTATACACCTTGCAGCATCATTTAACAACTTTCCAAAGCGAATCCATGCCTTGGATCCCGTAATGGAGGAAGGCCGATTACTAAGTATAAAGAGAAAAAATGCATCATATCAACTTAACTCGAAAGAGCCGCTTTAGAGAGAGCTTTAGCAGAGATTCCAAAAGCAGAATAGCCAAGATCAATGACAATTAGTGAGCTCACTTGTTATAGTTAACTAACATCACATTATTTTTACCATACCTTGCAACGTGCAGTAATGTGAATATGTAACCCAGCTACTTTGAGAGAGAGGATTACAGAGAGATATGCCTTAGAGATCAAGCTTTCTGAAGTGCAAGTAAGCGGAATTTCCAAGTCAAACAAGTGGTGGAGGATAGCGATACACATTTCAAATGAAGCGCGTCCAGTGAGGTGCCAAGTTAATCACACTAAGTATACTTAATAGGTGAGAAAATTAGAAGCGGTGTATTTTTCCTTTAATCCACTCTCCACTGTTAATGCTTTCTCAAAGAAGCATGGAAGCCAACAACAAGCACATCTATCACATAAGGCGGAAGAGATTCGATGCATACCTATGCACATCAACAGAATGGCTTGGCTCGCTAAAAGTAAAAAGGGGAATTATGCTGGAATGGAAAATCCTCATTAATCTCTGTTGAAAAGCATTTTAATAAAACCAGTTTTGAATTTAAATCAAAGTCCACCACTTCAGACACTAACGATTCCAAACCTATGTTATTTAGATTGCTCAAGAGTTCACATGTAAAGACTGCAAGCTAATGAATATCTACTTTCCAAGCAGCTGATAGAAAAAATCAAATAAGGTGACAAGACCTACCATTAAGGTTAAAAAACCGCCAATAAGTACTGACGAGCACTTGCAGCAGACACTTAGTTTTAAGAATATGAATATTGTAACCCAAACCAAAAAATCAGACGAAACAAGGCTCGTGGAGACGTTGCACTAAACACCTTTTGATCTCACTTTTTTTGACTTTCAGTTGCTTCCAGCCTCCCCCCCCCCCCTCTATTAAAAGTCGTACAACTATTTGTACTATTGTGAATGATTGAACTATTAGTCAAAGTGCTTCATATAAAGCCAATATAAACAAAACTCTGAAGGAATCCATTGTAATTCCGGTGGTGTAAATATGAATAAATGAAATCCATAAAGCGCCTGCAAAATAAATTTATCTGAATAAAATACAGAAAAGCTATCTCAAATAAGTGATTTCTGAAAATAAACGATGGCAGTTAACAATAATGACATTAGTTCCAAGAACAGACCATTCGATTATGAGATTGCATAGCCTCAGAAGTAAATAATCTAAAAAATTGACATTTTAAATAACTCAAAGGAATTTTATAAGATGGCCGATCAGCGTGTTGAATGAAAAAATAATAATGAAATTCAAACATTCTGCAATTCAAACTAGCAGTTATCTAATTAGTAAGAAATAAAATTTGTAAATAGCTATTCAGAAATTAGTATTGCAGAGATATAAAAAAACGAAAAAAGCAGACAACCCTAACAAATGGCAGGATTCTCCAGTTAAAATGTCAAAATGACCAACAATGCAGAAAAAAACAAGGTTTGCAGAAGACTGAAGAGAAAGTCAATGGAAATACCTTTAACAACGGATATTTAGACAGAAACCGGCTGGATGCAGATATTACAAAGTGGGAAAAAGCACTAAACGAAATCAAAGCAAAGCAATGACAAAAAAGTTACCGACAACGGAGAAGCAGGCGAGACTTAATAAGAATGGAATAATAGCCCTATATTTCTAATATATTTTTACAACAAAAGTTGTAAAACACTTCGGTTTAGTTTACGTTTATGATAAATAATCTTACATTAATCTGATCTACCACAACCTTAGTTCAAAAAATTGATAAAAATTTGTTACCCATCGGTTAATACGTTGGCCGCATGATTCAATGAATGTCGACTTGATATCTCCTCTGTTCGTTGACGCTTTGAAGGGCTATTTCGAAAAATATAACAAATTAATAATTAAAATGTATTTAGCGATAAAACAGGGATGACAAATACCTCAGAGAACCATGAGATTTTAAGTCACCTAAATTACTGCGCTTTGACTGATGTTTATCAGAACGTGCCTTTGCCTTGGAAACCTTGTAATTGTATGTACAGACCCAACAAAGTACTTGGCCATCAACCTTCTTTCGACTAGCCTAATAAATCAGGTTATTAGTGGAATCAGGACGGTAAATTACTTCATCCTTGTAAAAAGCACACAATTGGAGACATTTTTCGCACTGCCTTGGATCACCGAACTTGGATCGGTAATGCAAGCAGCGTTGGCACACCAAGGCGATTCCGAATGCCATTGTGAGCTGGCAGATGGAACATGGTTTCGGGTCTCCATACCTTGATTTAAGTGACTGGCATCGAGGACAAAGCGACCCTGATCTATTATATTAATTTGTTATCAGTAGTTTCAATGAATTTACATTGAACGCTTGAAGTCTGATCGGCAGTAGTCACACTGTTTAAATGATGAATGATGTGGATTGCATTTCTATATAAAAATCAGAAATTTGAAAATAAAATAGTACGAACCTTACAATACGTCCCTGATCGTGACATCTGAGAAGAAGGATAACTTTTCCGACAACGTGCACAGGAAAACATTGGCTGGTCCATTGTCACGAAGTAAGATTGTCTCCGTAAAACAGATAAAATACACAGAATATCAAAATACCCGCTTCATTCAATTTATAAATGAGTGCATTAAAATTGAATTCTATAAATATCTTAGCTAAGGACATAATTTAAATTCGTTCATAAAAATTGCACAGAAACCTCTTCACAAAAGGAATAAAACAGGGTGAAAACGAACACATTGGGTATCTGCAGCTACTGACGCAGTAATAAAAACAATCTTAGATTTGTTGGAGTCAGTTAAGAGTAGTTCATATTTTAGGGTAATATTTAATTTCAAATATTCAAATATTTTTAAATGTCATAAAATTTGTGGTTGGGGCTTTTTTAAAAATTGATTGGTAATCAGTGGATTCGGATTATTTATTTAGATGGGGCTCCATTTGACTTAAATCACTCCATATACCTTCACTATTAACCAGTTTTTTCACCTCCAACTCAACTACTAAATTTGTTTCTTTCATTTTAATTTTAATCACTTGTATTTTATGGCATTATGACGCCTTAATATTCTCAATAAACTAGATTTTTTTCTTATTTAAGATATACTTCGCTTCCCTCTTGGCTATTAAACTTGTTCTTAACTACTTGGCTTATATAGCTTATTGGTACACTAATAGGCCTTGACTTAAGCTCACTAATCTCGTGACAAAATCTCCTAGCCTGGAATGGTTTCCAGGAGTGGAAAAGCTACCGCAGAGCTATAGAGGTAGCAGACGTGTGACGTGGAACACGTTTATTTGGGCTGTGTATATGGTGGGTACGTGCATATTGGGTTCCGTGTTGTAAGCATGGAGCCAATTTATTGAATACTGTTTGCGTACGATAACACTCCAATGACCATTAGATATTGATTGGTCGAGAGGCTTCCACATTCGTGACCCCAATTGCTCCTTTGTGTGATTGGCATCACGTCCGCAACTCTTTTGAATGTTTGAGTGCGCAAACGCTTCTTTGGTTCAGGCATGCTAGCGTTGTGTTGTACATAAGCATTTACTTTAGTATAATAGAATTTGAATACCAGTAATTTATTGAGTAATGGAACAATTTTGACAGGTACAAACTGTTCACAATATTTTTTTGCAAAACAAGGTTGTTCCAATGGTATTGGACGCTAGTCGAGACTAATGACCGGCGACTTTGATTGCAGTGTCATAAGCGGTCCAGCTGTGTGCAAATGAATTTAGATCTAGATACCTGCACAGATGCTACTCATCAGGTAGAGTAGGTTGGGTTTCCAACCATCTCCTTATCGATATAACGTAACTCAGGCTTGAATTACTTTATTATTGAATCAGAAAGCGGATATTTTTCTTCATTTACAATTAAAAACAAGTGATATATTATGGCCAGGGTGAACTTAATATTCAACATATTTCCTACCCAAGAAATTCGACGAATTTAGCTGCTATGATACTGTTCAGGTCATGAAAGAGGTTTTTGGACAAATTTCTCCCTGTATGAGCGGTGACCTTCACTGTGGTAAATATATTTTTGGCTACTCAACATGACAACAACTCAGACGTTATATTTCCACTTCTGAACTCCAAGCGAAGCTTTATTTGCCACCCAGAACTCACCGGTTAAAATAAATGGAAGAAAACTTCAAAATAGGGCGACAAAATGTGGTTAGAGGTGACCAGTGTCATATCTGGTTAAGCTCTTATCGGTCTATGAGTTTGGAGCACAAGATGTCTGCTTCTGCTCCAATCAACACAATTTGTGGAACAAGTGAAACACTTTGTCAAACAGAAACCATATTTACTTCGCCAATGATCCAGAATTTAGCATTTCGTTTAACACTGCTCCCCAAGCAAGCTCTTCATAATTTTAATCCCACTCCCTGCATTAGCACTTATGTCCATCTCCACCCAAGCCTTTCTCTGTACATTCAGGAAAGCTACTCGATCTAGTAAAGTTTAACTAGATGATCTGAAGTCTAACCCTAACAGGCTACTAGAATTGCCATAACGATAGGTTTCACAGCCCATTTTGAATTAAACTCTCCCAGCAAACAAATGCATACTAGGGTAACCTTAAATTAGTAAAACGAAAACAGAGGTTGTATTCCTAGGGAGCACTCGCTCATTTTTATTTCAAATCAAATGCAGATTGGATAACGTAAAGAAGATTTCCCTTGTGCATTTTGTCCGTCTTATACAAATACAACTACTACTAGCGAAGAATAAAAAAGACAGGGTAGAATTTGAATAAAAGTAGGAGAAGAACAAAAAAGGAAAAGTGACAAGACACACATTCAGCCACCTAGAGGTAGGGAATTAGAAGGCAGGTACATTTAAAAAGAGACTAAAATAGGGGGGGGGGGGGGGGGGAGGAGGAGGAGGAGGAGGAGTGGGGAGCGATGTTTATCAGAGGTAGCCTGTAGGCGAATAATGCCTCAAACCCGGAACTTCTAGAGATTCCTCATAACTCTCGGCGATAAACATCATTCTGTGACGCTCAATGATCGCTAGAAGATTCTAGAAATAATACAAACAAGTTTTATAAGTTCCATAATTTTTGGTATTAAAATAAGTTGTACGGAGAACTGTGAACAAGACTTTTATAAACCATATTTAGGCAGCCCCACAGTCGATTCTTCTTCGAATATACACTAATTTGTCAAAGCAGGATTTTCGAAAGAAATCTGATTAACTGGAAATTCACATATATATTGGCTCTGTCAGATATCCGTGGAAAAGATTAATTTTACGAAGATCTCAATAATTCTCTGTTTTACTTCGTCTGACATTTTTGGACATTTAAAAATAGGCCAAAGCCGTGTGAGTTGTTGTTACTGTTGGGATCAAAAGGCGTTGAAGACGCTCGTTCCTGTCACGGTCTCACCAACAATAACTTACTTTGGTTTTCTCTATGCAAAATATATTAATGTTCTATATTTTGATTTAGACATCATAACAATGCAAAGCAGATAATTGAGAACACATTCCAGGATTGTAGGCGGATATGACCTCTCTTCCCTCTGCTAACAAGTAGTTCAGCGGCTTTGAGATGAACGCTTAGCAATCCTGGGGAACCGGTTGTAGGGATAACATTGTGAATACCCCAGTTAGCTGTACGAAACAACAGGAAAGTGGCGACAAGCCCCTTCCATGAGGATAACCGTTTTCTACCACATCTTGTCGACAAATATTAAATAGCTTGGTTAGGCATAGGTATCGAAAACCCATCTTAATGATTCTACTGTGATCGCCTGTTGAGGACTCACAGATTACATTGGACATCAAATCAAGTACTTAAGGAATTAAATGTATGCCTTGTAGACATAAACTACAACGGCGATGCACATATGAGAACACACTTCAACCCATCTCTCATTCTTCCGATCTCTAACAAACTTCCAACAGACTCTGCTCATTGCTGTCTTGCCTTCCCCACGTATTGTTAAGCGGTGAAATTAGAAGTTAGGAGATTGACAGATCAGCTAGACTATGAAGTCTCTAAGAAAATAAGGGATCTTTATTCTCTTACACTTTATGCAAACAGCTGCAAATAATTAAGTACTTCAATTTAATACCAAACTCACAGATTTGAGATCCTGAGGATCAAGAAATGCCGACAAACTGATTCTTTGAGTATTAGCACTCAAATCAGAGTGCAACGCCATTAAATGAGTTACCGACCATCCACGGGTCTTCTCCACGGCATCATGCAAGAGAAATTGTGCCACAGGAAGATAGAAGGTACGCAGAGGGCCCTCTTTTAACCAGCAGGGAGTTTCTGCTGGTACTGCAACTGCTGCTTCAATTACATCGGAGAGTGGAGAGGAAGCAGCGAAGGGTTCTGTTTTTTCGTCGTCGTCGTCATCATCAACATCTGCGTCATCGATAACGTTGCCTTCGGCTGCAGTGGTATGCACTTCATGATTGGATTCATGATCTCCCACCGCAGTTGGAACAGTGGTTTCGCTTTTAGACTCTGCATTGTTGGCCTTTTCAGTCGTGGAGGTATCTAGATAGTCAACAAAGAAAAGTTGCAATGAGATACCAAAACAAGATCAGATAAGGGCGAGGAATGTTAGTTCTAATATGGAGTTACTGGCGAACCTGAAGGCACTAGAGTACGAACAAGTAGATTCTAGCTTCCAACTCATGAAAGAATTTATCACTAGCATGAAATAACCTTCAAATTCCACGTTCAACACTTTCAATTTAATCTGTGAGATGATGTTGACATTTATGAACCACTTTTCACAAAATATGTATATCATTATATTCCGACTCCAAGTGTTTCCATCAAATCCAAACCTTACATATATGCAGATGGAACTGTAAATTAAAATCCTCACAAATGCAATATCTTCAGCTAAAATTATATGCTAGTTCCATGATAAAGCATGCGAAATCTTTAAGAGTGGCCAATGTGAGTGCACCCTACTTTGCCTGCCATCAAATAAAATAAATGAAAACCTGCATCTGGTTAATATTCACCCAATGCATTTCAAAGCTAAACACCGAAGGAGTAAAATGCTCCCAAGTGTCCATAGACTTGAAGGTGTTAGGGAAATGCTGGCAACTGCGAAATTGCCGCAAAAGAGAAGCAATGGGCAACTTGTAAGTCACCAAGTATGGCGCCACGGAAGAAACAAAAATTTTTCAGCACTTGTGAACAATTGACAAGTCAGTATGCCGAATTATACCCATCTACAGATCTCATGATGGCTAAAAGGACAGCGGCAGCTGCAGTAAGAGGGTAGTTTTCTTTCGGTTTTTTATTCTTCAATGATCTTCGCCCGATCTCTCCATCCCCTCCCCTCCCTCATTGACCTGTATTCCTCAAAGCTGTATTAAAACTACGCTGCCTTCGTGTTGTCAAATAATTTAAACACATCGGTCTTAGTATTCCTTGGATCACAATTTGCATCCTCTTTTCAATAAACGTAACGAGGAAATACAGAAAATTATGACACCAACATGCACAGTCCTCATTTGGTAAACGGTTGATTCCCCTCCCATCCAAATTTGTTAACACCTGCCAACACCCAATAAAGCCACCTAATGTTAGAGTATGATATTAATAAAAAGGAGCAATTTAGGCATGAGAGTAGGATTGAAAGATTTTCCAAATGCTTCTTAAAATTATTATTTTTTAGATCGCTTTAGCGTGAAATTACTTTTACGGGTTTTGCGCTAGCCTAAAACATGAACGCAACCACTGCTCTGTAACCCTAGAATGGCGAAATTGCAAGTGCGGGATATGAATTGTCGATTTTTATTCACTTCTCTAGCGATGACAACACTTTTCCTGCGCAATCCAACACACGTTAAAACTTAGAGGTCGTGGTGCAAACACCGTATGCTCTCGAGCTCTCCTCCTAGTCCTTTTGGATATTGGCATTTCGTGGAATGCTTGGCTTTTCCCGCCGTTCTTGGAATTGTGATTTGACTATAATTTCAGATGTGACTTTCCCGAAACATTTTATTGTGGCATTTTCCACCTCCCTTGATCTATGCTCAAAATACGATAATTTATTGATATTTGTGAGTGCCCAATGTTAAAAAAGCTAGTATTACTTATCGAGATGGTTGGTGCATTTATTCACATCAATTCATCGACATTTCCAATATACCACATTAATATATTCCTTGATTCTTATCTTCAGTCATTACTATACTTAGTCAAAAATTAGATCTTTATTGGAGAAGGCAACACAAGATAGGCAAGTATATAGCGTCTAATTAACTTCATTGAATGAAATACTAAAACCACTTTTGAAACCTCATAAAATATGGAGACATTACCAAGATGACTTACCCAAGTCGACAAAGAGATTCGAAGGTTGTGGTTCATTGTCCCCCTCTATTAGATAGTGTTGGTCCATTTCAGCACGAGGTGTAGGAGCCTAGGATAAAATAATCCATCACGACTGGATTATAATTACTCCGAAGACAAGGAGGCCATTAACTTTAGACTCCCTTTAAGAAATGGGATATTGTACTCTAACGTCAATTTAACTGGGGAACTCATGACCACGAAAGAAACTTTACTTATGGGATTTATTACTCAACATACTCAATGTTTCTATTTTTGAAACATTTTTTATCGACATTAGCAAAACGCTGCATCCCTCATAGATAATAGAATAAACTTAAGATTGACAGATAAGCATGGCTCATAGAGAGATTGCCAAAGTTAAAAACTTAGAAAACGATCTATTAAACGGATAATAAACAATCAACTATACTTTGTTTCGATAGCTACCTTCAAAGAAGCTTCCAAAGTAGTAAAGGAGAGACTCCTGACGAATCTTCCGATTCAGTGCGTTAAGACATAATTTGCAAAACAAGTGGATACACCAATCATGATAAGAAACTTACATCATCTGGAATTACTTCCTCACTATCAATGCCTTTCATAGAACCCTTTCGCTTGGCAAGTTGCAGCAAATCGGCCTCACCAAAGGTTGGCTGCTCACCCTAAAACAAATTATAAGCCACAAACGCGTTAAAAGTTGGATCACATCCTCACTGAACGAAACTAAAGTCCACTCCTGGAGGCAGAGGTGGAATAATTGGAAATCGGAGTTAGATTCTTCATCGTCTTTACATATTATAGAGTTTATGCACTTCCATTTTGCTTGAATTATGCAAGTATCGGGTCTTAACGAGGACCTATTTTGAGCACGCTTACTCAGACTTCTGTAGAAATCAACCTTCTTACTCCAAGTTCAGACGGGTCATGAGAACCAATACGACAATAGGTTTTCGAAATAGGTAAAAAGAAGACTATTTGTGTCATCGCAGAACGAGACAGCTATACTCAGGCTAGACTTTTAAATATCTTATGTTTAGTTGAAAATGTCAGTTAGCATGTAGGAACAAGGACTTACATGCAGCCGACGGCTATAACGCCTTTCGTTGGGAGGTGAGGGTGAATTCTTTTGAGAACCATTTCCCACAGCTTCAAGAGCATGAGAACCTGGTCGTGAAGACAAAGGGCAAGCAGCAAGAGCCTACAAAAACAAAATGACGACAGCAATCATTAGCCACTCAAATGAGTAAATACAACTATATGCTAAAAATAGTCACTTCAGCGAGAGCTTCGCCAAGTTCAGTAAGTGTGGTATCATCATCAAAAGCCTCGTCTACAGCATCTTGGAACTCAAAAGCGCGTTCGTCCTGGGGATTGTATTCCAGTGCGTTTGTGCAAATCAGTTTCAAATCCTAAAAACAAGGAAAGACGTTACGAAATTTTCAATTTTCTCTTCAACACCGAGGAAACACCAAACATCATAAGACCACTAAAATGTTGGAATCTCAAACTCACCCTCTTAAAAGGTTCGACGGACGTGTAGTCGTCATTGTCAATCTTGATGCGAATTTGACTAACACTCATGGGGCGTCGAATGATACGATTATAGTCGGGCGCATCTTCTTTCGGAACGGGACGCAAGAAGGTAGTGAAGCGTCGATCGCGACGGATGTTGTTAAGGAAGCTGCGCAGGGCCATACGGAAGCGCCGTAGCAGACGGTCACGATTCTCAATAGCCTTGGCCTCCTCCATTGCAACTCGTGCTTGTCGAGGCAGATCGAGAATAGAGGCGACAGCGGTTGGCTCTTGGCCTATATCTTGAACTGGCTTGGGTGTTGGTCTAGAAGGAAGAATAAGCAAACAAGTTAGAAATGGAAAAAGTGACTTGTTAAGTCACACTTAACAAAACGAATATAGAACTGCGTTTTCGAAGGATAAAATGAAAACTTAGAGAGGAGGAGCACATCAATTCAAGATAAAAGAGACATAGTGCGTTAATTATCGAAGTTCATGGTGAAAACTTTCAACACTAACCACTTACTAATGAATGTTCAGTACGTTGCCATAAATAAAGCTAGCTCTCTCTAGTTAAGACATGTCCCTTTGAATCTCCATAGTTAGCCCATTGTGAAGGCCGTCCAATTAAACTTCCGAAACTTAGTCTGAAATGGCTTTCCACCCACCCACCCACTAATCCAAATTCCTTGCGATTCCCACTAAATGCTTTGTAGAGCTAAGACACATGACAAGTGTTGCTACAGATGGCAACTCACGGTCTAGGCAGACGTTTCACAGCAGCTTCAATATCAAAACCCGTTGATTCATGTGACACTCCATCCAGCCAGTCCAGGAGAGCAGACTGTAGATATTTCCTACGAAGCGAACACACAGGAGGACTCAGGGATATCTTCTCAACGTACGGGAAACGTAGGATTCGTCGAAGGAGGCTGTCGACTGTTATTCCACTAGAAGTAGCGGCGGTAGTGGATGGACCAAGTGGTAGATTTTCAGTTTGAGCTTCCACATCACAGTGGATGGACGTGACAGAGAGATCACCGCTTTCTAAGATGACGTTCGGTTCAGAAAATTCTCGAAGGCCAAGGTTGGTGGTAGTGGTGGTGACGACGTTGTTGTTGAAATAACCACTGCTGCCTGGTAGTGGTGATTGTTGATCGCGAAGCATAGACACAGTTTTTGGAGAAGCGTGGCCGTTAAGTACTAGAGAATGTTCTACAACAAGAGAGCATACTCGTCGAGAAGACATAAACTTTACACATTTAACTAGCACTTTCGAATATCCCTTCCAATATGAAGCGTCATTCATTACATTTGTGGACGTTCCCAGAATTGCAAAGACTTTTGTATTCTGTCCTAACTTTAGGACACAGAGCTAATCTTGTGGCTCCATGCATTGTATATGAGGCTTCTGTTAATATTAGGCGAAGAATATTCACAAAACACAATTCAATTATTTTCCCATAATCCAACTTAGCAGCAGAGAGGGAACTGTCAATTTGCTTTAGAGAGATCTACGCAACTGCACCATCAACGTAGCTGATTTACTTTCGAATGATTTTCCTATTATCCCTAAGATTTGACGGACCAATAGAACTAGCACGATTTGATGAAATAGGCCAGCTCAAGGGTTGTAAAATCAGTGATTAGTAAAATTAACGGCCCTAGTAATCTTGTATTACTTAATTAACGATCCCGTTCTTTAAGAAATTAGTACTTTCAATCGAAGTGACATCCACACGAACTTTATAGTACAAATGATCCTTCATAAATTAAAACAAGAGCCACCACGAACCTTGTGAATTTGAGTTGTTGAAATACATAGGATTGTTGTTGCTGCTGCTATTGATAAGAGGTCGTTGATTAGGAAGAGAAGTCGGAATGGTGTTGTTGGGTACCCTGACAGAAATTGCTGAATTCGGAGCTTTTTTTGGAGACGAAGTCGGCAAAAAAGACTTTACTAGATCTTCTGAGGGCGGAGGTGGCAAAGCTATTGCAGTGGGCGGAAGGCTCTTCACAGTAGCGACAAACACAAGACGTCTACCGAAGTTGACCCCAGAGGTGTTGTTCGTAGCAAGGACTCCAAGAAGCCGCTCGACAAGGTACTGGGATTGAACGGCAGAGAGTCGGCTAAGGAGTTGGTCAAAACGGGGTGCGAAAATCACAACTCCTTGGAGATTGGAGAGGGGATGTGGAGAAGTGGATGAAGAATTTGAGGAACTGTGGCCACCGGGTAAAGTGATGGAAGAATGTGGAGGAATTTGATTAATTAGAGATCTTTTTGCTGCCGCAGTGATTTGGGTAATTGAAGTCATTATACTAACCACGGAACCGCAGTAAAGGCTAGCCAAATTGAGCGTAAAAACCTGAAAGGGGAAAAAAAATAATTATGAGACAAAGAACGGCGGAGTATACCAAATTCATAAGTAAAGAACAAAACATAATAATTAACCTCATATTACGCCTAAAAGCTAACAAATTGTAGTATATGCCACCAAGCACGTTGCTACTTAGGTGGTCAGCCACTCTCTTCCCATGCTGCTTTAAAGAACTGTGGCCAAGAAGGCGAGGTTCTCGCTTCCAATCACCAAAGCAATCCTCAAACTTCTTTCATACTATTAAAAATTTCAATCTATTATTTCCGACGCACTCGAAAGAGACTCACAAGCTTCATTTCTCGTGCACTGGAATTTCGATTGCAAGGTTTCTACGCTCATACCAGAATGTATAAGACAACCTGTAAAGAAATCATAGAAATCAGTCGCTTAGGGAAAAGTTTTCTACCTCCTTGCTTCTAGGTTCGGCTTAGTTTTAGCTTAGTAAAGATACGACTGAGCCGAATGAAGAGTCCTAAGAAGAAACCCACATGTGAATGGTGTGGGCCCTCGGACCATCGACTCTTTGCAAATGAAAGTGACAGAAACTCGAAGTCGATCACCCAACTTGGTGAATTCCCTTTCTTACTGAGAGATGATGGCCAGAATTTTGAAAAAGAGATAATTGTGAAAGCATATAAAATATTGTCATCCGGGCTTTCCGCAAGCAAGAAATGGTGAAAAGAAGGCCCAAGTCTCATGAAATCTCAATTTAAAAAAAGCAGAACAATTAACCTAATGACTTTAGAGCTCAGACGAGATTGGATTCAACGCTTTCTCCTCCTCTCCTCCCCTCCCAACTCTACTACACTCGATTCCTCTTCGAATTTAAATATACGTATATTGCATTTTAACATTTTTTTCCTGCGTACCCATGACTTAAATACTGTAAAGTCGATTCATTTGTCATGGAAAATCAACTATGGAAACGACGAGTCAAAATATAAATTTTCAGCACGTCGAAACTCGAAAAAGGTTTGATGCTAGGCGTTACTATCTTCAAAAAATTTAGGGATCCAAAGAATAGACACTCGATTTCTGAGAATGAATTCTTTCAGCTGAGTAAGAATGGCTACCACCATCGCTCGCTCTCCCAGCAGGTGGTGCAGATAGGAGAAAACAACATGAGATGGTAAGTTGTGTTCCGATAATCAATTAAAGTTACTTTTTCTCTTGGATTTCCTCCACTATTGGCAATGGCAAGTGCGCAATGCACTACGAATAAGAAATAATAATAGCTTTACTAAAATATTTTATTTTTATCGAAGTACATTTCTTCATGGGTAGAAGTCATTGGATTAAAGATGCTAAAAAGAAGGCAGTTCTTTCTTCCTTCGCATCTTAAGGCTACGATATTATTTATAGGCACAATTAATATTTCTAGGGAACAAATTACAAACGTTTAACTAAGTGGGAGCAAACAACTTGACCAGTGCTTGTATTTGCTACTGCCACCAAGATCTGGACCCTTGGCGGCTCCACCCTGACTCACGCCAGAGGCTTCTACGCTCACCACGGCGATCCTCCTACTCGTCATCGCGTTCCTCGCCTGCACCACGAATGTACCTGCGATCACACACGCCCATATAATGTAAAACCCCACAGGTATAGCTTGCGATTACGGCGCGGTATAGATCCTACTATCTATATTAACCAACACCTTTTGTGGTATCTTATGAGCGTCAGTGTTAGGCACTTAACCACCCGTTTGGTTCATCCCACAGCGCCAGTTCTGCTTACCAAAAATGGCAGACTTGGCACTCGCACATTCAACGCCCGACTCCGCGTTGAATGAAAGAAAGATATCAATGAAAGAAACAGCTAATTTACATAAATTCAACCGCCAATAACCCCACTTCACTCAAACTATAGTTAATACTCAAACTGTAGGGTCTCCAAGATCAATGTATTCCACGATGAATTAATAGAAATAATTGATACATCGACTGGTCCTCTTGTCTGCATGTTACCGACACTTGTGGTGTCGTGTAATAACGAGCACTCATATTTGATTACCCTATCTAAAGGAATTGAATCGAATATGATTATTTGAGAACACTAATTCAGAATTAATGGAATCGAGATTCATGAAGCGAAATAAAGTATAGCACACGAGAGATATAAGCTCTCAAAATACTACAATTTGATGAGAGCAAGTAGTTCATACCTCAACAGATTCCAATCTTTGCCACACAGCAGGAAACACACAAGAAGGAAGAATACCATCTTCCACAACTATACGTTGAATGAGATCCGGAGAGTTGCATAGAGCCTGGCTCGAGTTCGGTGCATCCCGATAACCAGAGTCCCAACTAACCATCGGTTTCTCCGAATCATAACCGGTAGCAGAGAATTTTTCCGATGCAGAAAGAGCACGAGCAATACGTGCTGTGATTGCTGCGATTATGGGCTCAAGGAGGAGGCTCTGAGGAGAGTTGGGGGAGGTCGCGAGATTTGTGGTTCGACCCCCAGCTGCACGAGTTGTGGCAGCGATAGCTGCCTCAGCGGCGGAGGAAGCGTTGCCGATGTCAAGTTCTGCACGAATACTCGCGGGGCGGATAGTTCGTAGAGCTCGGCACCAGTCAAATTTGTCAACCTGGGAAAACGCAGATTAGTGATGACTTGTCGAAAATAACTTTAATCAAGGGCTTCAAAATATTCTCAAGCAGAGCAAAAGCATGGATTTACATTTAGGCATTCTTTGAGCAAACCGGCAAACTATAAGCCACGTTGGAACCATTTAGTTTAGTTCAATTAGACTGAGATGGATTAGACCTAATGACACTTATTGAAAAAATAGAAGCCGACTAAACAAATTAAGCAAGCAGGGCAGTCAGTAAAGGGGCATTTGTCATCAATCAGATTCACTTATAACCAGAGTCTAAGTTAGAAAGTAACGTCCATTGCGAGAAGAGAGTCGCTTCACGTTTCTCTGCTATTTTATGCTCCTTAGTTTATTTTTCCATCTTTCTCACACTGATAGACCTTTATATCCTTCCACTATGTATTGCGTTTTCCATAGGAAATTCTTTGAAGGAAAACTTTCTTCAACAGTTTAACTCAAATGTCCTCAAACTTCATTTATTACTTGTATAACAATAAAATCGTCAATACTGCATGCATCAATCTAAATCGAAATTTGAACACTCGCTGCGTTAAAATTTATTCTTTTATTTATAATTCTCTATTTCCTTGTGGTCTCACTCAAACTTTCTAGTTATTATTAGAAGTATTTGGTGTTCTGGGGGATATTCATTGTTAGAGTAGCAGAATCCCTACTTCCTGCTAAACTTACAACGAGATATTTGAGATCGATATCCAGCTTCACTTTGCTCTCATAGATTTGGGGATATTGGCGTCGAAGACAACAGAGACAGGCTTCAGTTGTCAGAGCCTTCATGTCAGCGCCACAGTACCCAGTAGTCTCGCTTGCCAGGTAGTCCAACAACTACAAAGAAGAGAACAAAAGGAGTGCTATTAAATTTAAGTCAAAAAACAGTTGGTGGTCCCATTTACGTATTCTAATTGGGTGTAAAAAGTTAAAGGTACGCTAAAATCACGAAAGACAATGCCATTCCCTATTAGTTGAAGTAATCGTCCGGCCAATAAGCATAGGGTATTCGTTCAGTATGGCAAGGCAAGAATGATAAAAATTTAAGAACATGAAGCAATGAAACATAATAACTCGAATATGTTAATATGAAAGAATGCGTTGAATTTACTCTTCCCATCATTCCAGTCTAATTCTTTAATGAACTCAAGGTTTCTTAACTTCAATTGATCTCCCTTAAGAAAGTGGATTTCCATTTCTTGTCGTCCATGTGATTCATTCGAATCGTGTTCTCATTCACTGTATTCTTGGCCCCTAAGTTAGGAATAACTAATTTGACTTAATATACTAATTGGCAGTTACCAATTGTTAGGCAACTTTTGTGGAGGGGAAGAGCTTTGGGAAACCAATAGTGAGAGAAATATGTAATCACAAAGCAGATATCAGATGTACTTTTATTTGAAATGCTACTTTTAGTCACTTTGCGTCATATACGCTTAGGATGTCATCGAGTTCAACAAGAATTTCGCCCTTGGCAAAAAAGCGCTCAAAGAAAGGAGAACAAATATATAACTACCAACGCCAATAGCGAGCAAAGCAACCACTAATGACATAGCAGTATAGCACTTTTCTGAAATTACAAGTTCAAAGACCGAAATGAAATAGATGGCCCCTAAATCAATTAAGAGCTTTAAAACTGTGGTCCCAACCGTAGAGATTCGAATATATTCCACAATTTTTACAATTGCAGTAAATTGTACGCATTGCTCTTAGAGGAGGGTGAGTCAAAAAGTTCTCGGACAAACGCCGCAAACATTAAATAGAACAAAGATTTACAAGTTTAATATACACCTGTTCGATCATTCTACGTAAGATCAGGATCAAGAAGGGTTGCATCTCAAAAGATGCCAGCAATTTTCGACCCTTCAAATGGCAAATTCTTAGAACAGAGCTAACGTAACATTTTTAACTAAACTAAATTCGGAAATTTGTTCAGATCATAGAAGCTTTGCAACAGGTTTATGGGGACTGTGCCATGCAGACCAGTCATTTATGATCGGATTAAACGCTTTAAAGAGAAAAGAGTGCAGCTTAATGACGACCCACGAGAAGGAAGACCCACCACAGCAAGAAATCAAGAAAACATCTTTCTTTTGCAGATCATAGGGGAACAAGTTGGACAAGTTATTATTGAAGAAATTGCTAACGAAGCATAAATCTCACACAGATCAGTATTTTCAATTCTCACTGCAAATCTTGGCTTGAGAAAGCTCTCAGTGGACACCGTGGGTTCCAAAAGCGATGCAGGAACAAAAACTGATCCAAACCTTCTTTAACAACTTTGGCAAAGATGTAAGCACATGAAGGCAATTGTTTAAGCACTGTTAGCGGGGATGAAACCTGAATTTACTAATTTGATCCGTAAAACAAAATTTGATTAAAACGGTGGCATCCAAATATGATATCTGGCCTTTATTCTTTGGGATTCAAAAGGAGTGCTATTGATCGACTTTCTAGAAGGACATAAAACGGCCAACTCAAGTTATTGTAAAGGCGTTTTGAAGAAGTTGAAGACACCTCTCTGCTAAAAACGGCGTGGAAAACCGCAGTCAAATTTTTTCATCATGACAATGCCTCTACACATTTTTCAAGAGCTGTCAGAGCCCTGTTACACGAATTTTAAGGGAAAAGACTTCTATAACCTTCCTATAGTTCAGACCTAGCTAACTTAGGCTTTTTTGTTTCCAAAAAACAATTTAGAGGTACCCAACTTACGTCTTTAGATGAAGCGAAAAAGCATATAATTTCATGATGGCAAAGACAGCCCCTCAAATTATAGGTGGAAATATATAGATTACACAAGTGTATAGATAAAAATTAAGCCTATGTAGAAAAATGGGTGTAATCCCTTGTTAAATAAATAAATTATGGAATTTATCTGAGAACTTTTGACCCACCCTCGTATGCAATAAAAGAGGTAAAATTATACGACATTTGACGATTCGTGTAAAAGTTAGGGGGTGATAAGGACGTCATAAATCTTTTACAACGAAGACATTCGAAGTACTCGCTGACAACCACCAATTGGCAGTCAATGAAGATTAGAAATCAGCCCGCCAAGACTCACATGACCCAATTGGCGGACAGGAAAGGAATTTACCGAAAGAGAGAATTTTCACATACAAAGATGTAGCATTATCGCTAGGGTATACACATTATAACCCCCATTTCCACAAGAATTCAAATTCTTACGATTATTGGGATCTTGATGTTAAGCTTCACACTACTGAGATAGAAAGCATTTTAAATGACAAGATTGGATAAGGCCTAGAAGTTCGGAAATTTAATCAGGAAACAGCATTCATTATTTCGTTCAAATGAAATACAGCAACAACATTTTAGAATCCGGCTTAAAGCTAATCTATTGGAAATTAGGAAGTACTAAATCACCCATTTTGACTCATATGCTTTATCCACCCCTAATCCTGCCTGTTATCATTAAAACTGGTTACACAACGAACTATTGATTTCTAATTGCTGGGGTCCTGATATAGTCATACTTGCACAAATCATTAGATGAAAATGTCATCTTTAATGACTTATTCAGTCTCGGAATTCATTAATCGACGACGAATTAATCGAATTTTTTCCCATCACATTTGTACACATTTCATCTGCGTCACTTACCACTATGACCACTCTTTTGCTTCTTCCCATATAGCGCCTCATTTTGGAATCTGTTCAGTCGTATGTGCTGTTGTTATTGCTTGGGGATGAACTTTAATCTAGCGACACGGAAATGTAGAGTATGGCCTCAAAAACTGTCTTTTAACTAATAAAAATGAGTTCCGAAGGCAAAGTAACTCATCTGCACGTCTAGTGAGTCAAGTGTCACGATATCAGTGTTAATCGGTGTGTATCCAGTGAACTGAACAAACGATAGGACGCGTTTATTCAGGCCAATAAGAAATGGCCGGTGGAAGTAGTTCTTGACTATTTTATCCAATGAGCTTTTGCAAATGAAAATATTTTTAGCCATGCTACAAAGTACATGCACAGAGCGTTGGCAACTTAATGAGTTTCTAAGATGGCTCATAACAGGCACGCATTTCAAACGACATAACAATGTGACAGCAACTTAAATTAACTATATTAAAGAGAAATGGGCTAATTTGGTAAGCCCAGAGTGCTGTTGTCGTGGCTGGAAAAAGGATTTATAATACGAAGAGGAACGACTTTAAACGATCACGTTTATCTCGACTTTAGAGACTGAAAAGTACAAATCCCAAAGAATGGCAAATATTAACACAAATTTAGTGCAAAACTAATTAATTACAATACATCATTCTGGCCATTAGCTTTACATACACTGCGCTAATACGAAGTAGAATCTGCAAGGTCTCTTTGACTGGAAAGTAACACCGAAGTCATCTGAAGCGGGTTGTTCCAATGCAAAGATTGTGAAGGCACATCATTGATTTACATGATCAGATCGGTCTTAAAAACTGAGGACCACGGATTTGGGGTTTTTTAAGATACTTTAGTTGTAAGTTTCAAGGGTATAGAAATGAACTTTTCAAGTACATAGAGGCTCCAGGAATATCTGCACTTTTCGAGAAAAGATTAGCTAATTATACTACTTAAATTCCCCAATTTGTTCAGTCTTACGTTCTATGCAAGTTTCTCGTTGTTATAGCGAAATCTCATTACAGCTCAATGCAAACGTAATTTGCGTCATTTCATAATGAACAACGTGTGGAATAAGCGTTATTTTCAATAAAAGGGAGAGAATTCAAAATGAATAATTAATTTCAACAAGGAAACATAGTTTATAATTTTCCGAAATTATATTTTCAACTTGACAGCGTCCAATTTGCACTTTTAATGTATACCTCAACCATGGAAGCTTTTACCATATTTCATTTTAGACGAACTAGACTAATAAATGCAATAATTTTTGGATAATAGCAATTACCTGGCAAATATCAGCTAGTTAGCTTTACCACGAACTATACGCTTTTATGTTATTGAAACCTTAAATGAACCAAAAAAAAAAAATACAACGGCAACTACATCAGGCTACATCATTCAGCTGCCCTAAGTAATTTTGTCTCCAATAGCATAGCAGAGAATGGCGTGATTATAAAAGTACAAAGTAAACTTTTAAAGCACATTATGAACTATACTAACGAAGAATAGCAAAAAAATTGGAAATAATTCCAACTGTGAGAAAAATAATTTCGTTCGTTTCAGCCATAACCTTGGAGACTGTACCTTCAAGAGCACTTTGGGACTCAAAGACTTAAGCGCTTAGACAAATTGGCTTCCTATACATGAACACTGATACCTCCTAACTGATATAAACACACGAGATACCACTCCTACATGTTGAGTCATTTTTCGTTATCCCTGAATTATAGAAGTAGCATGGGCAAATTGCTTGGCATGAAAATAAATAAACAACCAATGGCTTAGAATCGGTAGAAACCATTAGAAGCCCAAATGAAGAACCAACGACACACGGACTGCGTGAGACTTCCTGTATACTGCTTACCAATTCTCTATTAAACTCTTGTTCTAATCAGGACAAGTAGTTGATTTTACCTCAAAGGGGCTATATAAATAACCTTGTACTCATCCAAGATCTTTGCACACAATCTCCCTCTTACATACACCCCAAATGACTCACGCTTCAAGTATTTCCTCCGAACTTTCTCTTTATAAAAGTAGGGCTCTTCGGTCAGCATCCTCACTCTCTCTCTATCCCTCAGTTTTACTGCAGTTAAGAGTAACAGTGATTAGAGGGTGATAACTAGCTGAATGTCAGCTAGAACAGAAGAAAGATTCCAAGCTATTCTACTCTCATCTAAAACGATGCTTTAATTCAGCACCTGGTAGATAAGTATTTAGAAGCGAACTACAAAATCTCTAAAGCCTACTTCTTATCCATATCCCCTTTATTTTTGCCCGTGAGGTGTAACAATGACTCAATAAAAAAGTACTCAACGAACCTGATCATCGGGCTTAGGATCCCACTTTGCAGTATTGATCTGCAGAATCCTTCGTCGCGTATCCATATTGGGCAACCGGAAAGGGAACTCTCGATCAAAACGCCCAGGACGTCGAAGTGCCGGATCGATAGCATCGGGTCGATTCGTGGCACCGATCACCACTACTCCAGGTCTACGATCAAGGCCGTCCATTAGGGAGAGGAGTGTTGCAACAATACTGGAATGAACTTGATCCTACAGGTAAGATAAGACTGGTTGAGACTGGCTGTGACCAAATATAAACGAGAACTCGGTCAAGACTAGCCAATCTACCTTATCGATTTAGGCGCAGCTTAACAAAATAGATTGATATTGAGTTGTCAAGATTCAAACCAATCATTAAGATTGTGGGAACATAAAAGGACGATGTTTCGTCTAGACTCAGCAGTCTAAGGTAATCTACCACTTACTTGGTCACAATAGTAAAAAAATTAAAGCCATAGAATACCTGATCCTAAAAGAGTAAAAAATCTTGACGTCATTGTAGAGCACGAAAAGTGGATGAGCCCCATGTTTGAGCTGCTGGAAGCATTTCAAATAGGTACATTTATTAAAGTGCATCTTAGAGAAAAAAATGCGGAATGAAAGAACAAATGGCCACTATTTTCCAACCCAGGATAGTACCTGAAGATGAGAAATGAGCTGTCCATCGGTCTAACCTGCGTCCATATTGGTGCACATGTACTAGTATTGGCCGGTTAAGTTAATTTTCAGTTATTTAGGGCTTATAATTGTATCACCAGTAGAATTGGAGATATTATTCTGGCGATCGATTCGCATGCTCCACACATTCATTAACTATCACTTCTATCTCAAAGTTCTATGTAAATTCATTCATTGCAAATACAGAGCAAAGCGACTAGAACTTCCACTATGGAACTTTCAAAATCGAATTTAAATTGATTTCATGAAAACCATGACGTCATAAGCGAATTCAATGTTGTAAAACCAAGTTTGTATCAGAGGCTTATGGAAGTCTCAAACATTGGCAACATAAAATTAATTGCCATTATAAGTTAACGGATAAGAAAATTACATCATTTTGTTTTGATAATAAAGACAAGCAGACAAGTGCACGAGCCCACTACTATTTTGTTTGTAAATCAACCCCCCCCCCCCTCCCCTCCCCTCCCTCCCTTCCCCTCTCCCCCCTCTTTATGGCAAAGGCAGTCACTGTAAACCAAATTCATTTTAGACAGCCTATCTCATCGAAAGAGAGATGTAACCAACCACTATTCTCAGTGTTACATTTCTTTTCTACATTATGCGCTAATTTTAAGGGAGGGAAAAAACTTTGTAACGTTAATCACGAACCTCCCCAATGACAAACTATACCTGTGTTGCCTTTATGAGGCAGATTAAACTGTTGCGACTAGTTATCACTCATAAATTGCGCACAGATGGGCATTGAACAAGTAACCCCAATGACCTTGCAAGCAACTGCTTACTTAATTGGAGGTAGCATATCATGAATCAGTTCGACAGTACCTAAGGCTACCTACCCGACAACAATGGAACACATAAAGGGCTCACTTGAGGTACTTATCAATGCTTCCTCTAAGAATATCACTTCTTCCTCATAATCTTTTCTGATTGGGTG
This sequence comes from Hymenolepis microstoma, assembly GCA_000469805.3. Lineage (NCBI taxonomy): Eukaryota > Metazoa > Platyhelminthes > Cestoda > Cyclophyllidea > Hymenolepididae > Hymenolepis > Hymenolepis microstoma. The sequence goes on from LR215994.1 coordinate 2,783,060, forward strand.
GCCAAATTTAAAACGATCACGGTTTAGCCAAACCCTCTCGCGATGAAATATTGCGGTTCAACGAGTGAAGAGAAATAAGGTCAAGTGAGCTAATCTTTCACTGAATAAAGTTATAATCACATTTGACCTTATGTTCTCCTGGTTAATAACAAGCAATTAAAATCTGAGGATATGAAACGGCAGTGGACGTCATTAAATAAATTTAAATATCTATATAAAATGTAGATATTAACACTTCGGTAAATTTTAGAAACACTTTAAATGATTTAAAAGGGTGGATATAATTTAATCGACAAGTGAACCGATAAGCGCACATCTTGAAAAGGAAACGAAGGAAAACAATTATTAAATTATTAAATGTTTTCAAAAAGGATATTGTAGCCACGCTAATACATAAAGTACCGCGATCGGAAACCAAAAAAATAATTACTAAGTTTGCTACAGTTTGAAAACTCCTAATTTTAGCAAATATTCCATTATCTGATGATTCCACTATCTCCCAAAAGGAACATAAAAAGTGTAATCTCCGAGTATGTGTGGGTGAGAGGTGCCCCAGCGGTCAACTAGTACGTTCGCCAAATCAGAGTTCAGTAGGTTGATGACTCATCAGCTTGCTCATTAATTCTGATCAAAAGTATGGATCGTAGAATGCAAATTTCTCATAAGAGCGGTTACAGGATATCCACATGCCCTCCCCACCCCCCACTCCCCTTATATAAAAACGCCAATCATCATCGCCGACTGCCTTACTGAGGTTGACATAATTGGGTGTTAAAGGCAGGCTGTTGGAGCGACCATAACCAAGACGAGACTCGTTCACCATGTTTAAATAGAGACAGAAACTGAAATAGTATCGAAACCCATTCCAAACCGTAATTGAGCCCTCCATCCCACCCCAATCATAATTAATTAGCAAGTTAACTAATGACAAAAATAAATAGGCTCTATAAAACTCCACCGCAGCAACTCGAATCGAATTCGGGTTATAACCGATCATGACCCTACACACATTGCATTTATTTTAATTTTAGATTTAAATAACTTAACTTAATAGAATTGACTGGTATTAGCACTAACTGTAGAATAGAAATTGAATCGCAAAAAGGGGAAAATGCAGTTATGGACTCAGAAACGTGACTTGAACATTTTCTTTGACAGTTTAGAGGGACAGCTGGACAGTGGCGGGCACGGATTGATCGCTCAACCTATCAGTTCCAAACCCTGTGAGAATGAGCACACTGAGCAAGTCTTAATTTTTCTATTTTGTAATGATATGATAAAATAAGCGCTCATGAAATTCATCCAAAGTGAACTTCACTAAGTTCTGCTCTCGATACATCTACTAAGGTGAAATGACAAATCCCCTGATTACTATCACTCCGAAAAAATTGAAGATCAGTCTTTATGTATGCCCGATAATAAAAATCAAATTAAAATAGCTATAAGTTTCACTTCCAATTTTTCGAACAAATTGCAAACGTATATTCCATCGTTAGAGGAAATATCATATGACATTGGAGTCGTATAACTTGCAGGAGTTCAACCTAAGTAAATGGTAAATAACCTCTTGACCCATTAAATAGGAGTTCGAATAGTTAAAACTATTCTAGTAACTACGGCATTTGTGAAACCAGAAATCGAACAAGGAAAGATTTTATTGTGCTCCCTACTTCCACTTGATTATCCTCACATTTATCACTTATTAGACTATTCCCACACACACATTGATCGTTAAGGCACTCCTCATCCACACTAAAATTGGCGCTTTCAATTTGTTGATAATAATAGTAACGGTAAAGCAAATAGGATTATTTACTACAAAATAAACAAATAATCAAGTATTGAGACTCACCTGTCGAGAAGACCTCACTGGAGCAAGCCCATCCAGTTCATCAAAAAAGATAATTGAAGGTTTCAAGCGGTGGGCCTCTTCAAACAGATCACGAAGCATTCTCTCCGTCTCACCAACCCATTTGGAGAGGACATCAGCGCCTTTTCGCATGAAAAATGCGATGGGACGAGCATTGGCGGCTGAGACACCTGGAATTGTACTAGCTAGCCCCTCACCTGAACTCATTCGCGTGCATTCGTTGGCCAGAGCTCGAGCAAGCAAAGTCTTACCAGTTCCTAAAGAAGGCGAAACAGGTTAGTGAACAAAATGAGAGGACGCGGTATAATTGTCAAATTACTTCATGAATACTGGACAATGACTGACATCTCGCTTAGCGTGTGCACTAATAGGTGTTGAACTAGAGATCTCTGCTTCGTATATGAATAAGATAATTAATACATCACGACCCGTGATCTTATAAAGAAACACGCATCTTATCGTGTACTCTTGCTAACTAAGATTAACCAGTTCAGTTGGCCATATACACCACTGAATACGCAGCGATGAGAATAGATTTGGTGACCTCTCATTTGATAGACTTACGCGCTGGCCATTGCGCCACTGGCTAAAATGACTATTTTTTTTTAAACCAATAAAAGACATAAATGGATTACCAGGAGGCCCATGAAACAAGACACCCCGCGGAGGCTCGATAGTTTTGCTCTGGAATAACTCCGGATAGACTAGAGGCAAGACAACAGACTCGCGAAGAGTTTGAATTTGCTCATGAAGTCCAGCCACCTCATCAAAAGTGACATTGGAGTCAAAACACTCAATCGGTTCCACCGAGGCCGTAGTTCCTCCAGCATTTGGAATGAATCGATTGCGAAGGGGAGCCGGCTGAAAAATTAAAAATGAATTCATTATTTCAATGGTTATCCCATTTACAATGAGTCTTAAAATTCACAATGTAAAGTCTCCAAGATCACTATGAGCAGTGTTTGCCAACAATCACTGTGATCGGAGAAATAATATACTGGGGCTTTCTCCTACCCGAGCGTAGTCAGTTCGCTCACTGAATACACAATGATCAAGCCCATGGATATCAGACATCAAATATAAGAACAAAAACCACTTTGAAGAATGCACAGTTCAACCCATTTGGCACAGCAACGGTGATACTTCTAATCTATTCTTAATAAAGACCGATTCTCTCATTCCCAACCATCAAAATCTCATTAATTACAGGTTTGCTTTATAATCGAATTCATGGAGGCAAATGCTGCTTAATTGTTACAAAAGCGACAAACCTCCTCAGTAGATTTGAAGTTAATGGGTCGGAGGATTTCTGCCGCCTGTCGACGATATGACTCCTCGAGTTGATCTTCAGAGTGATCATTTCGTCGAGAAGCTGGACGCTTGAGTGGACGAGAAGTTGAAGGATATCGATCGGGTCGAACTGCTTCCTCGTTGTCACGGTCAGAAAGAGAGGGTGAAATGCTGTCTGGATGGTCATGATTGCTGAATGGAGGATATAAAGGGAGAAAAATAAGGCACGGCAGAGATTCTTTATACAGATCACTAATCTAATTAAGAATGTAAAGTTTTAGCGGATTAAGGCATAGAAACCGTGCTACTGTTCTTTTAGTGTCCTATTGGCTAAGGGCAGCGTAGTACCCCAAGTGCATAATGATTTTGGGGACATTCCATACTAACAGTCATTTCTTTATTCGAGATGACGCCCTAAAAGCTCTTGCAAATGTCTAGAGAAATTTTTTCCGAATTATAACTCCGAATTCAATATTAAAAAGGATGACTGAGAAATTGCATGAAACTGTCATGAAGAAGACGTCTTCATTAAAAATAAATTAAACGAAAAACCTAATAGCTCAAGAACTTGAATCAAACAGGATCACCTATGATTCATTGGTAGTCACTCTTAAAAGCGACCTAAGTTTCTATTCCAAATTGCTTAATTTTTTTCTTACAAAGAAAAATAGTAAAAAGTGTACTCACTAGTAATCTCGGTGTTGCCCTATTGGCGTGTAGACTTCATTTTGTTCCATTACGAAGGAAAACACTGAAAAAGCAAAATAATAATAAAAATAGTAATTATTTTTAATAATAAGATACTAGTTTTCTCTTAGAGATATTTTACTCCCCCCCCCCCCTCCCGCCCAACGGGGCCTTTGGGTTTAGTTCCCAATGGGCTATAATCGAGACAGTCATTACGCGAAGACACCACAGCTTGGACTCGAATAAGCAGACTGTTAATGCTGCATGCCATCAGGTACGTAGCTATGAAACAATAGAAAGAACCTGGCAACTTTGATGGTGTCAAAGGATGTAAGGTGTACGTGCTGAAAATGGTGGCCATTTTAACCATTGAGGGTAGACAGGCGATCAGTGAATGTGGATTAATTATCTTCACAGAAACAATTCTACTGCTCAATAATTCGAGTTGAAATGTAAGAAAATTTAGATATAACAACAAGAATTTGTGTTCATCTTTCTTACCAAACGGAATATCGGCTTGGAAATTGTAGAAGTTGACGACAATAGGTTGTAAAAAACTCCATTTAAATACTTATGAAATGAGCTCAAATACTGATCATGTTGAAATCGTCCCCAAGAAAAAGCAAGAGCGAAATTATGCTTTTTTTCTGCAGACATATCACGAACACAAGGAATTGATGCTGGGGAAAAACGGAGATTCTTATGATGCTGCAATAACGTTTTTCTAATTCGGTGAGTATAAAAACGGAAACATGGGATAATTTTTTAATGAATCGCCACCAAATTCTCTAGTTCTACAAGTTCATGAATTTCACAATGAAAAAGAAGGATATCAAACTTTTTGCTGTTTTCCAGAACGACCTCGCTGACATCCAAGAAAATGTAAAGGTTAGACTGCTGTTACGGAGGTTAAAACTTACTGAAAGTGATAGGTTCAGATGTGTCATCCACCCAAGAATATATTTGGATCTAAAATTTGATGAAACAGTCTCAATTCTTTCCGATTTGTCGTCTGGTGAAAAGTCATCCAAACTTCAAAATCTCTTCAATGTCTTCCCCTCGTTAAAGAGCATGATGAGAATTGGATGATCGATAATAGACCCACCGATACTGTTAAAGAAATCTGGCTTTTCTGTCATTACAAACTTTTTCCAAGTGATGTCTGTTGTCAAATCATCAGAATGAAGGAAGCAGGATATACAATCACTTTAGATGTTATTGCAAAAGGATGCACAAGTCTGAGAACCATACCTGACAGCGGCACAATTATGTTGATCGAAGTTCAAGTCGAACTGTCTCAAAATGTTTTCAGTCCCCATAAACCCTTAACTGAATGCCAGATGTGTAATGATTTGCACTTTGCCCGATTTCGTCCATATAAATCTGACCAGAGCAGTTTGTATGGCAAACAAGGACACTTGGAAGTAATATGCTGAAATTAAACAGAATTCAGGAAAAAAGGAGCCACTAGAAAGTGAAAACAAGGAAACTTTGCAGAAGACTTCACACGAACGTATTGCAAAAGCGACCAGAAAGGGAGGCAAAGGAAGCGGCATGCGATAGTCATTGAACTTACACTAATATGGAAAGTAAATATTGCTGTGGAAAACGTAGAGAATGGAGATCTTCCACTGAAAACGAAGAGGAGGGTGATCTTCTGCTCAATGCATCAGAAGTGAAAGCAACGAAGCAACAGAAAGGAAAAGGACAGGTCTAGCGAAAAAGGTGAGAGAGGCATGCTAAGAAGGCTCAAAGCTGTAATCACAATCTTCTGGATGGCTGTCCATAGAAAACTCGATGGGAAATCTCTGATGGACTTACTAATGGGAAGAATTAGGAAGTATCCGCATTTGCCACTCGAATACTCACCTGAGTTTGAAATAATTCACAAAGAAGAAATAGGAACTTTAAGCGAACACGAGAAAGAAACTTTACTGGGAAGGCACAGCTTACAAGGGGGAGGGGGTGTCAAGTTGAAACTAGGTGTTGTGAGTAATTATTTAACACTTCTCCTTGACGAAATTAATACCGTTTGTTACTTTCATTCCACTATTATTGAAATAGCAATAAGTCATACGTTATTTTAACTAATTTAACATGGTTTACGCTTTACCAAACTATAACGAAGTTGTCGATACACCTATTGTCTTTTGGATCATAAAATAGAAAAAAAAACCAAGATGATAACCCATGTATCATTTTTATTATAAACAATACACTTACTTTGACGTCGCTTACGCAGTGGATAGCGACGACCATCAGGGGCTACAGCATCCTCCTCCGGAGTTTCGTCCCCTTCATCATGACGTCGGCTTCTGGATGATCGAGATTTTGGAATGTCGTGAACGCTTTCGTCCAAATGTTCCTATCAAGAGAAGAGAGATACACATATTTAACCGCAAATTTGACTTGGTCGACTTCCGATCTAGGGTATTTCTTCTGCTAATGGACAAATCAGAACTGCATTTCGAATTATGTGACAAATAAATAAGTTTAAATAAAAAAAGATATCCATGACAATTGTCAACAAACTGCCTCGAAAATCGAGTTTCGAAAAAAAAACTATGTATTCGCCAATATTTCAGACCCAGAAGATCTTGATACAATGGACGCCAACAGCATCTGGATATCGCGACTTTAGTCAAACTTCAAGACAAAAAAAGCAATAATTCGATAAAATTGAACTTCGTAGATATTTAGTACAATTTTCAAACAATTTTCATAGGAAAGCCTCATCTGTTCATTGTTCATCAACAAAACGACTCCAAAATGATACTAAACACCGAGAGCAACTGAAGCTCTTCGTTCATTCCCCTCAGTATGTAAATTGTTTTATTTTAATCACTTGATAACAACTATGAGAGCATGTACCAACACAATGCAATCGTATAAACCGCTAGCTTAGTTGTGAAGCAAGCTTTAGAGAAATACAATGAATGAAAGCTCTCAATAATACAAATTTGAAGTCCTCAAAACGAAGTCAAGACTTTCTTTTAGATGTTATGGTGATCGACTTCCCTCTTACAACAAGTACTTATCGTCATGCAATGCGAACAATTGTTAATGACATTAGTATATTAAAATGTGATATGATCAAGATGTGTTCTTCCTGGGATTGATAGAAAGCCAACAAAGCGAAGGTCGTGGATGAAGTGTTTACACTTTTTCTGGGGATAATCGATTGAGCACGTTATTTCAAAGCCAACCTTCGTACATGTCAAAACGGGAGAGCGCATGATCCGACAACTTGGTAATTTTAATAAAGCAGGAAATTCCTATCAAGGAGTAACTGCATTCTGCCTTAATTTTCCGTTTGAGTCAACCGCAGCTTAGCTATATCGTGTTGGTCAGTAGATTATAGTGGTGGAAAGTAGACTTTCTATGAGCGCTACAGCATACAGCTTTACAAAGTGGATCCTTTGAGCTTCTGCACACTTTATATACGAACTAGACGAAATGATCTATTAGCGTTATAGCATTAATGCGCTGAGGAGAGGAGCCCTGAATACTTCTTAACTGAAAGGTTGTTTAAATGTTTTTTTTCGGATATTAAACGATTTCGTAAAGCGCGATAACGTAGATATGTGAAATAGGTGTAAATTAATCATTAATAGAATATCGGCTTCACGAAAAGTACATCACTATAAATGCCGATTTAATTATAGTTTTATAGATTTGATTCAGGTAATTTCAGAAAGTACTCAATTTCTGTGCACTCGATCACAAAAGGTACTGCTCAATAAATAATTATCATAGAAGCACAATGCCCATTACGAATTAGAGTAATAATAACCCTTCAAATTAGAAGACATCACTTGCAGATATACAATCTGAAAAAATGGAAGTTAAAAGCTCGATTTCCCTTCATCCTTTAATTCATTTAGTAGGAAAATGATTAAAAATAATCACATTTGAGAAAGTAGACTTCTCTAATTAAGAAACTCAACTGCTGCTCAGCTAAACTATTCAAGCAATGGAAATATACCCACATGCATAGATATGGAGACTTCGAGTCCCAGAGCTTGATTGATAGTACATAAGCAAATAAGAGAATGACGATTACAATGGATTTAACTAGAGCTGCTCTATTATCACATTCACCCACCCCTCATGTTCACCAGAATTAACTAGAGCAGTTAAGTATTCGAACTATAGGATATGCGTCGATGACTATCGCTACCAAGATCTTTGACAAAGCTGGCATGCACACCAACCCCTACGTCAAAAGGGTAAACTCCTGACATTGGTTTAATATTCGTTTCCACAACACGGAATTTGAGTAAAAATTATGCAGATTAGGGATGAACTTGCATTCCGTTATTTTGCTAACCAGCAACTTTCAAATGAATTTTCAGACAGACCCCAAAAATTGAAACTATTTAGAACAGACCTTTAATTAAAAATGTAAGTAAAATTTTGAAAAAAATTTAAAGAATCTTGAAGTAGACATATCACTAACTTAAAGCACAAAATAATTAAATGCAAAATAAACTCACATTATAGTTAATAGAAACATTCCTTCGCGGACGAAGCCTTGGAATATGTGCGGAAGCATCCAAATCACCATCGACTTTCCGCTTACAAGAGCTAGCTACATTCTTGATTGGGGATTGTTCGGAAGACACTGAAAAATAATTTAGAAGACGAGCAATAAGTATCAAAAAGGATGCCTAAAAACAAATTACCTACTTGATTTCTTGGGTCTACCCTTAGGGCGTTTCGGAGGAGTTGGTAAGTCATTTGCGTAGGGTGGTTGGTCAGGAGAAGTGGTCTCTGAGTTACGCTAGGGAAGGAAAATTAGATGACCTATTTGAATAAAATGCTACATATCTCCATGATAATGAAAGCCAAGGCAATTATATCCTAATAAAAGACATAAAATTAAATTTTGTATGAAAATTGAAATCCGAATGTAAAAACAACTTAGAAAATGAAGAGCACAATAAGAAGAGCCATAAATCCATAAAAAATGATCAAATAACCTTCATAGTGGATTGAAATTGGTGAAATACATTAGTCAGTAGTACTGTTAGACAGCCGAATTAAAACAAATACATACACATTTACTTGAATTGTGCCCCGATTTACGATTTCTGTGTTTCATTGCTGAGCTTATAAGCTAATATAAAAGGAAAAAAACTATCGGAGAGCACCCTAATAGAACAAGCCCTAAACACTGAAAATGGACGATTTGCAAAACACGCTCTTTTTGTAATCGACACAAACAACAATCTGATTTTAATATAATTCCAATCAAATCTTAAACCGTATGCTCATACGATTATTATTTTTTTTAATTTCTTCTATTGTTTATCTATTATTTAGTATTTATATCTGTAATGAAACTACAATGCTGCAAATAATCATAGACTTCAAATAGCGAATTATATTTTGATATAATTTGAAAAATACGCCTGCCACTTTACGTGTTCTGAATAAATCCTGCATAAAATGTATTTACGTTCCAATAAAACGCTGTTTAATAACTGTAATAATTGATCTGAAGTCCATTTTTAGCAACATTTCCCGAATAATTGTGTGTCTCTTTCCTTTTTATATCCTGGAGAGCTAGAATAACAAGGGCAAATATGTTCATATAACATGAAATCCAGTTAAACCAAAGAATAAGCCATGTTTGCTTTTTGAATGGACGGATTAGTCTGAATCGTATGATGAACCTCTTTATCTGAATATCATAGGCTTGGTCAAACAATAGAAAAATTAGTGATTGGTTACCGATGTTATTATTATTATATCAAATGGCAGGCTTTATAGTGGTTATCATCAGCCCTTTAGTTGACTTCTGGCTTCCCAGTATCTCTGAGTTTCTGTCGTTGTCTGTAGGGTTGGACACAGTATCACATGGGTCTTCTCCATTTCCTCCTGTAAGTCACATAGGGGGCATGTTGGTTGGGTATATACTCTATTCTGTGGAGATTTTTCGCCAGGCAATCGTGTCCGCTATCCAGTCTAAATTCTGCGACAGCGTCCATTCTTGGCCAGTCGGCTATGTTGGAGAGCGCTGCTGTCTACTACCTTTCCTCTGTTCGGGCTTTCAGTTCGTTGCTTCTTGGAGTCTTCAATTCTCTCATGATTAAGGTCTTCATTAGGTAGAAAGATATAGACCGGTCTATAGCTTACAAAATTGTGGTCCCCATCTTAGCGAGTGTGTCAGCGCGCTCATTGCCTATAATGCCACAGTGTCCAGGGGTTCATTGATGAACTATTGTTTTGTTTTTCTCTTTGAGTAACCGATACAGTCTTTTTGTATTCGTGAATCTCAGCTGTTTTGGGTGGTTCTCTGCTTCCAATTGAGTGTATTGCTCACTGTGAGTCTGAAATAATTACTGCGTTGGTGAATATAGTAGCCCGGCAGCACAATTGGCCTCTATTTCACTTTCGAATGCCGATCTATTTTGTCCCGCTGCTGCGAAGAAAGTGAATAGTTCAGAGTAAACCCCTGTGCCAACGTTTGCTTGGTTTTCTACGTATGACTCGTAAGTGAAGGCCTGGAGCCATTGATCTGCTGGGTAGTTTACATTAATTATCTCAAGGGCTAATAATCGCATTTGATCAATTACTGATGTTGTTATGCTGTGATCTGTAGCGGATTAGCTACCTAACTAAGCCTGACTGGACTCAGAAACCTCAATGGCAGATTCTCCTAGTTGGTAAGCCTCCAGAACTAGCTAAGCTACTGCAAAGCTAAGAAGAGACAGAGGTATCCAGGGAATGCATTTATTCTAGACATGCATGGCGTGGAGTGTAACAAGGGAGGGAGCTTAGTCATTCAACATGGCGGTTTAAGTAAAACGAGCGGCGGCTTTTGATTGGCCATTGACTGTGTGCCCTCGCCCTCAATCTGTACGCGAAGTTGAACGGCCACACCTTCAAGTTACGCTGCGCGCTCATGCGATGACGTGTCCCACAGACCCGCATCGTAATGATATGTAATTGGCATTGACAATTGAATGATCTGATTCTATAAATATGGAATCGATTTTTACTTCCCTATACGAAGCTCTTGATTCTTACAACACCTTATTCTAATAGAAGTCGATATTGCCTATCAAAAACTCGCAATAAATAAAATTTAGATTCCTTACGTTTTTAATAAGTCTATCCCATAGATACTATGTTTTGTGGAGATCGGATCTTAAGATATTTTGGAAAGTTGTAAATGTGAGTTTCATAAGAACGCACATCGCACATATAGGCGTAAGTCGAGATTCAATTTAAAGAATTTAGGCTGAGTCTAGAATCCTGATATTTAGAGTTCATTTTATTCGATCAATTTTTCAGTTTAAAGTCATATGTAATCACAATATTCCAAGGTGCTATTGCATTTAATTACCACCATTTTAATATATTTTCCGTTGGAAGTTACTTTGCCAACTCTTTTCCTTATCACCAGACCATTCTTTACCATATCCATTGCATGAGCGAGTCTTGAGCTCCACAGAACTGCTATTTGACTGGCATCTAATATCAGCGGTATCAAGAAAGATAATCCATTCAAAGTTCAAATGCCATATGCTTGCCAAAGTGACGCGCAAATCATCAAAAGATTTTCAAATGCTGAAAAAAAACAATAGAAACCTAAAATGCGCTTCAAAATGTATCAAGTAAAATTGGCATAAGTTTTGGTAGGAAATTATCTCTTGTTGTGCATTGAGAACGATTAGCAAAAGGGTCAAAAGACATCAATAGCGCGCCTTTTTAACTAGATTATATTTTAGTACAGTTATAAAAAAGCAAATGCGGAGCACTTGAACAGCATGACCCAAAAGAATTTTATCCGAATACCGAGAGCCGGATACTTAAGTTGCCATACCGTTAACTGGCACATTTCTGCTTATCCATACAGAATCAGATATTTGAAAAGAAGCGGGTTCAATGGATGATAAGGCTGGGAGAGAAGTTCAATTGTCCTTTCTCAGCTACTCTTCGCACAAAATAGTATCACGTGAATAGATAAAGGTGTTTTCCCAGTAGGGTCTTACGCATATTTTGAATGTAGTGGCCAGTATGTGACGGATATTATGCTGAGTTCGTGTCTGTGTTACTCTTTTGGCCAATGAAATTTATTAACTAGTGTTCTGAGTTTGGTATCGCGTGATTTAATTTAATTGTTGGTCACATCACTCCTTCTTCTTCTAGCTCCGAGGAAGTTGATATGACTAACAGTAACATTTTGAATATTTCAGGGATCAGCACATAGCACTCAAAGTGAGCTACAGATGTAGAAAATAAATTATGCTCGCAGATTTAAAAACAGAGAATGAATCGTAAACCAAATTTGGTTTAACGAAAAATGTGTTGATAACACAACGCTAGCATGGCTGAAGCAAAGAATCCCTTACGCGTTCGAACTTTCTGGAACGTGCGGCGTGATGCCAATCGCATTGGGGAGTAGATAAGGTCAAAAGTGCAAAGACCTCTCAGCCAATCGGCAGTCTACAGTCACGGCATGGTCAATGCAGCCGAAATTTTATTTAAGGACCAAGCTCCGTGTCAGTGACACACAACTCCAGTAAAGGTGTTCCAAGACATACGTCTGCTTCCTCGATACCACTGAGGTAGCTTAGCTAACTTCGGGAGCCTTTCCAAACTAGGAGATATTGAAATAGAGATAATTGAACATAATTCGAGGTAATTCACTAAAAAACTGGATGCTATACACTTAAGAGTTCACACTGAACTGTCTTAACTTTAAGTGAATACAATTATTATCAATGTAAATCAGTACTGCTTTTCGAATTGAATGCGCTTTTAATTACTAGTAATATTTTCCATTCATAATCACAATGGCACCTAATGAAGCATACGTTCACGAATTTCTTGAAATAGCCAACTTCGTGATGGATTCTACAAATAATTTATGCAAATATGAGAAGCATTCAGATAGCTTTGTTACTTTTAGCCTCTTGCCCGATGAAACATGTAGCTTCACGATTTACGTCCCCGTAAGTCACCTATCTTTTAACTAATTTCCTCTTGATTATGATACCTGATGATCATTAATTCATGAATTATTAACTATTATAATACCTTAACGGTATGGTGTGATAGTATTTCGCCAAAAATTAAGACCAATTTTTCCGCAATTTTCCTGCCACACTTGAAACTCAAAGCTGCGATACCCGATGAATAAACCGGTGCAGCAAATATTTCAGAAATTCAGCATAAAATTCGTCTTAATAAGTCGAAAATTGATGGTTCACATCCTTCATCTGACTCATTTTTTTGCCTAGTCAGCTAACGACTTCCCTCTGCTGTCTTCTGGAGCTTTGCATGTGTTTGAGTTCCCAATTCATTATACATATTGTTACGATGCAAGGGATTAGAATCACTACATTATTTTGGGTCAGTATATCCCTGTTTATCTCAAAGGATACAACGAAAGCAGGTTTATTGTTAGAAGTTCAAAAGCAGTTTGTAATTACACCCACAGACAAAGATATGTTAATTTTTATTTGCCTAATTAAGTTAATGAATGGTTTGACCGGTAATATTGAAAGTTTTTTACCACCAAATAATGTACCTTCAATTTCAAATTAGATGCTTTTCTATTTTATAAGTAGATGCATAGCTCTTACGTTTGAGCTCTATTCCCCTTTTCTCATTTTGCATAAATTCTCCGTTCTTCCCTGAAACCGGGGGAAGGGTGTAACGGAAACCCAGCATTCACCATTTTCAGAATTTGTAAAGTTAAAAAGCATTTTCTTTAGCCTGACTACCCCCATCAATCTCCTCAATGGCAATTTTTTATCAGGGGAGTTCCCATAGGCGAAGCAAGGAATGATGATCTGTGCTTTATCACGTCTGTTAAAAAGGCCTTTCTGCGTATCACATTTCTGTGGTCAAAAATTCAGGGAGTGTCCTATCCCATTAGGGCCGCCAATCTTGAACCGACTTTCATTGAACAAATGAAAATTGTTCATGCTAATTTCCCCGAAAATTTTTTGTGAATTTTGTTAATTCTGTCATTTTGCACAATAAAATATTGCAACACAATCAGCTTTGTATCATGTGGTGGTGGAAGAGAAACTTGAATGTCAAAGCCCCTGTTGTATGACACAAGTATTAGCTGGGACAAACTAGTTACCTGGTATCAGGTGTGACCATTATTATATAGAATGGCGGGCTTTATGATAGTTATCATTGGCCCTTCAGTTGACTTCGGGCTTCACAAAGGGGAGGAACATCGAAGTCTCGAAAAGTCGAGAGGGGGGAGCAGAAGAGTGATTCACAGATGGAAGGGAGAGACAGGCAAAAGGGTAGAAAAAAAGGAAAGTTGAGTACTGTGGAAGTGGACGAATATACTTTGCCCAGAGTCCATCACATGGAGGTAAGTCTATCGTGCACCCCGTATGACCATTGTAACATCCGCTAAAATGAAAAGCCTTTGGACTCTTTTCATTAAAATTTGTGAACAAGATAGAACTGGAAGATTCGGTAGCTACAAAGAGAGCCATAAAGAAGTAGAATTATGTGTGTAAGATGTTCAATGACTTGGCAACTATGTTGTACTAGTGGTAAGTCCCACGAGTAGAAAAATAACGGGCCATAAAGGTAGAGAACATGTATGTTGTCCCTGGCAGAAGCTAACAGTTAGAATTGGATGAAGGATCTGAATGCGATAGTAGTTGAAGAGAATTGATGAACTCGATTTTGAGCTTTATGTGTTGGAGGTGTTATACACCTGAGATAACAAGGGATAGGCATGTAGTAAATGATTTTAATAATTTGTAACAAAAGATATTCTGGCTTACAAGTATGTAGTCTCCGTAGTAAGTTATTGTGTAAATTTTCATGAAAGTATGAAACACACACTAATTCTATTCAATTGGAATTCATGTTTAATTTTAAATAGTAGACAGCTAGATGATGCATCCTAACAATTAGTTTGCTGATCAGTAGGAAATGCTGTTGGAAAAGTTTGAATATAACAGGGTATTGCTCGGATCTTTTTATGTTTCGTACAACAAATCCGAATTCTTCAGTAAATTCCTTTTTAAGGTGGTTCTAAGGAACGAGATACGCAATTCTTATATGACGTATCATCAATGGAATCCAGAGTTCTACATAACGAGAGATTTTTCATAAAGAAGCTTGGCTTAAATCCTTCTCTTCGAACATGACAGAGATAGCGATTTGGAGGACGAAGATGTTGAACATAAAAGAACATTAGATAGAGCTCAAGAAGCTTTCGAAATCTTTATCACAGCAATTGTTGGAAACCATCTTATCGCCTTCCGAACCATTCGAATCACCGCATCATCTATTACTTATTTGACTTTAAATATCACCTAGAAGGCATAACTTGTTTGGTGTAGTAATCATGTTAAATTAACTTTATTTGGATGGAAATAAAATTTCTAGCCAAAAAATGTACTAAACGCGGTAGAAAAGAGCCCATGAAATTTGAATTTTTGAACCCGAGCTACCAAGTTAGTAAGCCACTGTTCAACGAGAGTGCAAGAATTAAATAAGGTCAGATCCCTTGGTACATATTTTTCACTGACTCATCATAAGGATTACCTTACATATCACTTACTGCACGAATAAATTCTTCTTAACTTTCTTTATAATAAGGAGCCGACAACACATTTCTATACCATTTTGCAAGATGGTCAATCCACTCAACCGTGAATGGTCTCAGGCTGGTGAGTTGGCAGTTAGTTTAGACGAATATCCTCCCCATCTTCACGGTCATTAATTATATTCTCCTTTAAGGAGTCTTGTAGAAAAGTTAATAAAGTGATTTTGGAGTAACTGTACAACATCCTATTCAACTTCGCTAAGTCTGCGTCAACTTTTGCCCAGCGATATCTTCCTAGTGGACAGATATATCTCATCTGCAGCAGAAATAGACCACCCAACAAAACTACGGCAGAGACGAAGTGTGCATACAAAGAACACAAAATCTATTAATTTTATTGTATTAAACCACTATGTTATATGAATTATAACGCTTTATCTCAGAATTCTCGACTGATTCTACAACACATCAACTAGGTTCCCTCTCTTCCAATCCCCCCCCCTCAGTCAACTCCTGCTCCTAGGTCATAAAGTCAGTTGCTCTTTATCTCCAATTCTTACTTCTATCCTCTGCTCTTGCCCTCTGTTACGCCCTCCCTTTACCTCTTTATGTGCGGTCACTACAGTATTTGACCCCCAACAGCAGCTTTAGCGTTAAACCAAGTTCATGTCTATTAATCAAAGCAAACTCCTATAAGAATTACTAGTTCTCCCCTGATTCCAAAATTTCCCCTACAAAATAAATTTTATTTTCTTCTTATTTTTAAGCTGATAAAAGACACTTTGTAATTATGCATAATTAAGTCGACACAGATTGAGTTTATTTACTTATTACATGTTATTCAGCATAGAATTATTAGTTTTACCATTAAGTCATTATATTTCTGAGTTTTCTAGATTTTTTTCTTTCTAAGGGATTAATACAAAGACTTTCGTTTTGTTACGTTGTAACGGTTTCTGGGGTCATGGTGTTGAACTCAATCAAATCGGGGAATATTTTTTTAAGACATCCTGAAAAATGAACTAATCAAGGGCTGATAAGAAGTCCAGAGATTTAGTCAAGAAAGTTAGCATGTTCTATCATGAACATCCGGATATGAAACATAAAAGTTTGTGTGGGGTGATTTTATGAAAATGTGCCTTTGTTCGTCGACTGATGGGAAAAATAGCTGGACAACCGTAATATATTTTAGTCCTTTTGTAGATGGAAGAGCTCGGTTGAGAAGTCACATTCCTTTGTATATATGTGAATCGAATTTTGCTGTCAATCAAATGCAGAGAGCGATTCTTAAATAGACGTTTCCAGTTAATTTTAATAATCTAGAGTACGACCATTTAAATTAGTCAGTTCGCTTCAATGTTAAAAATGCAAATTATTTATTGAAACATTGCAAGGGACCATTTTATAATCACATGAAAAAATAAACAAGGCTTTAAAATGGTTACGCAAGATATACGTTTTAGTACATAAATCTAGTTTATATTTCCTTTATGTCTGTAAAACCGCATAATACTGATTAAAAATGACATTTGAATACAGGGATAGTAAAAATGTTATATCAACTGAATAAATTTCTGCATTAATTTAATCAGAGTAAGAAGCCTTAACATCTTCCTATCAGATAAAAATGAATATTGGCATAAATCGAACAATAGTTAATGATCCAATGGCTTGAAATGCAGAAAATTCTAAATAATTATTAGTACATTTATATAGCATTATATTACAAATAGCGATGATGAATTTGTGTAGAAAAAAGGTCAAAATCACTCAATTTATCCAGTCTGACGTATCAATCCATCGCCATTGTCTCCCGTTTAAACAAATTTGTATAACCGGTAGCAATATTTACAAGTTAAACAGTACAAAATAAAATATAAACGAAGCTTTTAAACATGTGTAAATTCAACTGGCTAAAAATAAAGTGTAAAACTATTCAACACAATGATGACAATGAAAAATTCATTTGAGTTATATTTGGTTATATTTGTGTACCCTCTGTACCTCCTTGAAACAAGGCGGAAGAAATGTACGATATAAGTTATGCTCCTTGATGCTGACTAACTTTAAAGAAAAATTAAAGCTAGCTCAAATGGTAATATACAACTACAATCTAATTTCGAACCAAACTATATAGAACTGAGTGTTGTATGAAAACGTTAAATGATGGTGAATTGCTGTTGGAATATATTTCAGTAGAAAAATAATTGACTTATACTGCTGAACCCAATAAGCAAAATGTTGAAGAATATAGAAGGTTAAAGTTCAAATTCAACTAAAGATTTGATATTAAACAATGTGATATTCATAATCAAACCATGAAAAATATAAAATGCCCATATTTTGATTAGCGAAATGATTTTTGTTGATTTTAGACGATTCAGTTAACTATTGATTTAAGGTATTTAAATATGAATATAAGTAAGTAATTTCTTTTGGCCTTATAGAGCTGCTAATGCAAAATTAGTATCTTCTATGGAAAGTTTTGCACATATATATTTATTTTCTTGCAGAATTTGTTTTCGTAACTAAATCAATTATTTACATGTGCTTAAAAAATTGGAATTACAGTAAGGTATTCGTAATCAGTATTTAAATATCTATTTAATTGTGTACAAATTAAAGAAAAACTGTTATAATTTTTGACCTTGGAATATTGATTGATATTGTTTTAAGCACTATTATGAATGTAGAGCGGTGATTGATTTAGATTTCTTAGGCGTCATTTACTGGATAGCTATATTAAATTGTATGTATGAGTAACTATATTGAAATAACGTTAAAAAGTCCCGCTGGGGCAGCGGATGAAGTTTTTCGCCTATACCGATTATCGGTAAGCATTGATTGATTCATTGTTCATATCATTACTTGTTAATGTTATTAATTGGCATTTTTCTTAGGATACTACTGTGGCTGGTCGGGAAATCTCTGAAGTTATTAACTCTATAATGCTTGATGTGGAAGGACTTCATTCGAACAAAGCCTTGCTTACTAGATTTTCTTCCGTCAATTGGGAGTCCTTAGAATCCGTTACAAGTTACTGCGAGCTTTACAACTCTTGCGTCAGCAAATTTGTCGATCATTGGAAAAATAATAGTACGGTTCCAGAGTTTTGTCGGCGTAAAGCTAGTGGTCCTCAGCTTAAATTCATTATGAATCTATGCTATAACCGGTCAATTGAAGAACCCGATAAATTGAACAAATATACACCCTTCTCACCTCAAGTCTACGGCGAGACTTCATTTGAACTGATACAGCAAATACTGGAACACGTAAAGACTACTGCGGATGACACATTTATCGATTTGGGGAGTGGTGTCGGTCAGGTGGTCTTACAAGTAGCTGCTTCTTCTGATGTTAAATTTTCTCGAGGTATCGAAAAAGCTGCATATCCTGCTGAATGCGCTCGTCGTATGGATAAAGAATTTCGTCGTTGGATGGGCTTCTTTGGAAAACCATATCAGCCCTATGAGGTTAGTTTTATTTGAAAACCAATTTTGTTTTTCTTAATTTCTCTATGTATGCCAGTGAATCTCGCTTTCCTTTCAGCTTATAGAGGGTGATTTTCTTAGCGATGAGTATAGAGCTGTGATCGAAACTTCTACTGTTGTATTTGCTAATAATTTTGCCTTCGGACCAGTATTGGATTACCATCTCACACAAATATTCTCTGGTTTACAAGAAGGAGCCAGGATCATATCTTCAAAGGCATTCTGTTCTCGCAGTAAGCGTTTGTCAGATCGTCAGTTAAATGGTAAGCGATTTCTTTCTGTTCTTCATATGCACTTTTACTATGTCCCCCTTACCCTATTTCATTAATGCTTCCTTTTTGACAGATCTGAGCTCTATGGTGAGAGTAACCAACTTGGAACCAGTTAACGACGGGGTTTCTTGGACAGATAAGCCTTTCACCTACTTTGTGCACGTCATTGATCGAAGTTTGGTAAGTGAAATGTTCGCCATTGAAGATTTTGAGCCAAATGGTATTATTTAGAGTTTTTGTGTTTCCGTTAGCTCAAGTCTTGTCGATACATTAAGTACGCGAGTGACCTTATTTCGTTTATGCGCTGGTATGCCATTTGGGGCGGTGGACTAAATAAGGTCATTTAGGTCATGAACTGAACATTAGTCAACTTATTTGATAATTAAACTTATTTAAATTCTTTTGAAGAGAAAAGGGAAGAAGGTTGTGGGATTTAATTGTTGTTGAATTGGCAACAACTATTCTTTTCAATTTTTAAATTTTATTGATTCTTTTAAGAGAGTGATTATAAAATTTTTAATTTGGCAATTTAAGTGATATAAGCTTATGAGCTCGAATGTGTAAGACTAATTCTTTTCCCATCTTTATTGTTTACCATCCGGCAATGCCTTGTTATCAATAAACCGAAATTGAATGGTTTTCATAGGGCAGACATAAACCTGTGTGCGAGGCTATTTTTTGATTTTAAAGACAAAAATTGACTTGGTCGTTTTTTATCATGATAGACCGGTTTAGTTAGTCTTCTTTTGTATCGTACATGTTAGGTTCTAGCTACAGTTTTATCTGGTTAAAATTAGCCTCCTCATCATTAAGAAATCTCGTATCAGATGAATCGTGCTTTATCTGCCATGCGTGATTCCAATATCCTGCATTACCTCGGCTTTTTATTAGTGCACTTTATTGTCTTGCTTGACTGGTTCAGACTAGTGTTTTACATAATCTTATTCATAAAACTTAGCGCAGATAACAGCTCTAGAAAGGTGGGAATCTTGGCGCAAAGAATTGCTTATGATTGTTTGAATAAATTGTTCCTAAATAATGATTGGGAGAAAGTGAATTTGCTCTCCTACTGTTCCAAACATATCCAAACCTTTGGTTAATGGTTGCGATGGAAAATTGTTTACTTTTAATTGATATTTTGCCAACCTGCTTAAAGAATCCTTCATCGCCTTCTCAACTGTTTGCGTGCTTTTAGTTGTTGGAGTACTTCAAGGAGACCCATGCTGTTGAAAAAAGGCGTTCTACTCGAGGTCGAAGATCAGTTTGTGGCAGCTCGAGTTCCAATAGCTCTTGTGTTGGTACACCTAATACCCTCTCTGCCTCAAACTCCGATGGATCCACGGTAAGCTTCAACATTTTTTGTTCTAACTGACTTGTTTCCATGAAGAGCTGTTGAACATAAACTTTAGCTAACGCATAGTCTTAAAATTAATGGTTAAATTACCTTCGAAAGCTTCAACTTCAAACAGATTTCTTGAAACCACACCCATTGTTATCTTTATCTCAGATTACTGTGATGGGCCAATTATAGTTGTTGTAGCATTTGAACTCGGAGTTGATTTGTTGGCTTTTATCTGTGCGGAGTTGCAAAACCTACAGGCTATTTTATTCATGTGGTTTTGAGTTTGTTAAAATTTGAACGATTTCTAGCAAGATAATAATGAAATTAGTCAAAATAGATTATTGCTCATCCTGAAAATTTCTTCCTTTCCTATATGTTAAGTACTTGCAGATATTTCGGAAATCAACTGAAGATCTCTTTATGTTTGCCTTTTACTCAAAAATTTGCCGATATTTTTTGATCATAGTAGAGAAATGGATTTCAAGCTTGTCTATTTAGCTCTAAGGTTATTCGGGTAGTTTGGGTGTTTAACGTTGGCATGTTTTATGGAAATGAGCAAATGCACCAATAGTTCCAATAGAAGTCGTTCATTTTTTGTTCTTGAGAAGTAATAGATGAATTTTAATGTGAATTTGAGCTGAATATAAATGACTGATCTTTTTTGTATTAATTAAATTTCGGTTGGGGAGTCGGTTCATTTGTTGATTCAATTAGGTCAAAAGTAGCATAATGCTGATTCAGATTCTTCTTGCGTGAATCGGTCTCAGGAAGTGCATTTTGCTGAAGTTCCTTGTTTTGAGATGTGTTCATTTGTTTGCTTTTAATTAATTCCAATTAATTATCCTAACTTCGTCTAATAATAAGATTTTCGGGAGGAATTAGTGAAGTTAACTTAATCGTTTTTAATTAATTAAATTAGCCATATGCTTCTCAAAAAGCTATTAAATGGTATTTTCTTTGATTTGGTCAATTGATATTGATCGATAGTCTCTCTGGTTTATTTTAATTCTAGTTCATTGTTCTTACTATAAAAGAAATAAATAAACAAATAAATGGAAAGAAAAAATAATTCATTTAACTTCACCGGGCTATGTGTATCTGCAGCTTATACGTGGTGAAATTCTAATTAATTAATATTTCAGGATATTGACTTTCCTTCTTGGCCGCCTGTAACTCGTGATTAATTATTAAGGTATAGATTAATGTCCTTTTCCCCAAACTATCGTCATTTCTGCTGTTGATAATTTGTGATGTTAACTTCCCTAGAGGGAGGTTATACTTTATTTGCCTTATGATCCTGGACCTTCTTTCCTCTACCCAGACTTGGTAATATGTGTGTTTCTTACAAAGGTATTTCTGCCTAAATTCTTTTCTGTCGAAAATTCAACTAGTTAATTTATTGGGGTTCATTGTTCTCTGTCTTCGTATAGCTTTAGTTCCTCCTCTTGTGTGGTTTTGATTTCAATTACGTTTTGAAACGTGTTACGTATTGAGTTTAAGTAATCTTAGAACCGGCAATATATGAATCTGACTCACGCATGCGCTAAGGACTGATATATGTTAATTATAACATTGGGACTATTGGCCGTTGCTATCATTACCCCGAGACATAGCAGAAAAACTTGCTAAATTTTTCTTCGTACTGGACCATTTGACGCAGGGAACGAGGAATTAAAGGGAAGGGTGTTTGAGTAAAAGGGCATTATCACAAGAATCCGTTTATTCAAGTTGAGCCCTTTTACACTTTCGGGTGTAGTCCGGTATTTTATGGTCTAACACCTGAACATTAAAATTTCAGGCCTTATCTCCAGTTTTTCAATAAATTCTTGTTCACTGGGGTCATTGATCAGTTAATTAATTTAGATGGTTAGTCTAAGTAATAAAAATGGTAGGAGCACGCTTTGGAAATGTTGTTTTTAGTTTAACTCGCTGTATTAGGTAATTTGACAAGGCCATTAGTTGACGCCTTTTTGTTATTATCGTCCGCTGGTTGCCATTATCTTTCAAGGGCAAGTGTTTGGCGGTTTTGGTGCCAAATTCCTGTCGGTCCGTCAATGTAAAGTTAATGTGAAGAAAATGGGGAAGGAATAGTCAATTGCATGTCTGCAAAGTTGGATCTCATAGTTCAATGTACTTCTGTCTTGTTTTTCTATTCAAAATAAGTCATATGAGACATTTTTTCCCATGTTAAGGTTGTGCGAGTAGTCTGTCAAACAAATCCTTCTCTTCAACTTTGACTTATTCTGTAACCTTTTAATGGCGGCTTGAGAACAAAGACAATGAAGCTGCACACAATTTTTCATTTTTCTGCACGAAAAATTCCTTCAAGTTTTGTCTTTTTAAAGGAGGGTTTTCTGTTCCATTTAGATCATGTTTGTGTAGCCTATTTTGTGCTGAATTACTTGACAATGAAAATTAAATTACAATTAGCACAGTGCTAAGTTCATAATTGATTTAATTTCGTGATTCCGTGTTCTCTGACTTGCAGATTTGTTCATTTATTGGCTATTTTGCAAAGAAATCAGACGCGCTTATTGTGGCTAGTTCGCTATGGTAGTTCTCAAATTCTGTGGAATTATAGACGGTGATTTTGCTTAAATTCAATTGTTCCCCGGTACAAAGTGTTAACACTATGAATTTCCACAAAGATAGGAATATCATTTTTGTAAAGTAGTCCTCAATGCAGCCAGTAGTCGCTGGTTCGATGCCATATTCCTGCGAGTGCCACAGTCAATTGTGTCGGTTACATTTAACTAATAAACTAAGCGGTAAAATTCAATTTTGAGTGGGGTTCTGTAATGCTCACTCTAAAAGAACTTCAAAGAGCTTTCCTAAAATGCGGTTAGAATTTATATCTACAAGTAAATTCACAAATTTTTGGTCTCATATTTTTGGCTTTTGCTCATGGTGTGGGTTCGAAAACCATCGTCATGGTACTGATCTTTCTTTTAAGAATCTTGGACAATTCTACTGTAATTTTTAAATAGGGGATTTTATATCGTTTTACAATCCTTTGGCGGCTATTTTAATCACCCTCGTGTTTGTTTAATGACGTCAGACTATTTTGGTTGGTCTGATGGCCAGACACTACACGATTAGCACTGAACGTACGTTCGTTGCAACCAGTCCCGGTGCATAATATGCCAGTCAAACTTATGCAATGCCTAGCTTTTAAAACGTATTTAGGTGGTAGGTCTTATTTTGTATCCATTTAATCTTATTCTGATGGGCATCCAATTAAAATTTGGAGGGTGAGGGGACCTAAGACTAACTTGTCTGAATCTGATAAGTGGTCTATCATTAAAGCCATCTAATTAGATGATCACTTGTAATTCTTATCAGTTGCACGAGTTTGAATATAAAACAGACTGGAAGAGCTGTATGATAGAACTTTTCCCCATTCTGATAACACAAACTAGGAGTCAAGGGTCCTGCTTAATCGTCTATTTTCTATAGATCATAGCACTTCGCTTTCTTCTCAGAACTTCTAATAGGCATAAGCATTACTCCTCCACACATTTTGCCATATTCACACGTGCTCGTCACCCTCCCCCACACGGGACAATTATTTTGCACTTTAATTCCTCGCCAACTTATTTACGATGCTTGTGTAGGCGTAGTTGTCGATGTGAACTTGAACTCATTACGGATGTCTTCTCTCCCTTTTATCATCTTTATTGTTCTTATTATGCTGTCATTCTTTCTTTCTGCCCCTAAATGTGAAAGTATGTTCTGCAAATTACTTGTAGTTACTAAATTGATCTGAATACTAGTCTAGGAAAAAGCATCTCAGTCATTTGTATTAATGAAGAAATATATCATTTATTTTTTAAAAACGTAGAGTTTAAGAATTTTGACATTCTTACCGGCCAATGCTCACAGTTCTTTATTACGGTTTTGTCCTGATTCAAGAAATTAGACTAACGTAGTGGTATAAATTCTTTCTTAAGGAAAGAATGTGCAGTGGAAGGGGAACCTTTTACAGTGCATTGCACTATATTGGTAATGCCGAATTTGTTAATGATTTATTATACCATTTTCAGGCTGGTAGTACGGCTCCTTCCGTTTGCGGTAGTGAGATGAATTCAGGACCTGGTTCAAGCAACGATTCCAATGCTCGCAAACGTCGTCGTCGAAACATCACATTCATGCAGAAGAAGAAACGACGAACTATTTGTCCTAAAGAAATTGTCAAATTGGCTGTGAAACAGGGGGAAGATCGGGGGTCGGCAGGTCACCAGCAGCAACATTCCGCCACTTCCGCTTCTATAGAGACGTCAAGTCATCTCGAACAAGGGGCTTCTCCTCTGTCCAGTCTTGAGATGAATTCGGAAGACGTTTCAAATACTGGTAAACATTTTAAAAATAGAGAAATCATCTCTATTTTGTTTTTGTGTGTTTGATATAAGACACCACAATCGTTCTTTACGATTAGGTTTCTTTAAATTTTGTTTTACTGGAAGTAAGATGACAAATGGATTAAGCTGAATATGTCAGCTATATCAGTGAACGCTCTGCAGCAGAAAATGCCAATCTTTTGCAGTCTGAAATAAATAACTCATTTTCCATAATTTAATTGCTTAGTCTCTTGAGGATAAGTGCGAGAGGTCATATCAGTGAATTAAATTGAACCTAGTGTACTTTCCTGCAGTTGGATGAATCGAACGCAAACCTACCGATAAAGAATCAGTTTGTCTAATAACTTAGTGTTCATAATAAAAGCGGAAGTGACCATTTAAAGCAATCCTTTTCCGGGAAAGCAGCTCAATTTCTAAAAACAACGATGCAAAAATGAACTTACTTTTCTACTGATTAAAACAAATTGAATGTGTCTCTGTTAATCAATATTATTTCCATTTTAATCGAAAGCATTTGTTTTTGCCACCCCCTCCAGCTTAGTGGGTTTTCGGTGTCTAATCGTGAACCCCTCTTATATCCTCACCTACCCCGTGCCTTAGGCTCAGTTTTGTTTTCAAAGGCAAGTTTCTTTGTGAATAGCGCAGGGATAATGTGTTCGATGTATGCTCATTGACTAATAGATTATTATATAATTTCTATGTTGGCTGTTCCCTCCCTCCCTCTATCTGTAATAAACAAAGTAAACTTTTCTCATTTCTCATATATTTGTGTTTATTGATGTATAAACTGCGTAATGTATTTTGTACACGTTTTTACCTCAGCGTGTCAACTATAGTAAGTTTTAGATGTGTTCTAGCGTATTTTTGCCATTTCCTTAGTTTGAAGACTTTTAGTGTTAACTAAATCTTTTAGATTCTTAGGAAGCTGTTAGTGTCTAGATTTTTATGGATTGATGTGTTTTTTGTTGTTTAATACTTGCGTTTGAATAACGAAGCTTGCTCTTTCATACTCCCCAGATTCCACTAGCTTTACTCCTCGATCACAACTCCTTGCCGATGATGATTGTTCGACTCCCTCACCTCCGCAAACCACCTCCTCTATTGATTCAGCATTTTCTCCTGATATTGATTTTAAGCACATAAAGTCAGAAATCGGGAGAGGAGAAAAATCTGTGATATCATCCACTAGAGTGCAGCCCTCCTCATATTTCGTTTCAAGATGGCAAGAGACACCAAATCAGAACTCAACTTCAATACCGAAACGCCACCACCATCATCATCATCATAAGCATCGATCGTCTACAAATTTCACATCCAATCCTATGAAACACCACTTCAGTAAGCACCTTTTCATTATCAATAGTAGCATTGTCTTGTCTATCTATGCATACTTGAGGATATGAGAGGGTTTCGATATTGCTTGGCTAGTAAAGAAGAAGTTTATAGCTTTATGCGGCTCTAATTACCTATTGCTAGACTAGTGATAGTTAGTCTATTTTGGTTATTACTAGCGGTTGTCAGTTATTTTTAAATCACGTTTACTGTATATCTCGGAGATTGGGGTCTTTATAGCAAGATCTGTTGATTCTTGAATTTTCAAGATAGAATGCTTAAATTTCAAATAAATTCAATTAACTTTGTGAAATAACTTGTATCAAATTCATTGAGAGATTGTGCTCCTGTGGCAAAGCGATTATCGTACTTGTCTATGAAGTCTGATATCCGTTAAGCCAACCTCACTGGTTATGTTTGACTAATAAAATTGAGCAGCAAAATTCTAATTTTCGCCTCTAAGACTCCTCAAGAATGCCCATCTCTTCAAGATTGGTATTGAAAAACCCCAAAATTGACTGGAAATTTATTTACAAATCGAACTATTGATCATGTTTGCATCTTATAACCAAAGGAGACATTTGAATATATTTTTTTCTTGTAGGACGTACTCAGCATGTACCCAACTCACAGCTTGAGCGAATGAGGTGTCCACAGTATTTAAATATTCTGAGAGAGTCAATAAAACGCGAAGAGATACGCCGTAGTGAACTCATGGGTCAGATGACAAAATTGGAGGCTTCGCTCAATGAAATACGCGCTCAGGGACGTGAACAATTCAAGGACATCATGGAAAGAGTAAGATTATGGGGTTCACCTCTTTTCTTTCGGTTATTTGGACCACTCGAAATACTTTTATTTTTGCCGAGCCGAAAATTACTAGTTTGATATCAATCCAAGAAAAAGCGTAATCAGTCATTTGCATTGAAACTGTTTGAGTGAAGTTTAACAAAACTTCAGGGTGCTACTACGTAGGGAAAAACATCAACCTGACTGGGTTTTAGTTTCATTTACAGCTGTTAATAATATGCAATTTCATAGGCGTACTTCAGAAGTTGATCAGTGATTTATTATCTCTAATTGTTTATAGAGTAGGTTATTCGCTTCTTTCTACTACTAACGCTGAAAGTTTCTTGAGCTCAAATACCACAAAATTTCGATATGTTGAGAATGAAATTACTTAACGTATCTGCTCTCTTGGTGATGATGATGATGTAAGTGGCTGGAGTTTTCCCTTTTTTCTTGATTGAGAATTAAGTGACAATTGGGAGGTCGTTCTTTTGAGGTTGTCTGAATCCTTACCGGTTTTCAGGAAAAACTAGATCTTCGTTTAATATACCTTATTTGTAAAACACTCGGGTTTGTTATGGCCGGTAATTCTACTCCTACACTTCTGTTTGTTTTGACTCTGACGGCTGAATACCATTAATTTGGTGAATCACAGTCCGTTGGCACACTCGTGCAGCGCTTGTGTTTTTACTTGAATCATCGCGCAGCTAAAACGCACTGAAATGAAAACATGAGCTTCGGGTGGTTCATGAATCATCGCGGGTTATTATTACTATTTCCCATTGAGATGTATCTCTTAGGGTTTTTATGGGATCAATCTACGATATCAAGTTGGTTATAAACACAGGCCTTCCACACTAGCCAGAAAGTTTAGCTTAGTTTTCACACGTTTTTTTGACCTCTTATAATAAGTACTTTTTACTTGAGTGCACTTTAGCCTAAACATGCTCATTCTTCATGGAAGTAATTTTTTCTACCTAAATGTTCACCAGGGAGGCCTACAAACGTCTAATGAATGCCATGTTGCTGATTTTTGAATAATTTTAAGTCTAAATGTCTTATTTTATATTTGATATGGAGCTATGTATCCTCTTATTTGTACTGGTCACCTTATTTGAATATAAGAGTCAATACGTAGGTGGATGTAAGGTGATGCACCGCTTTATTTAATTTAAGTTAAGAGCGTGAGTTCATTTAAGGTTGTCACTCATGCCAAATCGGCGCCTATTTGAGTTGTGTTTCTGCATCCATATCACCACCCCCCTCTCCACATTTTTATATAAATTGCCGATGGTTGTGTAAAAGCGACTATTTTGATTGACTTCTTACATACATATGCGTATATTGGACATTATACTCATTTATTATTTTGAAATCATTTTCGCATAGTGTTGAAGTGAAGATAGGCTATTATCTTTTGCTTGAATTTTTCAGTTTGGCGTATTAGAAAGCGGCCCAACAGCATTCTTCACTGAAGCACGCCAACTTATTCGCTTTCATCGAAATTTGGAGTTGAAATTGACAGAACTACAAAATTCTGTAAGAACTCTGACCCCCCTCACCCTGTCCCTACTACTTTCTTTTTCTTATTCTAACTCCCGCGCTTCAGATAAACAACTTAACTGACATCAACGCCGAGCTTTTGAAACGCCAATTCATGTTGGAGGCCCAACTAGTAGATGACGAAAATTTGGCCACTGGCCCTTGTCCTCCACCTCCACAACTCTTTCCTGAACCCGAAATCGCTCCCACACCGCCTCCCACTCTTGCACCCACCACTGATGAGGATCTAGCATCCATTCCAGAGCATTCTATTCCCTCTTTGGTGCCCCCAACACTAACTCCCATTCCTGGAAACCTCATTGATGACTTAGAGGTAAGAAGTCAATGGTGTTGAAATGATATTATTATTGTTGTTGGTATTTTCAACCTGCTTGTTTTTCTGGCAAAACAGGATACTTCGTCTACTATCCTGTTTGGATATGGGTAAATAGAGTGTTCCCAAACCATTGTTGTGGTTTATGCTCAGCTGTTGTTAGTTCGCGAAACACCTTCATCATTCTTTAAGCGCATGATTAATGCCTTGCTTTATCGTGCCATTATTTGCTTAAAAATGCGTCTTCGTTACATTCAATTGGAAGATGCTCCATGTTTACTCGTCTTATCATTGTTAATCCCCTTTCTTCAAGATTGAATTCTATGGATTAACACATTTTCATCCAATTAATTGACAATTTATTTGAATGACAATATGTCATCCTTTTTGTTGTCTAAGTGTGTATGTGGAGAAGTTGCTACATCGATACTTACTGGTGCGTCTTCAGTTATGTGTACTAGCAGCTTCAATAACCAGTTCTGGTCAACAAGAGGTGTGATTGAATGTTAATTTCTTAATTCTCCAGTATTATTATCTACATAGAAGCCAGTTGGTGTTACCACCACGCTGAGTGTGCCCTAGAGGTTCGTAGAAGGCTTTTGCTACTATGATTTCACCGTACTAATACCGTCTAAATGAGTAATAATTGAGTATACCTTTTAGCAACGGATATTGAATAACTTTATTTGTCGACACTATTAGTCATCAATGAGCTAGTCAAGCAAGTCTTTATATGCATATTTTTACATAGAATTTTCTGGATAATATGTAGTTCCTGTACCACTTGAAGTCGTTCTCAATTCACCTATTATTGATTGGTTCATATTTAAGAACAGAGGCCAGCGTTTCTAGACATTTTCAAGTGATGACTGAGATTGTTCAATGAACATTCTGTATCGTTACCTCTATATGCGTTAATAGTTGCTATTCCTTCGGCCTGTGTCCCGAAATGCGATAGCTCTGGTCTTCGCAGTGCAGTAGTCCAGTCTGTAAGAACATTTCATCCAAATTCAGACCGATTTCGCGTCGATATTTGAAAAAAAGTCGGGGGGGGGGGGGGGTAGTAATTCTTTTTCCATTTCATTCATGTTTTAACTGACTGTTAAATAATGATGGAGGCTTAATATTATGACCAATCATTTAGTTCATCAAGCAAGCTACCTCTTTATTTGTATTCTCAGAAATCTTGTTCCGTCAGCTAATTAGATTACCAAATGAGCATGTAGGGGCAGGTTCAAGCATGCAAATTGCAATCACCGTGTGCTGATTGCTTGAGCTAACCGGGGTTTGATTATCACGGTCTTGTCGTGTAATACTCTCTCTCAATCCTGTCTCTGCTTGTTTGCTTTGTCAGCGTCTTCTCTCGCTCATTTTGACGTGTTTCTTCTTGTTTTCAGATCTCCAACTCCAAACTGGCAAGCGGAACTGTCACCTCCTCTACCTCAATAGGCAAATTCGAGACAAATTTGGAGAATAAAACAAAAATATGAATAGTATAAACAAACAAAATCAATTTTATGCATTTCTTAGGTCTTTTCACGGTCTTCACAATCCCCCGTCTAACGCACACTATTTCCTCTCAAACTAATTCACTAAACCAATCCAATGGGGCGGTTCAAGATTCTAGCATTTCCCCCATTTTCTCTGTAATGTGTTATGTTAATGATACCAAATTCTAGACGGATGTTAGCCAAGCAGTCCTTTTTTCTAATCCATTTGTTCTTACAAGCACAACTCACATTTCCTTCCTTTTCCGGTCCTTATATTTATCTGTAAATAGGGGCGGCGTTTGTATGTAGGTCTACAAAACATAGCGATAGGATTTACTATGTGCATTCGGACCCTTAATCCCTCACTCTCAAGAGATCCTCCTCACAAATAATTTGCTTATAATGTATTTCTCTGTGGTTTGTTTTGGCTGCAATCTCTTCAAACATATTCCTATCTCTCTTTGATGAGTATCAAATATCTATGGAATTTGAAAATATAGTTCTCATTTATCAGATTCGTCCTGCTTTCTGCACTTCGTTTGCGATATTTCTTCCGAAAGGGTCAATTTAATAGGCTTAGAGAGAAAACTATCGAAAATCAATAAGTAAACTTGTAATTGTCAGATTAGGAAGCGTGTCTAATAGATTGCTAAAAGATTCTAAAAACGCGACTTGTGTGTGGTTCATTTCTCAAGTCTAATTAGCTTAACTGCTTTTTATAAAGTAGATACTTATCAGGATATTCAAATGGACGTCATATCTGTGATCGAAAAATACTAGCAGATTTGGAAATAATTAAATTTCTCACACATGCGTGGTTAGATGAATTAATTAACATATACCTAACTTATTGGCATATAATTGGAAAATTTGCTTTATTCTAGCTATCATCTAGCCAGAATTGAACTTCGCACATTTTACCAAAAGAGCTGATGTGTGCTTCTCTGCCACCAAAACTCGTGGGTGTAATTTGTTTGAGTGAGCAAATCGCATAGAGGAGAGAAAGGGCAAAAAAGTATTTCAGTACGTCATTTGCCTGACTTGGCTGAAAAAGGCAACCAGCAAATTCGCCTATATTCCTTTCTAGGCAACACGTGATTAAGCAAAACAGATTTTCGCCTTGAACACGTGGTGCTTTAAGCGAACATGATTCCAATCTAATTCCAGTTACTAAGTCAACGCTCAAGGTCGTCAAGAGAAAGTAAAAGTGTACTTAAACGAGAAGCAATTAGCTTACATCCGAACGTCTATGTCAAGAAGCAAGTGCCATCGATTGGCCAGTGACCAAAATGAAACTAACCAATGAGATGCGTGCCTCAAGGTCGCTCCATTAGTGGCCGTTTTTCCGGCTGAATTGTGTTAGCAACTAGCCGATACATGGCATGCTCTTGGCTTAGAAACTGGGTGATTCACAGACAGTTTTCATTGTCAGCCAAGTCTTGGGTGTCCTTCTGGTTGACATCAGCAAAATTTCTATTTTTATTCCATAGAATGACCTGTTCTTGAAACCTCCTTAAGACTAACCTAGGAATAGTAATGTTACAAAATTATTTTCTTTTATTTTTTCTATTGAATTGGCTTTTAATTTTTACTAATTTTCTGCCCCTTTCATTTCATCAAACATAGGGTTCATCCCTTGATCCCTAAGTGTTTTATCTTTTTTTCCCTTTATTAGTCACCCACGTTTTACGTTTCGCTTTCCCAATAAGTAATCTGACGCAGACCATATCTCATTTCACTCTTAACGCCTAGGATTTCAGCTTTTGCTCTGCACTTCCACTCAATCTCATGTTGCTAAGGTGTAGTAAAATGACTACAATTTTCAACAAAAATGTCCCGTAATAAATCATTTTCGGTATAACTTTTGATATTTTTGAAGTGAACCACATCATAATTGTCTCATTTGCGGAAATCTTCGTGTATGTCAATCTTGAAGAAAGTACGCAGCCACAGGGGCCAGTTTAGTATGCTTTCTCCAAGTCTCAAGTTGTCTTATTGCTATCTGCAACACGCTGTGCGTTTGGTGACTGACTAAACTGCTTTGAGTGTATGCGCGGTTTCTCATTTCCGAGTTAATGTTAAAGATACACTGGAAATCAGTGTGTTCATGGCTCTACCGCAGTTTTTAAACTCTTCACAGCGTTTTAAAATTCCAAACGGACGTCTCGTTTAATCTTATTTAAAGAAATACAAAATTTGCGGTGTATTAAATTACCGAGTCCTAAAAATCTGATGTCGATTTTCTAATATATTTTTTTTTTTGTAGAAAATCAGAGATTAAACTTCATGCGAACGAATGTAATTGTATTTCCAAAAAGTATTAAAGTAATATTATATGAGATGGGGAGTGCAATAGACTTACCTCCATGTGGTGCACCCTGGGAAACGTATACTCATTCGGCAAAAAAGTCTATAAATCGGCAGTCAACTTCAAACTACTATGACCAGCCTGAAACGAAACTCCAATAGGAGAAATCGTCCTTGTCAGAGCGAACCACGACTTCTGCAGATCCTTCAGTGGAGTGCTGGAGGGATGCTACAAGACAAGAAGATTCAAATCCAGAAAATTCTGGACACCTGTAACATAGACATATTCACAATCATGGAGTCCAGCCTCACATATTATCAATTTCCAGATTATACCTTACATCTACTACCTAAAGACCGGCAAGTGGCAAGTGGAATATTGACTGGAGTAAAAGAAGGCCTCACATTACTTTGCGAAATAATCAATGCAGGATATATGCGAAATAAATAGATAAAATGTATGGAAAGTCTAAACCACTTCAAGATGTACGCGATCTATAATCCACTCCAGAATAGACCTCTCACACAAAACTATAGTACTTGGAGACTTTAACGCCCATTCCACCAGATGGGGCTATAAGAACAGAAACACAGCTGGGAAAGGAATCGAAGACATACCTAACATACAGCGATGAGAGTTCTACGACATACTTTTACCTCAATGGAACCAGAACAACTCCTGATTTGCTCCTGGTTTCAAGTGACATCAGCGAGCTCACACAATGCAAAATAATCGACGATCCTGAATCTGGTCACAAACCAGTCATTGCTAGTAGTACCACCAACTCCAAATCCATGACACCCAAAATGTCAACCAAGGTATTGTGGAAATTCAAGAAGGCCTAAATTCAAGCCTAAATTTACAAACCTTTTGGAAACCGAACTAAACGCAAGTTCTCTCAACTAAAACCAACATCCTGACAAACTATGCACTAATATCACCAATATTATAATCAAATGTACAAAGTAAACTATTCCCCATGGCAATGTTAAACACTATAGAGTGTTTTGGTCTAAAAACCTTGAGAAACTAAAAAGTAAACTGGAAGTCATTTGCAACTGGAAAAACGGAAGACCTACAAGCTTGGAGACGACAGTCAGCTGTCCTAAGGCAAGCCATCTTACAAGCCAAACGGACTACTTTCAACAGCTTCATTTCAAATATTACCTACCAAAATGATGGCCAAAGCACATTCAAATTCCTTTGTAACCTCCTAAACAACAAGAAAAAACCCAAGAAGGAACCAATACGCTTGAACAATAAAATGCTCGCTATCGACTCCGAAATACCTAACTTCTTCTCGATGTTCTATTCCAACAAACAAAAGAAAAACTCTTCAGGAGATATCAGGAAACAGGCAACAAAATTTGATGAAATGTAGGAAGACACAGCAATACCACATAAGTTACTTACTGAACCATTCAGTTCTGACGAACTCAATGCTACGATAAAACAGCTAAAATGCAAAATGTCTCGTGGTGAAGACCGTATCCTCCCGGAATTTCTAATTAGAATGGGGCCAAAAGCCAAGCAAATCCTGCTGATACTATTCAACCAATACCCAATAGAATGTTGCCATAGTAATTCCAATACTAAAAAGGGCAAAGACCCTAGCAACTTTGATAGCTATAGGTCTATCTTCGTCAAAAGCCTGCTGGCTAAACTTATGGAAAGAATGGTTAACACGAGGCTGACCTGGTTCCTTGAAAACAACAACATTCTTGAAAACGAGCAAGCAGGTTTTAGGCCACAAAGATCGACAAACCTACAAGTAGCCACGCTCTCCCTTGATGCAAGAAATACTCTTACAGCTGTATTCATCGATCTCAAATCAGCATATGACCTAGAATGGAAAACGAACTTAATTCTAAAATTGGCAAAGAATGGTATAAGACATAACATGCTAAACTGGATAAAAGCATTCATTGGACAGAGAACAGTTAAAGTCAAATATAGAAACGATCTGTCCAAATCGAACCTTTTACAAACAGGCTTACCACAGGGAGTTGTTACAAGCTGCTCTCTTTTCAACGTCTTTATCAATGACACAGCTGAACAGGTACAGACAGTTACGAGGGTCAAGTGCTTAGTTAATGCAAATGATTTTGTTTTATGGTATTCCACCCCCAAGAAAAACACTCAGAAAAGGGCGGAAATTGTCCTAAATTATGCACTCAAACTATTAGCTAACTGGTGCGACAAAAATGGCATGGTTATCAACACATCAAAACTTCATACCAAACATTTTCATTGGCCCACCGCAGCATAAATCCGCATCTAATGAGCAAGGATACTCCTCTAGAATAGACCAACGAGTTCACTTATCTCGGAGTGATGTTTGACATAACTAACATGGATAAACCACATTGCCAAAATAGCAGAACGAGTCTCCAATAGACTGAAGGTATTGAAGCGCCTCGCTGGTAGCCTGTGGGGCAGTACACGCTCAACCCTAAACACCACTTACAAGATGTGTGTTCAACCAATAATGCAGCTGTATTGATGCGAGACACTCGTTACAGCCTCTGAGACGATTCTCAAACCACTCGAGAAGACGCACAACCAGGCATTGCGACTAATTACTGGAGGGATACAATCAACACCCATCGATGCAATGCTGCTGGTTACAAGGAACAGTAGAGTACGTTCATCTGTTTAAGAGAAGGCCATGACTCTGTAGGTGAAACTACTGCGCATTCCCAGTGACGCATTCTGTAGCAGTTAAAAAATAGGCCAAGACACCTAAAAACGCAAGTTGGCTTAATACAGAAAGTAATAGAACTGAAGAAAAGATTACCAACTACTAACAAACCAGAAAGCCTCTCTTTACCCAAAACCCATTAGCAGATAACGAAGTACCATATTGCACCCAAATTCTTGGCCATTATATGAAAACAGACATCCCACCAGATCAAATGCGATTATTGGCCCTTGCGACAATTAGTGCAAACTATCCTGCAGATCAATGGCTCCAGGCCTTCACTGACGAGTCATACGTAGAAAACCAAGCAAACGTTGGTACAGGGGTTTACTCTGAACTATTCACTTTCTTCGCAGCAGCGGGACAAAATAGATCGCATTCGAAGGTGAAATAGAAACCATTAAGATAGCCTTAGGCCAATTGCGCTGCCGGGCTACTAGATTCACCAACGCAGTAATTATTTCAGACTTACAGTGAGCAATGCACTCAATTGGAAGCAGAGAACCATCAAAAACAGCTGATATCCACGAATGCAGGAAACTGTATCAGTTACTCAAAGAGAAAAACAAAACAATAGTTCACCAATGAACCCCTGGACACTGGCATTATAGGCAATGAGCGCGCTGACACACTCGCTAAGATGGGGACCACACTTTTGCAAGCTATAGATCGGTCTATATCTTTCTACCTAATGAAGACCTTAATCATGAGAGAATTGAAGACTCTAAGAAGCAACGAACTGAAAGTCCGAACAAAGGAGAAGCAGTGGACAGCAGCACTCTCCGACATAGCCGACTGGCCAAGAATGGAAGCAGTTGCAGAATTTAGACTGTGTACTAGACACGATTGCCTGGCGAAAAATCTCCACAGAATAGGAGTATATGCCCAACAAACATGCCCCCTATGTGACCTACAGGAGGAAATGGAGAAGACCCATCTGATACTGTGTCCAACCCTACAAACAACAACAGAAACTCAGAGATACTGGGAAGCCAGAAGTCAACTAAAGGGCTGACAATAATTACCATTTGATATAATAATATTATTATTATATGAGATACATTAGATGAAAATCAATAAGTTAAATCTCATATAAGTTTATATCTCTAATTTGTCCCCAACAAACGAGGTTTGACTTATTAAATAAACTAAATTTTAATATGTATCTGAAATTCAATCACTTTATTATTAAATTTAAGGAATTTGTAAAAATGTCTTTCTGTGAATTGAGAAACATTGCGCTTCGTGATGTTTTCTCATTATAAATCTTGCAGAAAATTTTTGAGCCCTGCTTCATTGAAAGCGGACTTGATATCAGAAATAAATGCTATAAAAAGGCTTGAACAACCAACCGATCAATCAAATCAGTCTGCTTGCAAGCCCTGAAAAGTGATTCGTCAAGGGTTCAAAGTGTGAAAGTGTATCTTTATGGGAAATTGGAAATTGGAGAAATTCACCTCACAACTTGCTTATTTTGCTACTATTTAATGTGTTCCGAGTTATCACTAGGTCTACAACTTTGCTCCCGCGGATTTTCTTAATTCGAGCCTTTATTACAACAAAACGACTACATACATTCAGTTTCAAAGTATTGTCCATCGTTAGCTACCACTTTGGCCCATCTCTCGGGCAGCAGGCGAATCCCGATAAGATCCATGAGTCGATCCATTTTTTTACTTTATACGAGCTGAAATGCTAGTCATCCAGGCCGTGTGCCATTGAGCGATGTGAGTGAAGTGAAAATCAGAAGACGGAGCAACATCTAGAGAGTACGACGGGTGAGGTAAAATTTGCCATTTCAATGCTTCCATATATGTTTTTACCACCAATTTGACAACGTGAGGTCTATCATTATCATGTTGCATAATAACCTTACCGTGTCTCTCGTACTGTGGCCATTTTTCTTTTAAAGCACGACTCAGGCGCATCAGTTGCGTTCTATGACGCTCACCTGTGATGGTTTCAGACGGTTTCAGAAGCTCATAATAAATTACACTAAGCTGGTCCCCCACCAAACGCAAAGCATCACTTTTTGAGCCATGGATATTCGGCCGACGTGTTGACGTAGCAGTATGACCAACGGGCAATCCCCATGATTTTCTGCGCGCTTGGGGTTATTGTAATGTATCCATTTTTCGTTCCCAGTGACAATGCGATGGGGAAATGCCTTTCGCGTTTGCCTTTCCAGCAGCTGCTCACAAGCGAACAAACGTCGCTCGACATCTCAACTCGTTGTTTCAACTCGTGGGGCACCCAATATTTTTCTTTCTGAATCATTCCCAACTGTTTCAGGCCTTTTGAACTGGCTTGTTCACTGATACCCACGCAATGATTCTGATAATTCTTCTTGAGTTTGACATGAGTCTTCACTAAGAATCTCTTGCCTCCAATTCTGCATCTTCAATAACTTTTTCCACCGTCTACCACTATGCCGGTCTTCGACAGCAAAATCACCACTCAAACTTTAAACGTTGGAGCCAATTTCTGCCGGCAAGTTCTGTCACTTACAGCCGTTTTACTATCAGTATCTGAGATAATATGGTTTGCCTCAGCCACTCCGCTGATTTTTGCCATATTGAAATAGAAAAGCAACACTTCAAGCAAATGACGAGAATTCGGTTTTAATTCGGACATATTTAATTAAAAATGTTATTATTATGCAAACACAAATTAAGTTATATCGAAGTAGGGTTATAGTTACAAATGTGAAAGCAAAGTGTTCCACATCTGTGATTAATATATTTCAACTACTACCGACTACTAAAGCCATCTTTTGGAAAACGGCGGGAGCAAAGTTGTGGACCTAATAAATGATTAGGTTTAATAGAATGTAGTTTTTCAACTAAAAGTGAATTTGATTAAGTCTATTCTCTTCAGCATACGTTCTCTTATAGCAAGCACGTTCTGCAAAGTAACTTTTGTTCAAAGACTAACTTAAGACTTTATGAATCTCCAGCACGTTTATAAATGGCTTTCCAAAAACAAGTCTGTCAAACATTCACCTTTTTACGATCTGTGAGCTAATATCCTACTCATAAATAAAGATAGACACAAATTCCTGTTGTTAGAGTGAAACCTTTATAATTCAGTCCGAACTATGAGCCTGATGACGCAATTTCCAGTAGGTCGCACGAACGGGTTTTTTGGGATAAGCGTTATTTTAATAATAACGAGAAGGAAAAATAGACCACAGTGTTAATTTCATAAAACGAAAAATTTAAATAATTGGTCAAAAAACGAGGAAACGTTGCATCAGTGTATTCGCATTTTTACTGCAGCTAAAATTTGAATGGCAGGTTAATAATCAAGCATAGGAAGTAGATAAAAAGTGCATAATATCGATGTTTCAAGTTCCTTCCGCCCCAGAGGAGGCACATACAAAATGAAGTATTATTGCCAACTGCGGATAAATGCCGAAGATCAAAGAAATTTGGGATTTTGTGGACAGAATCTCATCTAAGCACCTGAGAGGCAAATGAGGAAGGAAGAAAAGACTTCTTTATGAGATAATTAAGAACACACTCCCCCGAGAGTTCCTGACCATAAGCCCCCTAATCGAATCAGATGCTTTCCAACTATTAAAACTTGTTTAGCTCTTTTCTCTGCGACATGATCAATAATAAAATAATGTACAACATCAAACTTTGTCGAAAGTTTTCATTTTAATCTTGTTTCATGGTTACAAAATTAAACAACAGTCGGAAATCTAGATATGGAAGCGTTGTCAATAAATTGCGCTTCAAATAGTAATGAAATTATTACTGACGAAAAATGCACAATCGGCATTCTTGATTCACAGAACTGCTAGGTAACACAAATCTCGTTTCTTGCGATTTTTAGGTCTCCTTTCTTTGACAAGTGAATGCGAGTGCACACCACAACAGCGAGTCTGGTGAATTGGAAAATCTTCTCTCAACAGAGCCTTATTTTTAGATTTTTGCAAACTCCTAAGCTATTATATTTAAGTTCACCCCCCCCCCCCCGATAACTCCTCGGAAAAAAATTTAAAACGCCTTAATTTGTTAAAGATGTGCACTAGATTTCTCTCATTGATCATCCGATGCTCGTCGCGTTGATACTAGTCGGGAAAGGGGAAATATGCAGTTTTCAATACAACAAAAAGACTTAATGGAAGGTTCAAAATAATTAGATCATTAGTAGACTGATAAAATTTTTCCAAGTCTATTATGAAAAGCGTTCACTGCACTTTGCTTGAGAAAAACGACATAATTTTAATGTCACCCCAATAGGGAACTGGCGTTTGACGATTGGCCAACGAGCCACCGATGGGCATTGATCCCCTGACCTTGACTTTGGTAATTGCTATTTAAATCTTGAATATCTCTTGATAAAGAGTGCATGCTTTACTGTGTTTAAATTTATTTAAATTTTTCCAGTTATACACTTTTTAAAACAACTCTACTTCATCTTACAACAATGGGGCTGTTCAAATTGGGAAAAAATTGAATGACGTGAAAATAAAATTTCAAGTCTTAACCATGCCTAAACGCATGAACAAGGCGAATAACTGAACGAATGAACTGAGAGAGTGAGGACTCAAAGTCCATTGAAATTACGAAAACGCCTCTCTAATGGAATTAGTAATATTTCAATATTACTTATTATTGGTATTATTTCAATATTCATTACTTGATTCCCGAATATCTTGGTGAGTTCATATCCGGGACCTTTGAAGAGTCCCGACCGTCTAATTTAAGTGAATGGTCTGGTCATATCATTTTGATTTATTTATACCTTTGCACAAACAGTAGCAGGTGGATGAGGCCTGAAATGGTATTCTAACCTGACTGAACTGCTAAGGTTCACCTCGGATGAAATCAATTAAAACATATTCTAGACATTATTGGTTGCCACTAAATATCATCTAAAACACTAATCTCAGTTCATTACTTTTATTGTTATCAGCAGTTTATAGAAAAGCTTTCGAATGCATTTTATGCCACTCATTGGAGTAATGCCTCTGTGTGCATTGTACGAGTTTAATCCACATGATATCGATTGGTATACATCCAGAGCAAAAATGGCAATATAATTACATATTAATTCTTTTAGCCTAAGAGTTTACTTTTACCAAACCATAAACCCCATCCAACTTCGTGGGTATGATAAGCACCTGTCAAAAGTATTAGAAGAGAGGAGTACCTACTGATAGTAAAACTCAGCAAAGCTCTAGGTAAAAATATATCTATCATTGAGTCTGCAATGTACGCATTTTATGGATATGTTTGAACTTTTGTATTTTTTATTAGTAATAATAAGGCCGCAAAGGATGTATTGACTTATCTTTAGTAATCTCTCAGTATTAAAAGGCTCCCGAAAGGAGTTTAACTATCTCCATGGGATAGAAGATGCAGACGTATAGCAAGTATAGCTCTAATTGAATTTTTATGATCACAGTAAACATGATTAGCAATTTAATACATTTAACATCACTTGAATGAACATTAATAGCTGATTATCTGAGAAGTCCTCTTCACGATTGACTGCAGTCTCCAGAATGTTCGGGTGCGCAGTTTAATCGTGCTAGGTTTGCGTACTCCACAAGAGTACATTTTCTCATAAGGGGTTTGATTTGATGAGAAATGCCATGAATTGATCCCTATTTTAGCAAAATTTTGGTAAATCTCAATTTTCTCGATCTGCGTTATTGTCCACAGTATTTAAAACTCTGATTGGGCGGCTTAATCGAATGGTTGGTTATTATGCTTTCATAAGTTTGTACATTCATTGGTAACTAAGGCTGGCAAAAGCTTCTTTGAACAGTAAATTTAATAAAACTTTGCACCATTTTAATTCCATTATAAGAGAATGACTGTAGAATCAACAAATAATTAAGTGAATGACCTGGTAGAAATAAATACTAATACCAACCTCGAAGAACTTCAACCCTAGATATTGCATTTTTTTCCTATTTATTTCAGCAATAATTATTGCAATATGGAAATTTAAACGAAATTATAAAGAATATTTAAAATTTTTTCATTAAAAATTCGGAAATATATTAAAAGCTGAACAAGAGTGCTTGTGGGTCGGCGTGAGCCTATCTATACTAGGATATTTTGCCATAGAGAGTACTGGCGATAAGTCCGGGCTTAATCATATAGCAATCCGCTACTAGGCAACCACAAACCCAGAAATGATCTATCAACTTGTAAAATGTTTTATCCACTAGACTACTGTCGAAAATGTTTATAGTAAGTCATTTAAAAATAACAATAAGATGAGGTAGGCCTCAAAAAAAGAAAGAAAAGAACGAAGTGGAAGGAAGCAGGTGACCTGATGATCTTGAAGCTCATTTGCTCTAGTCGTTTTAAAAGTTACCAAAATCAATTATTTCCCATTTTTTTGACCGGTACGAATTTACTTCGTTCTGATAAAGGCAGCATCTTTATGATTTTATGCTTTCGTTTTAACTGTGATCAGCCGCCTTATTTAGAGAATACTGATTATTGACTTTCAGATAATTGATAAGCTACCCGAGGAACCGACGGACGTGGCATTAACACAGCTGTAGGTAAAGACACTATAGCTTCACGTTCTCCCTCGTTATTTCTCCTTTTTTCTCACTCTCTCGAGTTTCAAAATTTTTTTATATATAATTCCGTTACCCTTCACTCGTAGGTCTTTTATTTGAAATCTGTACTTCCACACATTGTCCTGATTTCCAAACTATTATCGTTTTAAAAATTGGTTATTTTGCTTTCATCTGGCGTGGAACGTTTCTCCCAAATAAAAGTTACAAAGGCTTTTTTCTATTGGAATTATGTAGATAAGATGCGTGGATTTTCAGTTTGTGTTATATTTATCCATGACAAGTAAATTGTTATTTGTATCAGCTTGCGAACTAATCTAATTTAAACTATAGTACATTTTAGCGGATAATTCGTTAATCGAATGTATCTCGCATTACAAAGTGAACCAAATATAGTCACTAATCTAATCACATTGATTAACATTGTAATTTTAAATTATGCATGGATGTAGTACCTCGAGGATTGTAGATAAACAAACCACTACAGCTCTGGAAGTTGTTGTGGCCTGCTGCATGAATAAGCATCAGTAATCTCTATGGCAACATACATTAGTATTGGAAAGGCTCCAGTAATTTGTTAAACTATCTAAATGATATCAGAGAAAGCAGAGTTATGGCGACTATGGTTTTTATTATTTTATGCTCAAGACAAACATGATTAGTAATTGAATACATTTAGAATAACTTGAAAGAATATTAATAGCTGATTAGCTGGGAAAGCCTCTGCACACACGAACGCTCCCTCCAGAATGTTTATGTACTCATGAGATCGCATAGTTTAATCGTATTGGGATTGTGTACTCTCTGGGATCGTATTATATCAGATCCTACTTCGCATTTATAAAGGAACAACAAATGTACTTTAAGTTAATAAGATGTGCCTGAGAGATTCAAGATCGTTGAGAGCAAGCATAAAAAATTATTTCAACGAGATCATTGAAAATGTTTGAGTTCCAAATCAAATTTGCCTTAAAATGGTTACATCCGATCTGAGAATGAATTTTAAAGAGCCATTTGAAAGAAAGTGATTCTGACTCATTTAGTTAATGTACGTGTTAGTGTTCCCACATCTGCAGATATGAAACAAACGTGAATTTCATATTAGGTTATTTGCCTTCGATGATTCAATAGGTCACCAATTTTTGCATAATGAGTAATTTATGGATTTGTATATTAACTACAAAGAATAGTTTTGTATTCATTGACTAATCTATCTCGACATTTTATCTTGCTCTATTCTATTTTTAAGAAATTCAGACGCCAAGATCACTTCAAACAGATACTAATAATTCTGAGAGGATGTTCTTAGTAAATGTGGTATTTATACTGATATTTAAGCAGATTTAACAGGCAGATAGGCTGTTTCTCTTATCCAATTTCAAAATATTAATTAACCATTGACTTTTGTCCGAGGACCCATTAGGTATCCATTGGAGAAGACTCGCATCGGTGCCTGAAAATGAATTAGCTGCGTATTAGAAGGCATGCTGCAAAAAGAAGTATATTAATTCATTGTATTTTAAACTTGTTTATACTCTCTCAGAGGAAACAGAATTTTATCTTTCAAGATGACTAAATGCAATATTTCGTTTATTTTGATAAAATCACGTTCTCGTTTGTACTACAAAGGTATGAAAGTTGCATTAAAAAAGTAGAAGAAGGGGAATAAGGGAAAAGTTTAATGTTTAAACGAAGTCTGATGTAAAAGTACTTACAATTAGCACTTTAAATACTGCGACCCTTTTCAAAATTGCGGTGAAATTAAGCTATAGGAAATATATATAGCAAATAGGACAGGTGTTGATTTAAAGATTTGAAAAGGTTTGGAGCATAACAAAATGGCCGCGTGACCTTGTTTAAATTTAAAAGTCGCAAGTTAATTAATCTGGTAGGTCCTTTGTCAAACGATTCATACTCAGATTCTCTAATTATTCAGCTGATTGCTACACTAATAAG
The DNA here is from genome assembly GCA_000469805.3 of Hymenolepis microstoma. Lineage (NCBI taxonomy): Eukaryota > Metazoa > Platyhelminthes > Cestoda > Cyclophyllidea > Hymenolepididae > Hymenolepis > Hymenolepis microstoma. The sequence goes on from LR215994.1 coordinate 2,826,920, forward strand.
CATTGACTTTTGCTCAGTATTCTCTATGGCAAGATCTCCTAGATTGAAATGGCTCCCAAGATGACCTAAGCTACCGCAAAAGTATGAATAAACTAGAAGTATAATGTGAAATACATTTGTTCGGGTGATGTTATGTTGGAAGTGCAAAGTTGGTCAGACTAAAATCGATTTCCATGGTCATCACATTGGCGATCGTGGAATTGCATCTGACTGATAAGCCTGCACATATTCATATTCGTTCCGGTCAATACAGCTCCAACATTCTGGAACGTAGCGGACTGGATGCCAATCACTCCAGGGAGTAAATGAGGTCACAAGTTCAGAGACCTCTCGACAAATTAATAACTAAAGTCATTACGTCGTTTTCACACCTGAAAGTGTATATAATGACTAAGCCCCCTGTCAGTCAACACACGACCCAACGGGCAGGATACGACCAAATATGCATTTCCAACAAAACATTATCCGAATAAACGTACTTCTCTATACCTTTGCTGTAGCTTAGTTGATTTTGGGAATCATTCCAAACTTGGAGTTCTTGCAAAAGAGATTACTAAGAATGAGCCATGACTTACAAATGTGGTAATCGGCTATAAGCATAACTCAATGGCCGGGTGACCTTGTTTAAACTTAAAGGTCGTAGTTTAATAAATCTGGTTTGTCCTCTGGCAAACAGTTCATACTCAGCCACGTCTCAGGAAAGACTTCGATCACAATCAATGATTGTTTACTTCTACCTAATCTGATTACATCGCAAAAAATTAATAACGATATCAGACTTAGTGTAATTAAGTTCTTTGACCAGCTATAAGAAACTCATACCTTCTATTCTATAACATATTGAGATTATTCAAGAATAAGATTTAAGATTTTTGAGAAAGAAAATTGCGCCATTCCATAAGAAGTAAGCAATTTTCCAAAATTCAAGCTTTTCTTGCTTAATTTTATAATCAGTAAATTGTAACGATCTTTTCATAAAAGCAAAATAAAAGCGCTTAACTATTCTGATGAGAAAATTAGCCCGTTGTCAACATCTTGGTACTTTACCGTTTTTGTCAAATCCATGAGAAATACTCACTCTGCAGCACATCGTGTTTCATATTAAAAGTTTCCAAAAGTGCTAAGTTTTAACTTAAAGTCAACCGATGTTTGAAATAGTAAATCGTTTAATGCACCGCGTAGAGGATTTCCTACACTACTCAGAAATCCTTATGGCTGATTTTCCTAGTCGGAAAGGCTATCGCGATGATACAGAGAAGGAAGACGTGTTACAAGCGAAACGTTTATCACAAATTATGATATTAGCAAACACGATCAGTTATCAAATAACTTTAGCATAATTTGAGCGAACATTAATAGCTAAATATCTGAGCGGTGCTCTACGCGCACGGTCACAAGCTCCAGAATGTTCGGGTGCGCATTTATCTTGCGCGGTTGCGTGCGAAAAATGATACAAAAATTCGATATTTCCACTAACGTTGATGTGACTCACTCAATTAAACCATCGCACTTTGGCGTATAAGAACAATGACAGTTGCGAATTACACCAAATACCGACCTAATCTATTCTACTAAAGATCTATTCTACAAGGGTGATTGGACAACGATGCGTTTCATGACTGTCCATTTTGAGCCTGTTAATACGTAACCTGAAACGGAACAGCAGGAAAATGCAGTATAAGAGGTAGGAGGAACCGCTAAAACAGTTAAACCTATTGAGAAGATCTTTAATCGTCTCGATAAATTGGAGATACTTTTAAATTCACTCAACCATACTCCTATCACGAAAAATAATTCAGAGTCAGCTGCTTTTAAGGAAACACCTCAATCATCAACCTCAGCTCCCGTTAAGCCAACGGAAATTCTAATTAACACTGCCAATAAACCTCCTGTTGCTAACCAACGTTCGATCTTAATAACAACCGTAAACATTCAAAAGGAAAGTCATATCAGAGGTACTGCATATTAAAACAACGCCATCAGTATTAGCTAGAAGTTAAATAATAGGAAATCATTAGTTTAATTGCGAAGAAAATCAAATAAGGCGATGATGCTACTGAAAACTTATATACGAGAATTAGAGTATCACAGTAACGTCTTGACATAATTCAGAACAAGTACAAAATGCATGACTTTTAGTACATTATCGATTAGTAGGTCAATAAATCAGACATTTAAAGGAGGTCTCGATAGTAATTATTCATGGTTATCTTTAGTATTTTTAACTTATGTGAAGCCCCAGAAGCAAAAACATTCTGCCTACTTATCAAAATTTAACTCGAATTAAATCAAGTAACGAGCTCATTAGAGCCAACCCCTTCCACACGCTAAAGTAGATAAAAAGGTGGAGAAAACTACTAACAATTTACCTTCATCGTTTTATGCAGAAATATTGTTAAAGGGGGTTGAATAAGCATAATTTTAATTTAAAAATGGAGCCCAGCAAAGTTAATTTCTAAAAACTATGTTTCAAAATGTCATGAATATAAATTATAGACAAAAATAGACCGAGGCATTCAAAGGAGATTATCTATGTTAGTGTCACTAAAGCTTAGTGTTTAAAAAAGAATTAAGAGTGCTTTCATTTTGTTGACATAGTTGCTTACATCTAATGCATTCATCTTGGATAAATTTCAACCAATAAAATTTATTTAACTATTTATTGTTAAATATGCTACAATCACTGCTTTTAAAGGGAACTAATTTGCAGGACCAAAAGTTTAAACTAAAGAACATTTTTTAAGGCGTTAACATACTTTTATTGTGCTCTGCAAGATCCATAAGATCGTGGCAAATTAAAATAATACAGTTTTATTCAAATTTTTCGAAAACAAATATGCCTGAATTTGAAACACAAAAAGAGAAGGTTGCTGCTCAATTCCCGTCGAATGGCTGGTACTTAAGTCCTATTCCCGTTTCCGGTGGATTAAGTAAACATAGGCGATTATTGATGAACTAGTTTTTCGTTATCGCTATTAATGTAACAGTGACTGATCAAAATAAATTTTGAATGATTTTTATATCTTTTCTAAGTGATTTATCATGAGTTATATGTTAGAAGATAATACCGTGCGTTATTTTCCTTCAAATACTATCTTTAGAGAAAGGTATTTAGAAAAGTTGGCAAAATGCTATTTAAACTTCGAAAAGTCAAATCGTAATAAATGCTGGTTAATATAGATTGATTTGTCATTAAAATGGAATGCCACACTTTTAAGTAAAAAATAAAGATGACACAACAGATATTACGTAACTATTATCATCAGGCAGGGATTTCCTAAACGTTTGTCTTATACTAAACGTGAAATCAAGTATTTTTAGAAAAGAATTATAAGTTTCAAAAGTAATTTTCAAAAGCTGCGATGTCGCTTGTTCGAGAATCTTTGAATTTCTGTGATTGCATGAGGACATTTTATTATCTTAAGCAGAAAGATTATTTGTGAATGAGGTTATAAGAATCTCTGATTAAAATCTTAGGTCTGCATTTTTAAATGGAATAAATAGGAAAAGTATTTTGTTTGTACAGGAATAGGCTTATAAGCTTAGATTAAAACAAATTATGATATACATAAAGTATCTTTCGTCAAGATAAGATAGTTGCCTAAAATAATAGTATAAAATTTAAGAAATAAAATTTGCAAACAATGATTAATCAGTCTGCCTTAAATAAATAGGATCCCTTGTATCCTATCTGATTTGTTTTAACCCGCAAAACTTGCAATCCAAGGCCAATTGCGAGCGCGCCGTTTTGCAAATTCTGGTCGCATTTTTGTGTCGTATGTTCCATTTTGCATTTATTTATAATTTGAACACTTTTTCTCGTATCTTCACCGTAGGTAATTTTCATGTTTAGATAGAGTCAATCAGTTTATAATGGAGACTCAGGAAACACAGTTTGACGATACTTACGAAATGCCAATATCGACTGATGACCCTATTCAAATAATTGATCTTCAGGTATTTTTAAATCTTCCAAAGTTCAACATGTATTTTAGGAAGTTTTTCCAGATGATGATGCACCTGCTCAATCGGGTTCTTTTAGCGATGGGAATTTTGATCCACTTCCTCTTGAGTCTTCTGCTGAACAGACTGCGTCTGTATCTGAGCAACCAGATGATCAACTTTATAACCAGTATCTTAGCGGAGAGCTTTCAATCAACGAGTTAATGAAGGAACTCTACACCAGTTCGAAAGTCCAAAAACCCAAAAAATCTTCCAGGCCTTCAAATCGTTCTCGACCTGCAAATAGTACGAAAAGCCGAAAACCACCTCCAACCGATATGGATGAATCTCCTGAAGAAATGGGTAAGGTCTTTTACTATAATCCATTCTACTAGATTAAAAAAATCGGTGTTGGTGTTAATACTACTGTAAACCTGTATTTAGACTTGGTTTTTTATGCAAAGGTACAAATTTGAAAGGTATATTGAAATCTATTTAGTCAGTACTGCCATACTAATAAATCTGAAGTACTTTAAAATTTCTTCGTTGTGTCTGTCATATTTATTTTTTTTTCATTTTTATCCAACCAGGTTGATGTGTTTAGTAAAACTTTAGCGATGCAGGCAAAATATCACTTTTCTAAAATTTCTTAATGATTTTTCTGGTACATTTTGAATCCATGTCGCGTAGATACCCAAATCTCTTTCGAGTATTTTCACTACTTTTCTATTTTCTTATTTTTATTGAAATTTATTTAATTACGTGCTTTATTTTAGATGCTGAGAGTGATTCCGATTTCATAAAATCACGACCTAAAAGGAAGAACAAATCGGGTGCTCCGAGAAAGGCAAGTCGAGATGGTTTTTGTATCACGTAAAGTGCTTTCTATTTTTTTCAGAAATGGGATTTGAAATTTGAGCTAGCTAACTACTTGGGCGAAGCAGAGCGTCATTTAAACAACCAGAATTACGAGAAAACTGAAGAAATTTGCAGAAACATAATCAGCGCAGCCCCTCAAGCTTCTGCACCTTATGTTGTTCTGGCGGACATGTTCTATAGGAAGGGTCTTCGTAAGCAGTCTCAAGAGGTATATTTAAGGAAATTCAGTTTTTTTTTTTAAATTTATTATTTTAAAAGTTTTTCAATTTTGCTATGTTTTTGTCTTCACGTGTTTTCTTAACTTTCATCTAGTCTGACAAGTTTGAATGATTTTCGATTGCATTATCGTATTAATTCATATATCGATCTGCATGGTAATTATTGGTTTCCTCACATTAAGTGTTCGATTTAAAGTTGGGATTAAATCATTAAAGACTGTCAATTCTTGCTCTTGCAAATTCAGTGATCGTACCTCCTGCAATATGGAAAACACTAGGACAATGGTTACGTCATTATGGACCAAGAACCATAAATCGAACTGGAAGAAAGATCATTCACCTATTGAAGCTTCTATTAGTCCCATTGGTTTTGATCATAATCGTTAGTTCTCAATTTTGATAATTATCAAAATTTTTCGCTTCATCAAAATATTGTGTTAAGGTTAGTGCTGGGATTCACGTTGAATACTTAATCAATAATCAAGTTAAATAAAAAGTAATGCTATTTAATCTCTTGATCGACTTACTTTGGAAACATGAGGAATCCTGATGATGGGCCAAAATGAGAACGGGTTAAAAATTTTGATGATGACGTATTAAAATCCCTGGTTGAACTGTGGAAGAGTTATTACGGAAGCTCGCATATCCATTGTGAACCGTGCCATTACATTTGAAGCGCATCGGTAAATTGAGTAGGATAGAAATATGTGTGCCTCTAACAAATAAGAGCGGAGGAACACATGCATTTCTTTGTTGTTTTGTCTACATAGAATTCGTAAAAATTATTATTAGGGCCGAGAAGTGAATCGTTTGGATCAACATAATTGGGGGAAAACAATGGCTGTCTTCAAACTAAAATACCCATTCCATTCTCTGAGTCGGTATCGACTCTTCAGAAACTTCGTTTATGCTTTTAGTGAGATGTACATAGAGTAATCCTTTGGAAATATCTAAAATCGGGCGAAACAATTACAGCCAAAGTTTATTGTTGTCGCAACTGGGAAGATAATCGTCCGAGTTTGTTTAATATAAGAGGGATAACTCTATCATGGCAATGTCTGCTTCTCCCTAAACAGTAAGAATGGTCTTCCAGAAAACTCAGGAATTAAATTGTCAAGTCCTACCACATCCTTCATATTCTCCAGACCTCGGTCCATGATTTTATTACCTATCAGGTCCATGAAGCGTACTCTAGGAGAAATACGATTTTGAAACGGGACTGAATTTGAGGATCTCTTAAACGAGTATTTTAATTTAAAAATAGCAAGTTTTTATTTCAGGAGGGAGATAGAGAGATTTACACATGTGAGAAATTATACTATATGGTGTTGTATTCGTAATCTAAAAATATATGACTTTTTAATGTCGATTTTAAAGTGCGCGATTTTGTGTTAGTGCTCCTAATATTTTTCAGAACATGCTATGCGCAGCTGAACGAAATCCACGAGATCCATCTCTCTGGATGAACTTGGCCGACTTCGCTGAGGACGATAACGATCTTAAGCAGGCTATTGTCTACGCCCGAAACGGTAACTTAGTAGTTAATTTATAAGATCATTCTGTTTATTTGGTCAAAGACAGTGGTATAGTGGAGTTGAGAATCAGTTGTGTTAGATCTTTAGATTAATCGAGGTAAGAAATATTACGATGAGTAACCCATTCATCTTGGCTTTTATTTACAAGGAGCGGGTGTGGGTATTAAGATGAATGATTGAATGGACATGGACCATTCACCTCGAAGATTGCTGCGTTCTGATTGGCTAACTTTGAGCACTTATTCTGAACACCATCCATCCATCAACGAGCCACTTTATACTAGTAAAATGGCGGCTCATAAGCATCTGGGGATGTGGGAAACTTAATAATTGATGCCAATATAGAAAACTGATAATGAGAGGTTCACTCACCTTACGGTTTATTTACAATGGCGGTTGTAACACTGATCACTCTCTGCGGAAGTGCTGTAGATCGATTAGTAACGGTAGCTACTCTAACTTTCAGGACTAGCTCTAAGCCCTGTTAGCATGGTCATCCATTCATCAATGTCGAAGAGCCAGCTGTAGTTCAAAAAATTGCATATCAGTAGTTTTGCTACGCTTGGCTTTACTGAAGTGAGAGGTTATTTTATTCAATTAGATTTCACTTGATTGGACTTCAGTGGGCACTGCTATGCTAATGCAAATCGTTCCTAGCCTCACCTACCTTCTCTTGACTGCAATAAGATACAAGCGCATAAAGGTGGCATGGTCACCCACCTAATTAAATCATTTAGTTAATACATTTTGAATGTCGTGGATGTAATCCCATCTGCAAATCGAAGAGTCAATTCAAGTAATTTGAAAATTGGACTATTCTAGAGGGAGGTATATTCGTCATGGTGCTCTGAACCTGCTTTCTCCTACCATCTACCCTCTTCTCCTTTCATACTTGCTGGGATTCGTTTGCTATTCCCCTTAATCAAATGCTTTCTTTAGTCAAAACTTATAGATTTATTGCACTGTATAACCACTTACGTTACTCACATTTTTACAAATATTTAGCAATGCGATGTTCAAGAAACTATCCAGAAGCACGTCATAGACTGGTTAGTCTTTTAGTCTCCACTGGTCAGGAGAAAGAAGCCTTGAGAGTTCGACTTTCGGCTCTGCTTAGCTTGGAAAATGTCGATCCTCGTAGAATTTACAACCAGATTGTTAGGATTGCGGAGGTATTTTCACATCTTCTTATATTCTCTTCGGTTACTGCATTGCCCAATCTTGAATTATCTTCCTCTTTTAGGAGTTTGCTACTCTTGGAGATAATAGTGGATGCATAAGGACCTACGAATTGGCTTTTGAAAAGCTCCCTGAAATCTGTCCTTCTAAAGATCAACTTCGTGTTTTGGATTTATTTCAGGAAGGTGATCGATCGGAAGAGGCTCTTAAGGTATGGTCTTTAAGTCTACGGTTAATATGTAGACCGTAGTAATTCATTGTCATCTTTTGGATCTACTTACAGTCTGTTCCATCGATTATTTATTTATATCAAACGGCAGACTTTATGGTAGTTATCATTAGCCCTTTAGTTTACTTCGGGATTGACAGGGGGGAAGAGCATCAAAGTCACAAAAAGTTGCGAGGGGCAACAGATGAGTAATTTACAGATGTAAGAGAGAGACAGACAGAGGTAGAGAAAAAGGTGAGGTGAGTACTGCGGAAGTGGTCGAATATGACATACAGTTGGGTCATGGTCGTTTGAAGTCGATTGTCGGTTTATAGACTTTTTTTGCGTATGAGTATACGTTGTCCAGAGTGCACCACGTGGAGGTAAGTCTATCGCGCACCCCAGACCGTATATTATTAGTAAGTAGATTCTAGTGTACTTAAAATATCCTTTTTTATTCTAAACCGTTTGAATTATTTTTTATAATTCCTTCATAGTTCTTTCTTATGTACTGGGGTGTTTCCCTCATCTGTGAGAATGGTCAAATAGCGTCGCCTTATCGTGTCCCCTCAAACACCGCTGTTATGCAATCAATTCGCCGGTAAGTTTACTGTGCGTCTTCTATTAAATCTGAAATGAAAGTGGTAAATTTCAGTTTGGGCGTATTATTAAAACTGGATTGGAAAGTGGAGGCTTATGGCGGTGTTTATGGGGTGCAATGATTTCTTTGACCTCTGCACGAAAATAAGATAATGTCGAACGACAAGCTGCTATTTTAAGGTTCTTTAACTTGACGTATAGATTATATCGACCATTTGATTACGATCACATGACATTTAACTAAGTTGGCTAATAGATTAATGATAAATCCATATGTGGAAGGTAATATTCTTTTACTATCTTAATAAGTATTGTTCTTGAAGTCTAATTTTCTAATAAACGCCCTCTAGGAGTAAAGTTTCAGATAGAAGCACTGCTTGGATTAGCAAATTTAGGTGTCCCTCAAATGTCCGAGCAAGTAATTAGCGGGATAAGAAATCCTAATTACCTCAGCCCAATAATGTAGAACTCGTCAAATTTTCCCATATCGTCTCAGCGCGCTGTATCTCAGTTGCTAATACCCTTTTCTCTTATTTCAGGTGCGAGTTTTCCGAAGATATGAACGTTGTAGTGATGATCCGTTTCTTCATTCTCATGCTGAAATTCAATCTGGCTTCTGTTATTAGGGTAAATCCACTATTTCTCTCTTGACCGAGTGTTTGTTTGAGTGAATGTTATCATACTTTCTCATTTTTTCCTCCTTTTGTAGGAGCAAATAAGCTCGTTTATTGTCTCCGCCTCTTCAAAGGAATTCCGACGAAAGTACGATCTCTTTGTAGAGCTGACCAAGGCGTGCAAAAATGCAGGACTCTCAAATGAGGGATTAGTTATTGCCAAAAAGCTTATCACAACTCCCAAGGTCAAACCTGTAAGTACCATTCCTTGCCTTAGTCTTTAGACCCAGAAAAATGGTCTTAAGTTTACTAATAATCAAACGGCATTCGAACTAGCGTCTATCGGTGGCGTAGTGATCAGTGTCTACCTCTCCTAACTTGGAGATCACAAAAGCAATGCGCATTAGTTTCTATCAAGTGATGTGATGCAACAGCATTGTTTAATTGAGGCCAAAACGAGAATTGTTAGAATACGTGTTTCTCATATGAGTACCTTTGGGATATCTTCCATATATGCAGTGCGCTCTTATCTGAATGAGATCGGAAATTCAAACCAAAATGTTTCGCTAGTGTGGTCAAAGATCACGTTTTAGAAATTCTTGTACTTAAATCTAGGGAATGGTATAACCCATGATGATACTAATTCGTTCTTTGTATGTGTTTAAAATGCCTCTGTACCACTTTGCTAAAAATGTCTTATAGAAGGTGCATTCTTTGAGTTTACTTTTCAAAAACCTGGACACTTTATAAATGGTCCTTGGTTAAATCTCCTTTTTTCTTCTCAGAAACCCAAGGTTTACTGCTTACTTGGCGACCTTCAAGTTGAGGCCAACTTACACGAAGAAGCTCTTGCCACCTATCGTCACATAATCAATAAGCTTGACCCCCGCTGTACAGAAGCACGCATATCACTTGGTAATCTCTTACGTCGTCTTGGTGACGAGAAAGCCGCCTTGGAAGTCCTAGAACCGTCTCTGCTTGTGACTACTCAAGAGCCTGAAAAGAGTACAGATGGTCAAGATGAAAAACAGGCATCTTCAGATGAAGAAGACGATTACGAAGAAAGCAGTGGTGACGGAGATTCATCTGATGATGGCCGTGATAATGGCGACTTTTCTGGTTCTGATGTTGGAAGCGTTGAGAACAATGGTTCAGAAGATTCAGATGCGGAAGCACAGGTTTCTGAAGTGATAGACGGTACAAGTCGCCTTGTAAACACTTCACTAATGCTCTGTAATGATCCCAGTGCAATGCGTCTGGCCTTTGAACGCTGCAAACTTCTTGACAGTCCAAGCACTATCGAACAATTCCTTCAAGAATCCTGCCGAGTGCTATTTGGTGATGTGATGCAGGTCTACTCGTGTGAACGACCTGGGCGTGAGTTTTTGAAATGAATCTTACCCATTTGATTTCAGTAGAAAGGAGTATTTAAACCTTTCGCTCACATATAGCTGCCGTGATGTTCCAGTACTACCTCTGTAAACACCCCTCAGTTCGAGCTCTCGCTCACTTGGACGATCAGACAGATCCATCCCTCCGCGTGTCATCTGAAGATCTCTGGGCGAATTGTTGTTGTCGAGTGATGGAGATTTTGATTAAAAGAAAAGATTATATAACCTTGGATCGTTTTTTGGCTTGGGCATCTGTTCTTCCATGGATTGTTGAAACTCCCTACAGACGGCGGATAATTACTCATCTCTACATTAGCAATGCTCTTCAGGTTGGGCATGGAGAAACTGCTATGGAAGCTATGAGGCAGATTGAAAAGGAGGTAATGTTTAATCTTTATTTCTAAAGCACTTAGCAATTTAAAGGGAGTTATTGATTAGGAATCTACCCCAATTTGATTGGTCTGTTATCTTGACATGTTGCCTCCTGTGATTTATTGACAATTTTTCACAATCAACTGAATTATCATTCGGAATATTACTTTCATTTGGTCGAAACTTTTTGGAGTTGGAAATTCTTACAGCGAGGTCTTTTTTTTAAATTTAGAGAATCGGAAATTGTGAATCATTTTCTTGATTCTCTTTGCAACCCTTTATTTGTGCTCTATTTTTAGAGATTAGGAATGCTTTTCTGAAAATAAGTTATCTAAATATTATTGAGAATTCAGTTCGGAGATGCTGTTTATCCACCCTCTGCTCTGTTTATGTGCTGTAAGCTTGACCCGATTAATTTTCCATGTTGATCGACTTGTGATTTACATTTATTAGGAATCGTACACTTCTAGCTGACAAACCCAATCAAGTTAGTTGAATCTAAATAACTCTGGTCATGTTTCCAGGCAAAAAATCACCATGCCTCTTCCGATTCGTCGTTTGAGAGAAAATTCTTTTGACATTTATTGGGGATTAGTGTCTTTTTGTATCTTTTTCACACACATACGTTTTTTGTTGATATTTTCAGTTTTCTCATTTGAATCAATATTGGAATCTACTTAACATCGCCTCTACCACTTCACGCGAACTTCGATTAACTCGATTCCTTCTCCGGCGTATCTCCAAGGTGGGAGAAGTGACTGTTCTCGCGCCTCCACTAGCTCATTCCTCTCACCACTTTTGAGATTATACTCGCGTGTGTGTTTTTTCTTACTTTTAGGACGAGAATAATCTTGGCGCTTCGTTGATGAGCTGTGGTGACTGTATGGCCAGAGGATCTAGTCGTTATTCCATAGGTACATTCCTAGTGTTTGATGAACTAATTGTGCCTCGGTAGAAAACGACACACATAATCTAAAAGCTTTCGAAGTTGTTAGAGTGTCCTTGTCCAAATAGTACGTTTTTAGTTGTATGAATTCGACCGCCTTTAAAATTGCCGTAATTTATCTCCAACTGAGTCTAACCAAGTGATGAATATTATTTTCTTAATAAAAGACGAGCTAACTCACTTTCCGTCATGGTGTACTAATGGATAGGCCAAATAGTAGTATCTTATCGTCTCTATGGTGGTTAAAATTGTACAAGCGGTTAAAGTCACGAAAACACTTGGGAAATGATATTATCAAATACAAGTGTGCTTTTTCACAATTTTCACTCAATTAAAGACCCTTTCGTTCAGTGTCTTCTTTATATTTTTTTAGCTCTCATGGCAGATCTACGAGCTCGTTTCCCTGGTGATCCGCTCATTTCCCTTCTTCTGGCTGTGTGCTTCCTCAATATCTCGGTTCATAAGCATCTCTTCTCCCGTCACAAAACCGTCCTTCAGGTAAGATGCTCTTTCTCTATCGTATCGTCCTATTACCTTCCTATTTCTCGAGACTTTCGTCAGGTTGACGCTTCTACTGAATGACCATTGCGGTACTATCCACTTCTAATTTCCCATCGTTTTCTCTCATTCATTTGATTTATCACAGGTACTTTGTTTATCTTTCGTTCCTGCCCAGAGTCCATAACTTTCAGCTATTGCTTGACGTTTTGGGGAAGCGTATCTCAGCATTCTTCCTTGCTATCTCCATAAACGCCTATGATTAACTTAAGTGGGCAAAGATTTGTCTCTTGTCATATACTTCGAAGTTCTATTTACCAAAATATTTTCAAAAGTGCGTCGTTAATGTTCTACTTGTTCAAGCACAACCAGTCTCGGGCATAGAATTATTTAACCACCAAGGTGACACAGTAGTATTCTTCCATTACATTTGTTAGGACCTACTATCAAAGAAAGGGGAGCCATTAGACGAACAAAGTTTCTTTTATTAAGAGGGTAATAGTAGCAATTTATCTAGGTTATGTGAGACCTTGTATGTGAGATTAATTATCCAGTGATGTAACAGCTGCAAGACTCCACCTCAGATAGTGGTAATGGACTTGAATTCTGGCTACAGTCTTTCATGATCATTACCGAGCAATCTGTCGATGTCTTACTCGATTTATATCAAAACGTGTAATCTGTTAATTTTAGTGCATTGGATTTCTGGGTGAGTACAGACAACTACGCGGGGAATGTCAGGAGGTCTACTTCAACATTGCTCGCGCCTGTCATCAGTGCAGTAAGTTTGCTTTAAGTTGGAGCGATTGACTCTCATCTACGATCTCCATCGTTAGTTAACTATTTACTCTCTTTTAGTGCTGGGCCACATTGCCATTCCCTACTACGAGAAAGTCCTCGAAATGGAACCCATTGGATCCACTGAGCAGGAGAAACGAGTGAGTATTTAATTATTTCCTAGTTTGAACGCAAAAAGCCTTATTCGATCCTCTGGTTGGGTAATTTATATGGAATATTGGTGTGTAGGATTGAAATTCAAAAATACTGATAGATTCACTTGAAATCCTAAATACCATGATTAAATGTTGACCTAATGGTTCAAATAATAATTTACTGATTACATGACGACTTAGGTGGTATTTGAATGAGTGAGAGTGCGTAGGCGGATCACAGCTGATTATTCATACGTTTTCCAAACGTTTTTTTGCACCTTCATCTACCTGAATGCTCGATAGGCGCCAATCCATTTGTCACATGACATTTGGTGGTATATCTGCTGTTTTGTGCGTGCAACTCGCGAACTTTACTTTGTTTACTTTCTCTCTGTCTATCTCATTCATTTTCAGTTGATGAATTTAAAAATGGAAGCAGCGTACAATCTGCAGTTACTGTACCAACAGAATCGAAATCCAACTATGGCGAGGTATATCATGCAGAAGTACATGGTTATTGATTGAACCTCCTCGCTTCCCTCTCCCCCTCTCCCCTCCACCCTCATTAACTTTGTACATAGTGAATGACCTTGTATATAAGCGTATACTATTTATATATTCGTTCTTTTCTTGTTTTCTTTATAATCAATGTCATTTAAAGGAGTTTCATGGAAGGTAGTGAAGTCTTATTACCCTCCGTTGGAGAATGGAAGAAAGCGTAGATAAGACGCATGCAGGTGAGTTGACAATAAAGCACTGTTATATGTGCCGTGATACTAATAAGTCAGCGCAATTCTTGATAGATCGGTGAGGTTGAAGAGGAAAGTTGCGTCCCCAGTCCAGTCACAGTCGTTGAAGTTTTTGCGCACTTCGATCGAAGACCGGGCATAAATGGATGAAACGAAGTCTCTTTCTCAACTATTTTTCGAAAAATACGGTGTTCTTTAAAAATGCCAATGATAATAGAGTCTCACAGTAATTTCTAAAGTAAATGTACAAATAATTTCGAATTTTTGATGTTTCCAAAGTCATTATGGTGCCAGAACCACATTGATTTGGATAGAGTTGCCTTTCCAAGAAGATCACCATTTGTCACCATCTCCTGTCAACCAAGCTCGCCCATCCACAATGCTGGATGTGCATGGATGAGAGTTGATCTCGCGACTGACTAGGTAGGCATGAATGTTGGCCACCGCCTCAGTCAGACTGGGTGAGATTACTGAGTATTAGCCTAGCACTTCAAATTCTTGCTGATAAATCTAATTTGCTCAATTTCCCGCGCACTATAAAATTTTGGGATAATGACTTTAGATCCAAGTAATTTTCATGGAGTCGGAAGTGACATGCATGAGCATCTCGATAAGGAGACAACCGATGTTACACCGTGAAATGTCAAATAGTAATAATCGATCTGGGATCAGAATTCTATAGACCATATTCTGGTTGTGTATAATAAAGAACCTAGATCACGATATTCTTTTAGGCAATTATTATATTGAGTCAAAACGAATCGGCCGTGAGCGACTACAAATGACTGGTAAAGTACCTGTCTTAAAACTTAAACTAATTCGGATTTATTTTCCACTACTCCCTCATTATTCTTAAATGGATACTGCACAATAAGGCCTCCAATAAATCTCGGCAACCTTCTCTGGTAAACATCCAAGTATAGTAGGTTGCGCTCGAAATTAGCCAAACTGTCTCAACAGTAATGGGGGGAAAAGGGAGGTCAGGGGGAGGGGAGAGGTTATGAAAGGAGTGAATAGTGCTTACTACGTCCTTTGACTAATTACTCAAATTTTACTTATTAGTATATAGTTGGTGCTACGCTTCTTTGCAGCGAATATTGATTAGTGGCTGGCGAAGAAGGTCTCTGTATTCACAACCGGATTTGTTCCCTACGCGATCAGTACCACGACCGCAGGCGTTGTACACTTCAAAAGACTACCGGCCTTAATCCCATATATAACTGAAATAGGACTCTTCGTGTCCATTTTTAATTTTATGCCAATTTCATTAATAATTTTCTATTTTCCGTGTTCATTTACTTGTCCATTAACAAGCAAATTAAATCGAAAAAAATCATTCACAATGATTGCTTCATACCCTTGGTTACGAAAGGAGTAGTGGAAGTATATGAAAGATTAGGCACGAAATTGAAAGGTTACTCTTAAGGTCGCTAAGACTAAACTGTAATTGCGTATTCTAAATAAACTGGACTTGCGTGGGCAAATACTCACAACTTTTAATAGTAAAGCAGAGTATGACTAATAGACTTGCCTAGTTGCAGAAACAAACAAACTGTAGGAGGAGTGGTAAGAACAAGTATCAATAAACTCATTTCTTAAAGATGAGTGAAGGGGGATTAACATATACAGGGGAGAGAAGAAAGAGACCGTCTTAAGGCAATAATCGCAGTTGGGTATATTTGGGGTTCGAGGCACTCTTTGCTCTGTACTGGGTGTTGGATAGTTCTTTAATAGATAAGTGCTTGATAATACCTAAAATATGAACAATTTTAATGCATTTTTCTGAGTTGACAAAATCTCCAGCTTCATGTATCAAATACTCCAAACATCTTTACCAACATTCGCTCCTCCTAGAAGTATGCTCTACGTTAGATTTGTGCAAAACAAAGATTAAACCCAGGAGGAATTTAAGATTTAAAATATGCGCGGTAACGAGCGATTTCTACCAATTTTCTGAGCCCTAAAAAATGGTCTAACTCGATGGCAAACAGAAATTTGATATTTAAGACTCGAAGTCAGTTTAACGCATCGAAATTAATGGTGACACCCAAATCATTATACCTTTAAATAAGTCCCAAATAAGTCGTTTCCTCCTCTTCTTAGCATAGCTGTCTAAGCGCAAATAAATCCATTGATCAGTAACCATGTTCACATACTGAATGGATCCAATGACTGCTGTTCTTGTGCTTAAGATAAACAATGAAAAGTTGTTTCGCATATTAATGCATGTCCCATGACTGATGGGGGTCTATAAATTCAGCCTGCAATGCACCAAATTGCACTACACACGTGTAGACAATGGCTCATTCACTCTGGACACAATTAGGGTATCTTGTTGCCACTGCCTTAGTGGTCTCCAGTTTGGAGCTCACTTTAGAGCCCGACGAACTTGTAAGTCTACTAAATTATCAGGTTTATGTGGGGTATATCTAGTTTTAATCAAGGAGGCATATCATTTCTAGGTTAAAGCGCAACGCGAAAGCTCAGGAAAATTTTTCTACTATGATTCAATTGCGGAGACTATAATGCTCAATCGTAGCTTGCTTGTATACAGGCAAGATAATTACGAAGATTGGTCAGCATGGAGTCCTTGCTCACCCCATACCTGCTTGGAGCATCGATATAGACGTTGTAAAGATAATTCTTACAAACAGACAATCAACTACCCATCCATGAATAGGCGAATTTGTCCATTCAAGTACTTGGTTGAAGAAAGACCCTGTGAAGATAAATCTATTTGCCTTGCCAATGGTAAGCTGAAAGTGAGATATATCGGCGCTGAAATGATTTATAAGTAATGGATTCATTTTTATATCACTAAGCGAAACCGTCACAGGAACTTAAGAGAATGGACGCTATCTGTGGAATTCGTGCTTCGACTGATGACGACCCAAGGAAGAAGAAGAAGGCTAGTAGGAGTCACAGAATCTATGCAGATGATGAAGAAAGTCTGACGCGGCCGTATCGTGAAAGACGAAGTCGATACGAGATGAAGATCATAGGCGGAAAATCAGTAAAATCAATGAGCTGGCCATGGAATGTAAGTTTGAATTTATTATTTTTTGTTTAATTGTATGACCTAACCGATTTCGAAATCCGATTTTTAAAACCAACTCTGGTTAAGCACATACTTTTGAATAAGTTTCATTAGCATATCAATAAAATGTTGGCCAACTTTAAATAAAGTTGAAAGGTCTACTTTAATGGCGTTAACTTGTATCATTTCAATGTATTTAAAGTAACATGTTCAAAGTTGTCTAATCAAAATCCCCTCAAATTAGAAATTGCACTCCATGATGCTCGCAGAAGGAGGACAAACGGTAATCTTACTTTATAATCTTCATCTTTCCTATTTGTGCGTTTCTTTCCACTGCTACTAAGGCGTTCACAATATTTCGATCTTAATTTGTTCACAATAATAAATGTCTCGCTCCTTAGGTTGGAATCTACAGGACTGCCAACTACAATGAATCCGAGGGTTTGATACCCCTCAAAGCCAACAATATCATTTGTGGTGGAACGCTCATTACTCCTAAGTGGGTTCTAACGGCAGCTCACTGCTTGAAACCAATTCTGGGTTCAGCAGTTGACATGCAACAGGGAGTTCCACTTGAATTAACTACAGAAGAAATGGCGCCAATTTCGATGATCGTACGTGCTGGAGACAGCGTTCTCGAGGGAACAAGAGATAGAAATGAACAAGAAAGTGATCATGTGGTTGCCCAAGCGGTAATTCATCCCGAATGGGTGTCCCAGAGACGCAACAGCCCGTATGATATCGCTCTTCTAAAGTTGGCAAAGCCGGTGGACATTGGTAAATGAAAGCATCAGTGTTTAATAATGCTAGTGAAATAATTTAAGTAAGCGGTATTTGTAAAATTCTATTGTAGATAACTCCGACGTTGGAGTAGCCTGTTTGCCAAAAGATGGGGATTCTCTACCCTCAGAAGATGCGATTTGCTATACTGCCGGATGGGGAGGTACTAAAACTCCCCGACGAATGTCCTACTGGGACTTCATTCCATTCTGGTCTTTTGGCAATTGGGAACGTAGCCAAAAGAAATCAGACTCATTGAAACAGATTCGTCTTAATATCGAATCCCAATATAAATGTTTCCCTGATGAGGAAGAGGAAAATGACGTCCAAATCTGCACTGAAAGTTCGGATAAGGTGAATATGGTTGATTGATTGAACTATCGCCTCTTTTACTTATATATATTTTCAACATTTAAAGTGAAATGCTTTTCGCCTCTTAGGGTGCCTGCCCTGGAGATACAGGAGCAGGACTTTTCTGTCGAAACGAAGAAGATGGTAAATGGTACGTCTACGGCGTGTTGGGATCTGAACCTCTTCGATACTGCAAGCAAAAGAACTTGATCTATAATTCAGTGGAGAGCGTCGCACAGTGGATTAATAGATATGCCGTCTAAATCCCTTGATAATACTGACATTATTTTACTCCTAAAGCCTTGCCATTGTGAAGCATAATGATTATCTTTTGATTCAAAAAGTTTTCATTAATAGAATTCCTTCAGCCAACATTGTCTATTAGAAATGAGGTACATGGGTAGGGATGAACTGTTTGTAGGATTCAGGTAGGATCGGAATATTTTCAGTCATAGAGAGTAGCAGAGGGAGAAGACTTGGAGATGGCCGGTTGAAAGTGGAGGCTTCTTCAGAGGAGGATTAGAAGGATAAGCTTTAAGAGAGGTTAGTTATAAGTTTTTCCAAGCTGTTTCCATTCTCGCAGTTGGCATGATTAAAGTGCAGTTAAAAAGTTCGAGACTAATCAAATTTAAATTATGGGGTAGTCATATACGCTCAAGTTTTATTCTCATTTACTTTAATATTGACTCACAGTAAGTTTGAGAGTTATGCTTGCGACGTGCGAATTCCCGATACTTGGGATCTCTCCTGGAGCAGATTCGGATTTATCCATTTTCAGCCAGTTTGAAATTTACCAGAGGTTCTGTTGTTGCAACAATTTTTCGGTGAAGACTAGTCCAAAGATTAGGCCTGGTCTTTAGCATTACACGGCAAGTTTTCTATGAAGAATCTTTTCGATCAACATTTTAACATGCTGGCATCAGCTGTATTTTGGATGGCCTTCAATATAGTGCCATCCTCTTTGTCATTAGTAACATATTTGAGAAAGGATTTTATAGCTGGATGCTCCAGTTTTAATCAAAAGTAAAATTGATTCAGGCCTTACCAATGTCCTTTTAACTTTGAACACGTTTCAATCGATGGATTAGAAGTAGGATACTCTGACGAGCTTATCAGTTGGTAGTGAAACTGGCAGATCAATCACTCTAGTCTGACACAGACTGATGAAAATCAAGCATGTCAAACCTTAATGTTGCAACCGAAACATGAGTGGTGACCATGTGACGTGATTCTTCTCTCTCTCACTTTTCGCAACTTGTTCGGTGATTTTTCTCCTTCTCTAAAAAGTTTCACCAATTCTTACTCTTTGCGCCAAAATCAAAACCTTTGTTCTCTTCTCAACCTTAGATTGCCCAATGAAGCAGAATTTGCTGTGAATGGGATAGCCACTTCTTTTACTTTTATTATTTTCCACTCAAGGAGGCCATTAATTGAGGAAGATCTTCCAAGTTGAAATAGTTTTTAACATGGCACTTCTGCCCTCCCAACCGATTTCTTCGCAGGAGTGAACAATATCGTCGAAAACTCTTATGGTGCATTTAGAAGTGTTGTCATTAGTCACCTCTCTGAATCACAACAAACACGTCTGCAATACACGCTTTCACAAGTTTAACTATGAGATAGCACTCCTCAACTCCTTCACCGCATGAAATTCCTTGTTCACGAAATTAAGGTAGACAAAATTATTCCAAGACAGTTATAGATGAAATGTCTTCCTCATGACCACATTCCTACCTACCAGCTTAAGCTCTACTATTAGCCACATATTTATGCATTTTAAACTCCGGTTCCCAGCCTTGTTACCTAAAAACAGCTTGATATCCTCACCAAACCATTAGGGAAACTAGCACTGGTAATGACAGACGCCTAATCCTGTGTTGGCAGACCATTCTCTTGACTTCTGTGACAATTCACTAGCCAATCTGAAAAACGAAATCAAATCCGCTACTACTTCAAAAGATGGAACTAATCCAAAAGTGTCAGGATGGCTTCAAATACCTAAAGTTGACACATAGGCTATGAACTTAAATGCTTTCTTCATATCACTGATCTGACCTTCCAAACGACAAGCAACCACTTGCCCAATCTCCATACATCTCCTTTTTGTACTTGGACCTTCTAACACCATGAATTGAACATGGCAGAGTCATTTGAACTTAACATGCTAAATGACATCTATTACGGAAGTTCCAGCGACGAAATTTAATACCGATCTATTCCAAACCGATATATAAGAACACTTCCATCGCAGGTAACTCCAATCCTATACATGGGGATATTCATGACTATCTACCAGAACATGCCAGTGCTCAATAAAGGAAACGAAAGAGGAAGACACCAGCTAACAAGAACTGTCTCGACTAGCTACCCAATATAGGAGCCACAAACGACAGCTTCTACTGTGGAGAATCACGAGACTTTTATACAGTTGTTAAGTTTCATTTGATAGATAATAGCTCACATAGCTTGAGGTCCCTTGGAAAATTTCTGATATATATATGTATATACCTTTGGTGGTTATTTATTTGCTAATATTTCAAGTAGAACTTTGACAAATTGGCATTTAAATTACTGTTTGGAAAAAATTAAACGCTGTCGTATGAAATCGAATTTGTATGTACATCTACCTTCTTTGATGGCATATCATAACCACACATAATTCCACAATACAAGCATTAAGATCTGATCTTTTCTCTTAACTTAGATTTGATGCTGGACTTAACTGTTTGATTTATCGAATTGGCAAATTTTTTAGCATAATTCTTAGTCGAACAGAAGGAATTCCAATTATAACCATTAAGTTAGAGCATATTAAATAAAATAATAATAATCATTATTAAATTCATAGATATTAAAAGTAAACTAAACATAAAAATGCTCGTTTCTTTTGTGTTCGTTCATAAAGGTGGAAGTAATGCACCACACAATCGGAAAGTGCAAAGAGTTCTTGACCTTAGGTGTGTTTTCTGCAAGAGAGGCCTGTACTCTGAAACCCAAATTTGTGCTCATTCCAAGACCAATTCTAGACCAGTCATGGTTTCCATTTATGATATATTTGTTCGGAAAAATGTTGAAGTGAAGTGTGCTATGTGCTTGGTCAAACACCAATGTCTATTCGAAAATGTCAGTTACATAGCCTATCTGGATTTCAGTTTTGCTTCAATACATTTGCTAATATTTTTCTCGCCAATTTGCCTAAGATTTGTTTTTCACAGAAACCGAAAACATCAAATAACTATAGATTGTACAAGACCTAACACAAGGATGCATGAATTTGGCTTCGTTTAATAGTTCAAATTATTCAATTAAATGCAGTGTTCTCTGTTTCAGCGCTTCCAAGATACAAAAATTTTTATTTCTAAAGTGAATCTTTACTCCTATTTTACCCCTACATTTAATCAGGCAAATATCACATAAGTGGAACCCATGACTGGTCTAGAATTGGTCTTGGAATGAGCACAAATTTGGGTTTCAGAGTACAGGCCTCTCTTGCAGAAAACACGCCTTAGGTCAAGAACTCTTTGCACTTTCCAATTGTGTGGTGCATTACTTTCACCTTGATGAACGAACACAAAAGAAACGAGCATTTTTATTTTTATTTTGCTTTTAATATTTATGAACTTAATAATAATAATTTTATTTAATATGCTTTAACTTAATTGTTATAATTGGAACTCCATCTGCTCGATTAAGAATTAGGTTTTCTTTCTCACGCGTTTATGTGATACGATTGATTCCAAAGTAGACACAACCCACATAACTGGGTCGTCTGCTCCTTCACTTTCAGGAGAAGTAAACAATTGGAAACATCAGGTCAATAAGGAAATGTGTAGGTGCAGACATTGCGTCGGCGTTCTCCAATTTCTATCTCCCAAATTTATTTCGAGACTTCGATATATTAAATATACTAAATTTTCACCTTGTCATTTACAATAAGGAAAAATTTACCATTTCATCAAAAGGAATACTTTAAGTAAATTTACTATTAAATTGAGTTAAGCTAATCTGCAAGAAACTGAACTTTTGAGAAGTATTATTGTTTAGTCATATATTTCACATTACCCTCAGTTCGAGTTCCTAGTATGCAAACGGCTCAGTTGTAGTCATTAAAGCACACTTAATTGAAATTTCGATTACTTATCATTGATGCATGACAATTCTGCATGAACAATTAATTTTATTTGTGAATCATCCATTTCTTTCCAGTTACTATGGCCGCTCAAATGAGAGAGAATGAGGTAGTGGAAATAAATCGATCATTAATTGGAGATGGACTTAGTTGAAAATTATTTCTACTTATCTTAATGTCAATTACCCTTTCTTTTCGTCTAAAAAGTTCCATTTTTCTCATTTAATCTTCCTCTAAATAGTTATAAAACTTATACATTAACTCAGCCTGTCAATTTGATATCACCACTAGAGAAATGAAAATTAAAGTAAAAAAATTGATGTGATATGAATATGAATTAGTTTTCCCATCTAAGAAGCTCTTTTAGAAGAAATGACCACCTTCAAATATGCCGAGATGTGATTGGATGGATGAACCTATAAAAGGCCACAGTAAAGACAGCACTCGATGTACTTTCAAAATGAGACTTTTCATCTTGCTGTGCTTTGTCGTTACAATCTGGGCCTGTATAACATTGGATGGTTTTAAAACCAGTACGTACGCATCATTATTTAGTGATTGGAATGTGCTCTCTACTTTTAAACATTGCACAGTATATTTAATTACTTTATAGTACCATAATGCCTATGTTTCATTATAAAAATATTATGTTAGCAATAATTTAAATTTAAAACATTCTATTTTTGTAAAATTATTTGAATAACTCAAATTGAAATGTTCTTTTTGAAGGAAAAGGGGAAACTTGCGTATGCAGACTAATCGTTTATTAATGGACATTCATGATGTGTCATTTATCAAATGCTTTGTTGAGTGTTGCACACTCTTTCAATGAAACGTTTCCGAATTGCAATATATACATATAGGCGCTGGCCTTTGTGAATATCAGGAATAAATCAGTGGAGCAGTTACCCTAACTAAAAAATCGAAATAATGCGTACTTCACTAACGTGCTTTGTTTGGATTACACAGTTGATAAAAAAAGATTTTCTGATGACCAGGGAATAATGCGTGTGTTGTGTTATAGAGACAAAGGCAACCGGAGGAAATACAGGTGCGTTTTTTAGTAAAACCCATATTCTATTCATTTATAACCCCAAAATAACACAGGTTTACATATTCGGTTTAGAGAGTATCTTTCGAACCCTCAGATAGAATCCTTAAATATGCTCAAATTTTGTTGCCTTAATGCCCAACTATCCACACAGTAATGGTTGACTCGTTAACTTGATATACTGAGTTAGTCATCTTGAACTGGCATTTGTCCGCATCAATGAATATTTCCCAATTTTATCAATAATATTTTTAAAAAATAAAATTAACATCAACTAGCCTTGATAGTCATATTGGATCAATTGAATGAAATCTTCAATTGAAACGTCGAATTTTAATTCCACTTGAATTGTTAATTACCCTGGTTCATTCAAATGTCTCATTGATGACCCAATACAATATATTCCTTGTGGAAAATTAGAATTGGTTAAACAATGAATATATATAATTTCAGTCTTCGTAAATAAACACTAAGAATGCCGTCATTAATTAAATTGAAAATGTTATCTGCACTAATTGCTCGTATATAATTTGAGATTCGACGTCAATAAAATGCAAATTTTGCTTTTAGAGGAAGACACAGATGATTCTGGTAAGCAAAAATCGATTAGAAAATAATTCATACCAGGTCTTTGTGGTGCAAAAACTTAATGAATTTTTTTCTTTCCAATTATAATCCCAGGACAAAACGGTACGTTGCGAGTTTGATATTGATTTCCCAATTTCGACTAAACGTAAACATAGAGTTGTGCTGATTCCATCGCGTAGTCACAATTCGTGCCATCAACCCTGTTGAACTCTTTTGATCAACTTATACAGACTGATAGCTTCTTAATAGACATTTTTGGTGTATTCTTTATATGGCTTGTTAAGTGTTGAACACACTTTCAATGTAACGTTTCCAAATCTCATTACATACAAATTAGCATTGGTCATTGTGATTCTCATAAAAAACCAGTGGAGCTGTTACACTTGCGACCAATTCAAACTAATGCTTACAGCACAAACGTGTTTATATTTGATTGCGAAAGTGTTGGTTGGTGGAACAAAGGATTATCTAATGACAAGTGATTTATGAGTTTGCTATGTTTTAGATGACCCTGGAGCATATGAATTTGAAGGTGAGTTGCATAAAAAGATGCATTGTCACATATTTTAAAACCTAAAATTGCATACTTGTGTGTATGTGTGTGAATTAGGAAATTACGAATCCTATATGCATTTCATAATTTAAGCTCTATTTGCTATGCCTGACGGTTATGGAATGACAGGTGAATAATGAGTGCGTTGTTTTTTAGTGGAAGAGACAAATGATGAAAGTTCAGGTACGTTCTTAAATATTAAATATTTAAATCGAAATATATCGAAATATATTTGCATGAAATAGCATTACACTACTACTGTGTCATATTTCATTTGTCAAGTCTTGATGTCTACAGATCGATGAAATTGGCTTTTTATTTTAGAGGGGCATGTGAAGGTGCCAGGTAAGTTACGGTTGGAGAATTTCATTCCTTGAAACACTACTCTGGCTTCACACATTACATATACGCGTAAATAACGAAACTGAAGTCATTTTCGTAAGAGATAGGAGATTGATATGACAAGTTCTCTTCTATTTAGTATTGTGAATGATCTTTGTTTGCAAGGTGTGCAAGGTGCAAGTCTCAGTGCTTTAGAATACGTATTTGCAACAATTTAATTATTAAAATACTTTTCATTTTAGAATCTAAAAAGTCACCACCTAAAGAAGAAGAAGAACATCACGAAGTGACAAGATTTTAGCAATTTTTTTCACTTTCTTGACATTGTAATAATTCATAATTGTGCTAGCTATATCTTGGATGTCTCTATGTTACTAATAAACGGTATGATTGAATTCAAAATGTCACTTTTATGATAAATTGTGCCTTTTTTTAAATTACAACAAGCAGTAACTTTCCTCAATAAAATAGTGATTGGCACAGAAACATAGCACTGATATAAATAAGAACTTATTGATTTAGAGTTGAATTGGGAGGTACTGGGGCACATTTTTGTAGATCGTGGCAGGACAGTTTTTGGGGATGTACACAGATAGTAGAGTAGGGGAAGCCAAATAATGAAGATACAAAACTCAGATGTCTTCTCATGACTTTAGACCTGTCAGTGAATGTTGATCATCAAGTATGGTTCTGGACAATGCATGGAATTCCAATCACAGTTCTCTTAAACAACTTCTCATTAACAAACTAATTGGAGTTGACAAGGGAATTATTACAATAACACACAATCACTATATAAGAGCAATTTAATATTTATTTTATTCGTTTGCATGGATGTGAGATCGCGAATGAATCCTCTTTCTGCTTATTTAGACTCGAGAAATTTTACTGAATGCCCACCTCAATACTTTTACTTCAAAGCAGAGAAACGATAATCAAAACGAAAGCGTGTGCCGAATGAGATAATTTGAAAATCAATGTAGCCTAAATGCAACTTGTTCATTTGCTCACCATATCTTGCTGAAGTCATTTGGGGTGCTGAGAGAGGAGGGAAGATGGCATTTATCTTCAACTACTCTTCTCTACTGAGAAAATAAGGGCAATTTGGTGGAGTGGAAGTAGAGATATATGACTGGTTGAACAATATTGAAAGTGATACGTTCTTTTAGTGAACGGGATTGAAGCCAGCATAAATATTCCACTGGGCTGCCTGCCAATATTCAATGTCAATTTTACCACCAGCATTCATAGTAACATACTCATTATATTCAAAGCAATCGTTTTAAGATTCTCTACTCTCAAATTCCATCCAAAGCTATTGTACATCACGCTGACAAGTCGTTCTGCTGAATGGATTTTACTTCCGTAGAGAGAACCACGCATATATAGTAGAAGTTAATGGAGTAGATGAATACTAGCAGTAAAAGGAGCAGCACCATCAAATTCCCGAAGATCCATGCTTGTGGAAAACACTTGTAAGGAAGAAGACCTCAGGAGTGCACTGCAGGAAGATGCGTTAGATCTAACTCAAATGTATGACATCCAAGTGAATCGGATGTTGTGGTTATATACAATTGTGTTATTAGTAGTCTAGGATCACAAATATCTTTTTACAAAAGTGGATTATTAGTCAAATAGTCGTTGCTTGCAAATACCATGACAATGAAGGAAATAGAATTTAATTTTACTAATAGTATCGAAATACATTTGAAAGGTGAGTGTTCTTTTATAAATCTGAACATATTACAATTACTCATAATTATCATTTAAACTCACATGCACAAATGAACAATGAATGCAAGGACGTATTGATCGATGCGAATGCTGTTTCATGAAAGGAAAAATTGTAGCCGCTAAATATCAGGCAGTTCTGTTGATCCCCAATTTATCTCCATTAGTAGGAAAATGAGAACATTTCATGCGTGGTAACAATGCCATCAAAGCCCTGCTGAAAACTCCCACTTCGTTAACGTAACGAGTGTATACTCATGTTTATACCAAGGTGAGTCAAATGTTCTCAGACAAATTCCATTATTTATTTATTTAACAAGTGATTACATTATATTTTGAAATTTGAAAACGTTACGTTGAAAGAGTGTTCAACACTCAAAAAACCATATAGAGACCATAACAAGTAAATTCATTAAGAGACAATCAATAGGCATAAATTGATTAACTGAAGTGCAAAAATATAGACAGTGAGAATGGATGGAATTGGCACAACACATCCCCCAATGTATGCAAACAAAATGTCAAGATAAGAGTAAGATCAATTTATCTTCAATTGGCATTATGTTAGAAGATCAATTGAATATTAGAATAAATCAGGAATTTGAGCAATTCGAGTGAAATTAAAAAGTCGACGTTTCAATTAAAGGTTTCATTCATTTGATCCAATATGACTATAAAGGATAGTTGATGTTAACTTTACGTTTGCAAGTATAATTTTGAAAAATGAGAGATATTCATTGATGCAGACGACAGTGTTGAATTGAAGGGTATTTTCTCGATCTATGAATCATGAAATTCGAAACAAAATTCAAGATTCATAACTCACGGTCATCATAATTGTATTCCTCTGAAAGGAGCATTTTTTCATTCAAAACATCGCAGAATGTGCTCTGGTAACTATTCCACAGTACTGCAAATACTAATTCGTGATTAATAACAGATTAGGTCAAGGTTATGAGTCAACTAAAAGTGTGGATAATGTGGCGTTAAGTAATTGGAATTCGATATTTCCAAAGAACTATGTCCATTTCAAATTCTTCAATGGAAATAAGCTAGATTAGGTTATATAATTTAAATTTAGTCAAATCAGAGAAATGAGTAGTTTAGACGATTTCAACATGAAGGAGTCTAGGTATTTTGCCTACGTTGAAGGTGACATAATAACACGTTATTTCAACTTTCGCCCCCTATTCATCGAGTATGTAAAATTGCTTCAAATCTTTGCATTTCTTCAATTGACAATTCGATGCCTCTGGATTAATTCACACAGAAATAAATCTTTCAGGACTCAATTGATCAATCTATAAAATGCTTACGATGTGTCATTCAGAAGCCCAAAGTAGTGTTTCAAAGTATGCAATTCGAGAATGTTTACTTATCTGGTGGGGCCCAAGACCAGCCAAAAGGTGAAAATGATTTCATGGAATTGTAGAACATCGAGATTTGTCAAATGAATTGGAGTACAGATGTATTGAAATGTAAGATGTCACAAATGGAGCCCAACTATACATTCTATTTGAGAATTTGCTCGATACTCTTTAAACCAAATCCAAGAATGCTCACATGCGTCAATTGTAATTTTTGATGAAAAACACAACTGCTGTTTCCACTTCTTACACTTCAACTAAAATATAGTTCTCTATTTATATACAGGAAATCAGATGGACTACGTTACCCTTAGTTGCCAATTTTCCAATCCAATCAAAAGCCAATTGCGAAGCCGGTTCCATTTTGAAATGTAGTTTAAGAAAGTGCTGGAAAATTCGTTCATGAGAGTTCAAAATTCAACTAACCATATAACGGCTTTCAATTTTTATGAATTCAATAACCATGTACTGTAATATATTTGCTTTAAATTGGGATTCCTCCAATTCGAATAATTTTTGAATGTGTCTGGAGGTTCGTAATCTCCTACTCAATAAACTCACAAAAGTATGTCACTTTAGGATTAAATATGCGTGACAACTCCATCTTTTCATAATGCCCAGGTCTTCCGGTTGCGTCTAAAACATTGCACACTCATTCATCACGATTCATGAGATAAAACTTTGCCCCATCAATTCACACTTTTGCAGTCCAATTGAAACACGTTTGAATTTATTGTTAGAGTAACTGCTCCACCAGTTTATTTATGATATTTTCGATGGCAATTGCACATACGTATAGATTGTGATTTGGAAACGTTACAATGGAAGAGTGTTCAACACCCATCAAGCCGTATTAAAGGGACACCTAAAATGACCATTATTTAACCATCAGCCTCCACAAATTAGTTAAGTGGAGTTCAACAGGATAAACGTGGCGAAGTGTGACCACGCGATGGAATCGACACAAGTTGGTTGATATTTCAAGGATGAGACATCGCGAGATGCTCATTCGTGACCACGAATTGCTGTGTTGCGTTTTACTTTGTTCTGGGAAAAAATTGATTTCTTCAACTCACCGATCTGTTCAATTAAGTAATTGTTTTGGTTGACTTATTAACCTAAAATATAAAAGCCATATTAATTAATTCTAACTTATCTTTTAAATTACACTTCGATGGTTCTTTATCTTCGGTAGGATTTGAGAAGTGCAGGTACTCAGGTGTTAACTGTGACTAATGAAACTACTCAAAATACAAGATTGAATTTTCTGGAACAGTGTTATGTGTTGGTGGAAAATTGTATTTAGTGTGACTAACCAGTTGAATTGGAATACTATTCAGCTTGGATCTTTAATCGTACGAGAAATAAATCAAACTTCTGCTAAATTCAATTAATAAGGCTTTGGAATTTGATTTTTGTTATAACTAAATTGCTGTATTTCACATTCGGTTAAAAATAGGCAGTCAATATGAAAGGACGAACTTGTGGGACACGTCATCGCATGAGCGAGCGTACAGCGTGACTTGAAGGTGCGGCCGTTCAACTTCGCGTACGAATTGAGTGTGGGGACACAGCCAATGGCCAATCAAAAGCCGCCGCTCGTTTTACTTAATTAGCCATTTCGAATGACTAGGCTTCATCCCTTGTTACACTCCACGCCATGCATGTCTAGAATAAACGTGTTCTCTGGATACCTCTGTCTTCTTAGCTTTGCAATAGCCTAGCTAATTCTGGGAGTCTTACGGACTAGGAGAAACTGCCACTGAGGTTTCTGAGTACAGTCAGGCTTAGTTAGGTAGCTAATCCGCTACAAACTTCAAATAACAAAATGTTCGTATTTGATAATAATTTAATCTCCTGTCTTCTTTTAAATTACAGTGAAATACTATTTATAAAGTTATAAGTGTAAGCGATTCGTAAAACTGCTTTAATTGGGTCAAAATACAAATTTGTTTTGGTAAGTTATGGGCTCGGTTCCATTCTTTCACCAGAGGAGCTGAGGACGCGCTGTTATTTTATGATTTTCAATAACTTGTTCCGTAAATATTATTCCCTAAGTGCTCAAATTTGAACATTAGCCCATCCGAAATTAATTTTCTTAAATTTTTGCGAATGTAAACCATCAAATTGACAAAGATAGGTTGTTTCTATGAAACAGCTAGACCCCAACAATTGACGTTCTATCAGGAAGGATTTTCCGAATGGGCATCTGAAGATCGTTACATCCATATGACGCTCAACGTATCTTCAACTTTGCAGTATGAATTCTTTCACACAACATAGACCAGTTTGATAAAGCAACAATCAGTTTTTTATCAGTAGTTTCTAACATGTTAGTTTCTGAGAATTTCATGTTTTCCTGCTTTTATATCTCACCTGCTCATTTTTCAAGCTTGCCAAAATTTAAAAAAATTGAAATAATTTTTAAGCTATAATAAATTTCAATCAAATAACGTAATAACTTAATAATAAAACAAAGAGCTCTTTTTATTTTTAGTTTTCTTGGTTAGTAACCTTCATGAACACCTTATTAATCATTCTGCCAGTTCAGAAGATTATAAAATTGCACTTTTTTTCTAATATGAATTCACTTTGATAGCCTCTAAATGAATTTTAAATTTTGTAAGTAAAAATATTTTTTAATATTTAACAAATTGACCCGTACGCAGTATAAAAAGCATACACTTCAAAGGTTCTAGTATTTAATTCGAGTTAATTTTTCTATATTCTAACCTATTGGATTCCTCCTACTTCCCTTTTCCCCTTCCTGTTAATCTATCACCTAGCTTGCTTGCCATATTGTGCTTTCAGATGCTTCAATTCATTGGAGACTTAAGTTATTTAATTAATCAATATCACTGCTTTATTTGTTATTTGTTAATTTGTTTTTAAAAACTAAGTATTCAAGTATCCGATTTCTCTTCTAGGCCCTCCTATCTGCTCGTTGATCCACGATAGTTCATGATACTTCTATAAAGGGCAAATCTAATACCTGTGAAGTCACACATTAACAATGAGGCAAAAATGCATCAAAATTTATTGACTCAATGAAATTATGATAACATCCACTTGAAATGCAAAAATTGCGTCTATTTCATTCACAAAATTTGAACAAGCGTGAAAAGGCAAATGTTAATTGCCAAACATTGAAGAGCATAGCAACCATGATCGTCGAAAGTTTCAAGTGGAAACATAGGTATATACATAGAGTAAAGTACACCTTGAAGGTGGTAAATTTTTGTAATGTCAGCGTAATTGTTTGGACCAAATTTTGGAATGTTAGGAAGCTTAAATAGAATATAAAATTGAAAATAATCTTAGTTAAACAAATTCCATCATCAAAGTGGGAATGATGAATAACTTGAATAGAAAACATGAATAAGTATCTTCATTGATCTTACTGTTAAAGCAATGCCAAACTGCTACATTGATTAAGTGTGTTGAGCCCACCTAAATAAGACATAGGCTGAAGGAGAATGGAACGCTCCTTAAAATTCGAATTGCTTCCCACTTATTAATGTAATAATTAAAAGTGTAAATGTAAGTCCAATTTTGTTTAATACTCATTTTAACCTGTTTTCTGATATTTAGTTTCTATCAAAATAATGGCATTATTGAAGGCCATAGACATGTGTTTACGATTGGAAAAGTACAAACTTGCCTGTTTAAGTAACTCAGACCTCTACATAGATTCATGGTCGCTTTTCATCTCCTGTCACTGACTGTAGTGGAGCTCACAGTCATAGTATAGGAAATAAATTTATTGATTTTCTTCATCTTATACTAATTGTTATCATAGCTGGATCCTCTCCCACATTAGTTCTTCTCACTCACACTTTATAGACCAAGTATTCACTTGTAATTCTTATACTAAATATAGAAATCTCGTTTGTTCATTCTTTTCAACTCACAAATTATCCGACATTTTTAACTCGGAATTGTTGAGGCGAGTTATTGCAATTGAGTTTTTTTCTAGAAATATCATGAAAGGTTACTATATATGTAAAATTAAATAATTTAACACTTTAATGAAATAAAACTGAATTAGACCTTATTCAATCCAACTTTAATATAGTCTAATATTGAAGGATGACTCTACGCACACTTTGCGAAATTATTCTTCTAAATGAAAATACTTTGGCCTTTCATCTACAAACTGTCATGTCTAGTTGAGTTTATCGATGCGACTTTTTTATGACTGTCCGTTTCATTGAAACATACAACTACATTCATAACACTTTGTATTTCTTTTCACCCACTCACACACTCACGCACGCACGCACGCACGCCTGCCATTGCCCTCTGCTCATACCCTCTCCTTTCACCTCCTCTCTTGCCCATACTTCCTGCTCTCTCAAATACTCAACATCGTTTATTCAAAACACTGATCCACGCAAATCTTCCTTTTCTACTTTCTGTTTCCACTCTTTGTTGGTGTAAACTGATAGCTTTAGACTTAGCCACAACAATCTACTTCTAGTTCATTAGTTCCTACAATACGAAAACTCATCAAACTGATGATCCTGACATGGATGCCCTAAGCAACACTACCGAGCAAATCACTTGAGCCAGTGATCGTAGTACATGTTCGTTTCCACTGAATTGGCAGTAGGTGAACCATGTGAAGCTGTTCATTTTACTGTCATCTATTTCATTTGCTTTGAGCTGTGGAAAAGCATTGTTCTTTCAGCATAATTATGAAATAAGTGGTCTTTTAAGAAGAATCCCGATGATTTGATGGAAAGCATTTTATTTCGAAACCATTTTAAACCATCCACATATATGTGTAACCAAATGAATGAAGACTTTGCTGCACTCCACTGAAAATCGTGGGCTTCATTCCCTGTGTACGGGAATGTCTCTAATCGAATCAGAACTTTGGCCTCAGCATATGATGCGGAAAACAATAAACAATTGGCTTAATTATATTGTTCATTTAAGTAATCCAACTAGCCACAAATAAGTAGAAATCGTGTTTAGCAGAGTTTTCCTGGCGCAATTTCAACAAAATAAGTTTGACTACATCAAAGTAGTGAGAATAGAGCTGCCAGACCTTTCAGTGGAAAAATTGAGTAATTGTGGACGTAATTAGCTCCACATCACAGCAACAGAGATCGCCAGTTGGCTGCGAGGCCTCTACACTTACTCGCAATCTGTCCGACAGGCGGCACTGAGTTCCCTTCCCACAGATGGATATGCGAACCGCCTCTAAAGCTAACATGACTGCTATGACGGTTTAACCAGACAGCTGCTAATCTACTGGTAATTTGGGAGAACCCTTTCCGTGACTTTGGTAGAAAAGTCATGTGTCAGAAATCAATGTAATTTAATATTGTACAAACTTTTGCTGTCGACATGTTAAACGTTCTTGCAATAGAGGTGGCAATAATTGTCGTAATTCAAATTGATTTACAATTCTATGATGACGTAGCTGTCGATCAGAGAAATGAGGAAAGTACTTCCTGATATATTGTTGCTTGAAAAGACTGGGGAGGAGCGTTTGGTTGTTTTAGTAGATACGGGAGTCTGGATGAAAAATAGTATTAGAGTTAATGATTTGTAAAGAACTTCATTGAAAATTCAATTAGGAAATTAAGCAGTTCAAGTAATTCATGGGTTGAAATGGGATAGTTTGATAGTCTGCCATTCACACATAGCTATAAAATTTTTACTTAGATAGCAAACGGTCTTTTCTAGTCTTCATATTATTTTACTTAAAAACTCTGATGTTCCCATCTTCAAGAGTTGCATTGAGAAGGCCCATGTTTAAAGAAACTATAACGAAGTTACAGAAATAAAACCGCGCAGAATTTGAGCCTAAAATCGATTTAGAAGGCAATAGCTTTATCCAAATAAATAAAAATTTAGGACCATTCTGATGACCTAATTCTGTTTTAGTACACATCGAGTTATTTTTTGAAAATTGATCCATGTGAAGCGCTATTAAATTTTAGTTACAAAAGCCTCTGTCACTAAAAATAGCTTATTCATGAAAATGAAAAGTCATTTTTCAAATGCAATCTTTCCTTCGATACGAGGTAAGTTGATTTACTATTGGTGAGCAAGCAATTTTAACACCGTAAGTTAGCAAAAGTCTTTCTAATCTACAATTAAAAGTGATTTTCATGCTAACATTACTTCACCTCATTATATTGGTATTACTTAAAAAAATCAGTATCTCCTATAATTCAATTTGGTACTATAATAATTGGTTCACCCAAGGGTAGCAAATGACTTTCTTTAATGCGAGACCAAAGGGTACGATTCAAGACGGCTTTTAACCAATTTGAGCAGAATTAAGATATTCATGATTACTTAGTTAAAAGCAAATTCAAGCTGATCTCACCTCAACTGCTAGAAACATTCTTAAAGGCATTAAGTTATAAGAGCTTTTTGGTTGTGCAAAGCATATGGCGACAGCAATTTCATTTTTTTTTGAAATTTGGTGATGTTATCGCTTGTAACAATGATCTTAATGTTTCATTTATTAAAACCGGTTTTAATACTGAGTTCTGTATTTTTACTACGGAGCCTTTTTCGACATTGAATAAATTAATATACCAGTGTATATTGTATGTTTTCAAAAGTAACCATGCATCCTTTTCTTTCAGACGCTTACGAAGATGATGACGGTGAGATATGAATATTGAATCTCGATCTGAAGAGGTGAAATACGAATTAAATGTCGATAATACCCATCAATTCATTAAATGTAATCTTAAATTGAAATGTTCACTTCCTAATTCCTCTTGATTTGCTAATTGTTCTATTTCATTCAAATATTTAATCTATGATCCTAAAAATACGCATTTAATGAAAAAATAAAATCAAGTGTAAAAAAATTAATTATAATTTTAGTTTTTAAAAGTGAGCTGTTTAATATGAATGTAGGCAACATTTAAAATTGACGATAATGAATCAATCTCATTTGAGAAACGATTATCGGATTGAAATCATGCTCAGAAATGGATAAATTTAAATGCTCCTTGGAATAAATAAGAAATTAACCTCCCTCCTCACACATGACACCAAATGTACTTTTAGTTAACTGAATTGAAGTCAGCATACAAATTTCATATTACTATTTTAGCAACAGAACTCACAGCAATATGTCGCACTAAGGTTGCAAGATTTAACTCTTCCAAATCCCATCCAGAGCTATTGCACTTCATGTTGACAAGTCGTTCTGCTAAATCCATTCAATAAACGTAGGCAAAATTGATAGGAAATCATAAATAAATAGTATCAATGAATATTAGCAATGGAAGTTGTAGCATTATCGTATCTTTGAAGATCAAAGCGTGTGTAAATCATTTGAAAGAAAGAAGGCGTCAGGGGAGTACTGGAGGAAGAAGTGTTAGGTCCAACACAAATGTGCGACATCCAAGTGAAGTCGAATGTGTTGCCAAAAAGGTGCTTTTTTTTGCAAATAATTTGTATTAATGTTATCAAAATACATTTGAAGTGTAAGTTTGCGTATAAATCCGAAAATGTTTCAATTACACATAATTACTATCTAAGTCCACATGCACAAATGAACAAGGTAAGCAGGTACGTATTGATCAAAGAGAATGCTGCTTCATAAAATGAAATACTGTAGCAGTGAAATGACAAATAGTTCTGGTGGTACGCAATATATCCTCATTTGCAAGAAAATGAGAAAATTTGTGGTGTGATAGCAAATCCATCAAGAACTTCTGAAAACCTCAATTTCATTAAATCGCCTCTAGTATACCCATGAATATTGTCATAGATGCTTATAGATAAATATTTAAATGTTTTTTGTTGATATTTCAAGTTTTATTGTAACTCACCACTATTGAATTGCCACATTAAATCAAACACTTCTCCATATTCGACCTCTTAGATGATATTTCATATCCGCACAAAATTCCACGATATTAACATTAATATCTGATTGAAATTTATTGTTCCTCAAAACGTGGATTTGATGCCGGTCTGAACTATTGAATTAATCTACTTGACAAATTTAATTAGTTAATGAAATCCCAATTATAATCACTAAACCCAGGCTTATCAAATAAAATTATTATTATTATTAGTAAATTCATAAAAATTAAAATTAAATTATTTTAAGTTAATAATGCCATCATAAATATGGACATCAAACTGATGGGATTAAAAGTCTAAATAGTGAGAATATTTTATTGAATTATTATTGAAACCATACGATTTAACAACAAATTACTAATGAAAATACATTTACTT
Organism: Hymenolepis microstoma; assembly: GCA_000469805.3. Classification (NCBI taxonomy): domain Eukaryota; kingdom Metazoa; phylum Platyhelminthes; class Cestoda; order Cyclophyllidea; family Hymenolepididae; genus Hymenolepis; species Hymenolepis microstoma. The sequence goes on from LR215994.1 coordinate 2,863,141, forward strand.
GAAAGTCATGAATATATAAGTGATGAACCAGGCAGTAGAAAAGTACAAAGCTTCTTTGACCTCAGACCTAATCTCTGCATGGGAGGTCTGCAGACAAATCCTGACTTTGAGGGCATTCCAAGACAAATTCTTGTCCAACCATGGTTACCATTTGTGTGATACTTGGTTAAAAGAAGGTAGGAGTTAAAGGAAGCACTTTAGAAATAAGAATTCTGGTTATTTTAGAAACGTGAGAACATTGGATAGGCAAAATCAGACGTTGATGCTCATGTCAAATAGACTCAAATATACTCATGGCTAAATGTCGATCAAAACAACTTTGCGTTATTATGAAATGCACTGTTTCTTGAAGTGGCATCGTTAATTGGAAGGAGGTATGGAGTCATCACTACTTAATAGCTTATATTGGACATTTGAAAGGAATGTGAATGTGGGTGTTTGGGATGGGTGCATGAAATATTTCTGGGAACCTAACAGAAGAGCTTCGAGGGAGTATAACTACCATTATATTCCACATAACCGAACCTTTTAATGCGTGAGGATTCTCATATGGGTCTTTGGTACGTCTGCAGCCCGGCTGTTTAGGGAAAAGAGGTTTAGTGTTTAAAGTGTAGTACTAAAGAGAAATCTGTAACTCATGCGTGAGAGTGGGAAATTTGTTAAATGTGCAAAACAAAAGGCGAGATCATATGAGGAATTTTTTTGTCATGGAGTCTTTGGTTGGGGTTGAGAAATGAAGGATAAGTGGAAAAATAACCATCATGACAGGCAGACGACCATTTACTGTGGACGACTGTTGGAAAACAAATAAATCAGCAGCTGGAATTTGGCACAACACTGTCGTCTGCTTCTTTACTTTCCAGACAAGTTGAAATTTATAAACATCGTGTCAATACAAAAAAATAGTAAGCGCGGACATCGCGACGACGTGAAGTGTATGTGCACTACAAATTCTTCCGCTTGGCGTTTGCCAATGTCCATCACCCAAACTCTCCTTAGGCATACCTATGCGAACTTTATTTCGAGGCAACACTTCACTAAATATGCTAAATTTCCATATTGTCATTTACAATAAATGAAGCTTTTCCATTTCGTTTCCAAAAATGCACAAGTTTATCAAAAGTGCTCTTTAAATAAATTTGCCATTAAATTGAGTTAGGTTGATCAAGCAAGCAGGTGAATTATTAATAAGTGTTATTGATCGATCATTTGTTCCCCATTTTCCTCACGTTGAATACCTATTATGCCAATTAGTAAAAATCAGGATCACTTATCTTTGGTATTTGATTAGCACTCATTAATGGATTAGCAACTTAAATGCTTTCTTCAGCTCACTTGTCTGACCTTACAAACAACAGATAACCACTTTCCCAATCTCCATACACCTCCTGCTTGCACTTGGATCGTCGAACACCATTGCTTGAAAATGACAGAGTCATTTGAACCTAACATGTAAAATGCCATCTATTACGTCCGACCCAGCGACGAAATTTAATACTGAGATATTCCACAGCGATATTTAAGAATACTTCCAAGAACCTCCAACCATGTACAAGGAAGTATTCTTGACTATCTACCAGAACATGCCACTGTCCACAAAAGAAATGGCATAAGCAAAAGAAGGAGGCATCAACTAACAAAGACTATCTTAATCAGCGACTCAGCACATTAACCACAAACGATAGGTTCTACTATGGAAAACCACGAGACTTTTATTCAGGTATTAAGTTTCATTTGATAGGTAATAGCTCATATAACTGGAGGTTTCTTAGAACATTTTACTCAGTACTTTCAGTAATAGCTCAATTAGACCTTGATTGAAACTATGAAAACTTCCCTTGTCGCAACACATTAATCTCAATGTCTACAAAACTTGAAGGAGATATATGATGAGCGCACTGACCAATTAGTCGAGGATCGTGATTCTTTTTAATTAAAGTAAATTAAAATTAAAAGGCATTTGGACAAATTGAAAACATATTTGCTACTTTACTGTCTGAATTTTGGGTAGATCTTTGGTCAGTTTTACTATCTGCAATGTGTAGCGGATTGATATATGAATAAAACTTGACAAAACCTCAATAATCTATATAGCAAAAATCCGATTATGGGATGGTAACCGAAATAATTTAAGCTCCTTACAATATTGCTTGTTATGACTGTGTGTCACTGACACAGAAATTAGTCAACAAAATACGAGCAAAAGTTCGTTAAAAAATACCGTGACTATTAATTGGTGGCGGGCTGAGAAGTCTCTGCACTCACGATCGGACTTGCTCCATACACGGTACGTAGCACGGTCACGACTTTGAGTCTGTTTAAGTGCGTATGCGAATTCCTTGTTCAGCCATGACAGGGTTGTGCCCTACAAAAAACTAACCTTTTAGTGGAAAAATAAGGAATAATTATCAACATGTCATTAAAAATAAAATATTTATTCGTGCAAGGTCTTTTTGACATCTCCGTGATCAGTGCAAGCTTAATGTCTCAAATTCACCCTATATTGAAAGAAAAAAGATGAGATATTTCATACGTATTCACTTCTTGAATTTGAAATCAAAGAAATTGGAGAGTTTTGCTTAACAGGAGATTTACAATGCGGCAATTTAATTTAAATTTGCCCTTGAGAAGTGATAGAGATGGTAATTTACAAAATTGGCGATTTAAAATATCAAAGATCAGTGGAGAGAATTTAGTGTGCTTTCAAGATTCACAATCCAATTGATTTACAGAATTCGTTCTGTCAACACATCTTGCAACACAATTTTTGGTTATTGAAATTTGAAATATTTCATAAAATTCACAAACTATTTAAAAGATCTTTGATAAAAGAACAGTAGTGAGAGCAGAACAGTTCATTAGAAATCCAGAAGAATTTGAGTGTAAACAAACAAATGTGTATATTTTAAATTATTCGCTTATTGATTTCTTTCACTTGATTCCTTTGAAGATCCCGAAACGTGAGTTCGCTGTCATTCATCGAAAACACAGCCCACACATTTTCATGCTTTGATTTGACAGTTAGGAACCTTCTATGCTGTAATGCTGGTATAAGATGTAGTTTTGCTGCTATAATACCTCTGCTAACTAGGCTACAGTTGACTCCTACAATTTCACAACTACTCATAGGTTAATTTTTTGACTTTCAAACAAGTCTATATATATATTTACGATATTTACCGATGAAGAGAGGAGGTGTTTGTCTAAACCAATTGTCTAGGTATTCCATCCACTATGCACTGCATTCTATTTAGACCAATACATGACTTATTACTCAAGTGTCGAAATCTCACTCTTCGAAAAAGTTTTTACTATTTCTTGATATAGTAGTTTAATTCAATTCACAGCGTAAGGAAATGGAGGTTTTACTGCGGCGATATTTTTATACTAAGATAATATACTGACCTCCCCATGAAGACAATGTTTTTGAAATTGCTCTGCAGAGTTACCCATGGAAAGTGTTCTGCCAGCACTTTCATAGAGATGTGCTATCTTAAATTCTTCCTAAAATGCCATGTTATTGATAGTGCTGTTTGGGCAGTATATTGACTTTAAATGAAGTAGATATCTAGTGTGCCGTGAGCACATTCACGATGGTCATGGAAGTGGTAAAGCTTGCAATTATTCTCTTCAGATTTCGCCTTGATGTAGCTATTGTGAGCCATGTCAAGATAGAGGGGTCGCTGCTATTCCCACCTTCATTCCCCTTGCTGGACATCATATAAATAAGTAGACTACTCAATGGCCCTGAATGTATCGTGGAGATGAATTCGACCATAAACCGGGGATATAGGTGATGAAGATTGGCCATTACGACATCACAAAGCGAACTTGCCCATTTTTAGAATACGAGAACCTGTATGCTTTTGATTTCAACTAAAGTGAGGTAGGATTTGTGATAACCTTCCTATTAATTCCCTCTCAGTTTAATTAAAATGGTTAAGTACGAGGAGCATCTTCTACTAATGACCTCAAGAAAGAACTTATCATGAGAGAAATAAAAGCCTCAAATCTTATTCAAAGAAATGGCATTTGGATTTCATTGAAGATCAGATTTCTGGAAAAAATATGTGATAGCAACCTGTACCCTGGGGGTGGAGCGGTGGGAGGGGGGGGGGAGGGGGAAGGTGCAGTGAACCGGAGTTAAAATAGCAAAAATATAAACAACAATAAAGATATAAACAAATCAACGCTAGATATCGTGAATATAACAGCACGCAGTAAATCGGAAATCGATCCATAAGAGATGAGCATTGCGATATTGCAACACCATAGCTTCTAGATGTCTTAATAAGGACATAAAATAAAGCGAGATTCACCGAGTCCGGATCCCATTAACAAATTCTATAATTTGTCACCTTCATGGAATCCTTTGCCACTCGCCTTTTCTATTCAGTAACATGAGTGGTAATGACAACTCTATGACTACATATTTATACAGTAATTGACGCAAATAACCATTGAATCAAACTATTTCATCTATTTTTATCTTGAATTCCAAGTCAAAAGTAAAAAAAAATCACAAGAAAACACTCGGTACCTCGTAAATTTATGTTTTTTTTTCAAAAACATCATCCAGTTACCAACCAGTACAACCCCAATCACAAGATCAAACAAAGTAAGACTCTTTGGTACACCGAAATTGCTTTCTGCTTCTGAGAGATCCCTCCACCTTTATCATTTGGGGGATATTCACTTAATAGAAATGTGAGCGTTATTAATTATTCAATAATTAATCAATTAATAAGATCATATAATTGCTACTATATTCATATATTTCATGAACTCATGTCAACTTAATCTATCATTTTGCTACTTATTAAAAAGTTGTGACATGACGATTTGATAATGCGTGAATGGGAATGTATAAACGCCTTTTATATAAAAATTCCAAGAATAACACCAATTTATATTCAAGTATTTATAAATATTTGTAGCAGATTAGCTACCCAACTAAGCCTGACTGTACTCAGACACCTCACTGGCAGATTCTCCTAGTTGGTAAGACTCCCAGAATTAGCTAAGCTATTGCAAAGCTAAGAAGAGACAGAGGTACCCAGGGAACGCGTTTATTCTAGACATGCATGGCGTGGAGTGTAACAAGGGAGGGAGCTTAGTCATTCAACATGGCGGATTAAGTAAAACGAGCGGCGGCTTTTGATCGGCCATTGACTGTGTGTCCTCGCCCTCAATCCGTACGCGAAGCTGAACGGCCGCACCTTCAAGTCACGCTGTACGCTCGCTCATGCGATGACGTGTCCCACAGATTTAATCGCATACAATTTTGCTGCCAATGATAAAAATTATTATATTTCTCTTGTTCCTTTTTACAGGCAAAAGTGATACCTCCGTATATACTTACACAGATTTCCAATGAAATATGTTTGATTGAGTAAATTTTTTGTGAAAAAACTCTGCTGGCAATATCAGCTGCCCTTCGATTGCAGAAAGTGAAATTTTAATGAATTTTCGTTATCGTCGACTCAGTTGATTTAGCAGCCAAAGATGCCTCAAATGCCATTTTGGATATTGAATAATGCTTCCAATGTAATGTACGGAAAAACGATTGCTCATATTTTTCCAATAACAAAAGACTTAAATGTTTGAATCTCGGAGTATGTCTTCTATGCACTGCTGGTTTGGATTTCCGCAAACAACGCGTAAGGATCACCAAGTGTAAAAATCAATGCCATTATAGTTTATATTATTGCATTAATGGCAAAGAAAATGCTTCGACAGATGGTGAAGTTGGAGATTCTGAAATGAAAAGCACTTTCGCCTTTAAAATGCTACAATTACATACTCATATGCAATGAGTTTTACTAACAAACTAAGATCATTCATAATCTCAATTTTTATGCAAGTTTTACTTTAATGAAAGACACTATTTAGCATAAAAGTGGCATACTGTCATGACATTTGAAAAAGTTAATTCGAGATATTATGCCTCGTGAGGTCGTGTAAATCGAGATCCGGAAAGGAAATGCGTTTTAATCCTTAAAATCCTACAAATACAAATGCACTGCGCTTTTCTCTTTGCAAATCTTAAAAACAAACTTTATTAACAAATTAAATGGATGAGAACATGCCAAAAATCTACTCTTGTTGCATCATGAAGTTCAAAGTTCAATCTATTTTCATTCTCCTGACTTTATCATTCTCTGATCAAAATGGTGCCACGAAGTAAGCACTTTCAATGTCCTTACTTACCGTGTTCCCTAGGTGGCAAAGTAAAAATTGTGGGAGATAAATTTCCTTGGCAAATAAAACTAGATAATGATTTTCAAAATCTATTTCTAATGTCATTACTCTCATCTTATTTGCTTCATTTTGGTGGATTGTTTGAATGAAGTAATATAAATATTACATTGAGTGACCTTCAAGTGATAAGCTTGCAGATATGCAAAATGTGCATTTGTGAATCTGTTGAAAGAAAGGCTACCATGTCTAATTTTAACTCTCCTTTCCTTGTCATCACTGGTATTCGACCACTAAGAGAATTTTTTTATATCCCATCTCGAATTCTCTCGTTTAATTTATTTATCAATCTAAATTTCATAAGGAAAGTTGTGATATATCGAGAAAACTACTTACCCAATCAGAAATATTCTATTTTGATGTGCGTTCAATGACAAATAAACAATTGAACTGGGTAACTGTCAAACATGATAAATAGAGCCTGATTATAGAATGCAAATAGAGTTCTTAGTTTCGAATTTAATAAACACACACTAGTATGCTATTTTTGATTGAAATATGCGCAGCAACTCCATCTTTGCATAAAACCCACCTTCAGCCTCAAGCCTTGAGTCATTAGATGATCTTATGACCCATCAAACGACAATTTCGTAATCCAATTAAAGCGCGTTAGTAAAATGCGCTTTGTTTAGAATTGTTAGCTAGGGTAACTACTCCACTTGCTGACTTATGATATTCGCAAGAACCAGTACTCACATATGTATATTGCGATTTAGAAACGTTATATTGAATGCGTGTTCAACACTCAACAAACCATCTAAAGGACATACCAAGAATTTTCATTAACAAGCAATCTATATCCATAAATTAATTAAATCGAGTTCAATCAGATGGACGTTTAAGGAAATATCACGACTCATTTGTTCAATTTCATCATTCAGTATTATAGTAATACGTTTTCAAATTTTGATTTGCATATTTAACAATGTACCCACAATCACAAATGGGTTACAGATTTCTACTTAGTATTACGTTTCTAACATTAAGCCTCTTCTCAATGAATAAGCGGGCTGCTTCTACAGTGAAGCAATCATACCTAATTATCACTTGAGAATATTCACATATTGTATAAATGGCAGTTAAGGAAATATACCCACTTCTCCGTGAGTCCACATCCACCAACTTTATATTCATTCCTACTTCTTCTCTTAGGTTCACAGCAATTCTCATGCACCCATCTTTTAACATCTACTTTCACATTCACTTCAAAGTTCTAACATCAGCTTTTAAGGAGTGATAACTGCATGCGTCCTTCAACTAACGATGCCACTTCAAGAAAGAGTACATTCCATAACAATGTAAAGTTAATTTGATCGATAGTTATTTGAAGGAACATTCGAGAGTTAATTTGGCCCCAGCATCAACGTCGGCGTTTCCCAAATTTCAAATACAGGCTTACATTCAACAAACCCATTCAAGTCAGCTATGCCTCGTGACAGCTCGTAGTTCAATCGTCACTGGCCTTATTTACAAAAGCTTTGTAGCATCGGAAGTAAAACAGTCTCACCGAAATGTTCATTTAATTGTCTTTTAATAAATATTCCCATAATTGGCCACAAATTCAACATTTCTTCAATAAATTTAATAATATTTTTACTCCTTGGTTCAGAAAGATTTGTTTCCACAGAAGCCAAAAATGGCAAATAAAATTGAATTTGCATGTCCTAACCTAAAGATTTCCTTTTTCTAAATTGCATTCCCACTCTCGTTTTACACCAAAAAATTACCACAAAATGGAAATCATGACTGAACAAGAATTTGCCATGGAATGACCACAAAGTTGGGTTTCTTAGTGCAGTTCTCCCATGAAGAGAATACGCCTGAGACCAAAGACGTTTTGCACTTTACAATTCCGTGGTGCATTACATGTACAATGATGCGTGTTTTAATTTTTATTTTCCTTTCAATTTTCATGAATTCAATAATAAATTTCCTTTGATGGATTTGCTATTACACCACAAATTTTCTCATTTTCTTGCAAATGGAGATATAATGGGTACCACCAGAACTATTTGCCATTTCACTGCTGCAGCGTTTCATTTTATGAGGCAGCATTCTCTTTGATCATTACGTTCCTACTTGCATTGTTTATTTGTGCAATTGAAACATTTTCAGATTTATACGCAAACTCACACTTCAATTGTATTTTGATAACATTAATAATATTGAATTCTATTTTCTCCCTTTCAAGTTATTTGCAAAAGACAGCTATCTTGCAACACATTCGATTTCACTTGGATGTCATGCATTTGTGTTGGATCTAACACTTCTTCCTCCAGTACTCCCCTGACGTCTTCTTTCTTTGAAGCTTTTTTCACACACTTTGATCTTTACTGCTAATATTCATTGCTTTTTATTTCGTTAAAGCATTTTTATCTTCTAATTCCCATTTCCTCTAAATAATCATGAAGTAACCTCCGCACAATCGATTAACTCCGTCTATCTCTTTGATAGACCTACTTGAGAAATGCAAATGCAGGTCAAACGAATTCTGGTGTTATAACTGTGAATTGATTTTCTCCTCTTAGATGTTTTTAGAAGAAATGACTTTACATATCATTGATTACCTTCAAATATGCTCAGAAAGGTTTGGTTGGATAAATCAATATTAGGCCTCAGTGTAGTCTGCATTACATATACTTTCAAAATAGGACTTTTTATCATGCTGTGCTTGGCTGTCACCATCTGGGCCGGCCGGTCGGCCGACCGATCGTACTATTCTTATTCATTATTTAGTGATTGGAATGTGCATTCTACTTTAAAATATTGTACAGTATATTTAATTACTTCATAGTACCAAAGTGCTCATAATTAATTATAACTAAATATGCTGGCAATTAATTTAATTTAAAACATTCGATCTATGTAAAATTAATTGAATAATTCAAATTAAAATGAGTTCTTTGAAGAGGAAAAGGTATTTGATTACTGACAGTGCAACTGAAGTTCATTTGCCGGGCTTAGCATTTTACTAGCAACACTGACTTATAAATTAGGTTATACTTTTCATTTGAATCAAGTAAATGCAATTTTTCGCTTAGAAAATGAAGCAAGAAGGAAGGGTAAGTGTAAAAATAGAATTTAAGTGTGCGCAAAGATATTTTAATGTGCCTCAATAGAATATGGATTGGCATTTGTTGATAGAAACAATAGATGAGAAGAATGCTTAAATGTGGATCTTTACATAATACTTCATTTAACATTCTGAACACAATTCCTGGAGGGTTGCAATTTTCCCTTAAGCGATAGAGGAGGAATTGAATGAATGTGGCGATGTAGGAAAATATTAGCTGCAACACGGATGGAAGGTGAATATTTAATTGATGATTTGTGCTGATTTCATCGTTTAATCACAGTATGTATCGTCAATACACTTGATTTCTATTTAATCAAATTATGACGACTAATTTTTTCCCAACAAACATTTTTGGTGTGTTGAAAACACTTTCAGCATAAAGTTTCCACAAGCAAGTGTTTTCCACAAGCAATGATCTTCGAAAACTCATCAATACTGCTCATTTCACTACTAGTATTCATCTTCTCCATTAATTCTTACTATATATGTATGATTCTCTGACATTTTGGCCTACGGAAGTTAAACGCATTCAGCAGAACGACTTATCAGCATGATGTACAATAGCTTTGGATGGAATTTGAGAGTGTAGAATTGCTTCGAAGATAGTGAGCATGTTACCATGACTTCTGGTGGTATAATTGGCATTGAATATTGGCATGCAGCCCAGTGGAATATTTATGCTGACTTCAATCCAGTGCAATAGAGGTACATTTGGTGCACTGAAGGGTTCATTCCTTATCGATTTTTGGCATTAATCCCTATCTTAGGCAAGAATAATTAACACAACATGATGCAACACTTCCAATTCAAATCAACCTGTCAACCAATCATTTATCTACAGTTCAACGCTTTCAATTTTTATGAATTCAATGGTCATTTTATTTAATAAACGTTAATTTATTGGTTATATTTGGGATTCTATCAGTTCAATTAATTAATTAATGAAACATGTCAAGCCGAGTGATCAATCAGCAAATCAGTTATCACCAATTCAATAATGCATACATAGTACATCTTACGTATGTCTGATTAACACTATAGCTAGTAAACACTTGAAATATTGTTAAAAAATCATCCAAACATTTACACTAATTCAACTCCACTTGAATGCACTTGTTTCCCAGCTGCAGCAAGATATGGTGAGCAACCGAACAGGTTGCGATTAGGTTACATTGATTTTCAAATTATTTCATTGGGTCCACAATTTCATTTTGATAAACATTTCTCTGCATTGACTAGGAGAAATTGCGTTGGGTATTCAAAACGTTCCTCGAGTGGGAGTAAGCAGAAAGAGGATTTATTCCTGATTCCACTAAATATTAATAGTAAATTTTGTTCTTAGGGTGATTGTGTGTCCATGATTCTAGTTCTTAAATGATAAGTGCTTCGACAATTTGAAGCAGTTCAAGAGAACTGTAGAATTGACTTTCATACATTTGTCAGAAACATAATTAGTGATTAATTATCCCTAACAGATCTCAAGACAGAAGAAGACATTGATTTTCACTCCTTCCTTCCTTCATTTCTTGGCTTCCTATTCTGCCTTCTGTCCACTTCTACAAATCCCGACTCAACATCACCTCCAAAAGTGTATTTTTTTTCGAAATACGCAATTTATCATGCATTTAAAGAGACTTTTATGATGAAGTTGGCAAAATCATTTATTATTAATATCATTGTTAATATTAATATTATTTTTTTCAAAATGTCAAAAAATGAAACAAACCCGTTGGAATTTTATCAATTCGTGATATCAGTCTACCTCGTGTCAATAAGTAGAGTTGCTGAAATGAACGGAGATTCAATCTTTAAAATGTCATATAATCGTATATAAATTCACGTTTTATTTCGCATTTTATTAAATAATAATTCCATTGACAAATACAATAAATCATGAAGACTGAAGTTTAAGCAGTTTTTCATTCTCATAACGCCAATTCAAATTGATGCAATGAAAAAATGATTTCCGTTCCGTCATTTACACAAATATAATGCAGAGTAGTGTTTCAAAGTAAGAAATTATCGAATCCTAACTTATCTGGCCCATTCATATTTCTCTCTTAAGTTAAAAGTCAAGATTTGTCTAATGAATTGTATCACAGAAGTAGTGAAATGTTAGATGTCACGAGAAGAGCTCATTTATGCGAACTATCTAAAGCCTCGCAAACTATTCATGAAAGTTGGGCGAGTTAGCAAAATACTTTTCAACTCAAAAGTATTAATGTGTATTACGTGCGTGAATTCTACCCTTTGCTGAATGGCTCATCTGTAGTTTGCGCATCTTACACTTCAAATAAAATATAGCTCTTCGTTAGTCAACCGGTGCAAGAGAAATCTTAATTTAGTGAGTCAAAATAATAAATATCCTTATATCTTTAAGTCATCTATGTAAATGTAAGATAGATTGAAATTTCACATGTATAAAATATAAGCTTAAATGAAAACTCACCTTCATTTCCGTCAGCATCTCCCTCCACTAAAATACAACACGCTCATTATTCACATGTAATCAGGTAATCTTTTGTCTTGTCAATTGAAACTTTTAAATTCCAAACAAGGCATGTTTGTGATTTTTCTAATGAATTGAAGCACAGAAGTTGTGAAATGCTATGTCTCACAAATAGAGCTCGTTTATGTGTAGTACCTAAACCCTCACATTTTACTTATTGTACATATGCGAGTTTGCAAGACACTCTTCAAACCAAATATATAAATGTAAGATAGATTATGATTTTGCATGCATAAATTATACGCTTTATTGAAAAAATACCTTCTATTCCGTGATCAACCGCTTCCAATAAAATACAACCCACTCATTATTCATGTTTCATCAGGTAAACTTTTGTCTCATCAATTGACACTTTTACACCACAACGCGCAACTTCAATTCTTACATCTTATTCGCCGCATGACAAATAAAGAAATACTCCACGTTACATCCTGAACTTTGAAGTCCAACTTATTTATCAATCATTTCACTCCTTGATTTTTGGTCAAAATGGTTATTGCAATAAGCAAATCCAAATTAATAACTCACTGGGCACATGCCAGCTACGGTCTGAAAGCAAAAGTTATATTTATTGATGTTGAACCTGCCAATTCATGCAGACAAAGAGTGCTGATAACAGTGGTTCATATTTTTCTTTTATTCTAATTCACAATTACGTTAAAGAAGAGTTATTTCCCTTCATCAATTCCATTAATAATGTTGACTAGGTAAAGGATATAAGAGTAACTGTTCCTCTAGCTCAGCAATGGCATTCTTGTAAGCTAATGCTCATATCCATGTATTTCGAATTGAAAAATTTGCATGGAAAGAGTGTTCTACACTCAACAAACCAAAAATCGGTTAAATGGAGTTCAACCAGATAGACGATGATGGAAGCATCATGATTCATCATTTCAATATCAGCAGTCAAACAGTCTATATCATTGTGAATCACTGTATTCCTTCAGCAAAAGCCTTGATCAAGTAAACTAAACTAAAAATGTGGAATTATTCAGTGTTTTGCATAAAAAAGTTCTTCAATTACACATTTCTACAAGTTGTAAAGTGCTTACGAAATGTAATTCAGGACATTCAAAACATCTCTCGAGTCAGACTAAACAGTAAGAGGAATCATTCGTGATCACACATCCAAGCAAACGACTACAGATTACTATTAATTTGCACGTCTATTGTGTTTGTGTGCGTGTGTGTGTGTGTGTGATTCTGCTTCATAATCAATAGATGAAGTTGTTGAGGTGAACTGCGGAATGGAATTGCACGCATTGTCCAGAACCATACTTAGTGTTCACCATTCATTGACAGGTTTGTAGTCATGAGAAGACATGCAAGTTTTACTCCTTCCCAGTTTGCCTTTCTACACTGCTGTCGATTTCTACAAAAAAAATTCCCTCATCTTAGCTTTCAATGATGCATCCCAGGTATCTGTATATTCAACTTTAAATCGTCGATTTTCCATTTATGGCAGTACCATCTTTCTGTGTCAATCCAAATTTCATGGAGAAAAGTTATTGTACACTGAGTTTTACATTTGCAATATTTTAACGAAAGACACCACTTACCTTTAAAGTGATATCTCGAAATCAAATCATACCATTTAATTAAGTCAAAGAGACATTCAAAATGTAATTGGTAGAATCACTTATTATTAATATTTGAAGAAAGTGAAAAAACGTTTAATTTTGTCAATTCGCGAATTATGCTTCAACAGATGGCACAGTTCGTGATTCTGAAACGGAAAGCAATTTAATCATTAAAATGCTACATAGTCATATTCAAATGCGCTGTTGTCTAACTTTGCATCTCTTAAAATAGCGAGCAGTTACAGCTAAAATAGATTAGAAACTCTCGCGAATCTATTCCTCTCATATATCATGAAGCTCTACGCTTTATCTATTTTCTTTTTCCTAACGTCAACATTCTCGGATCGGATTCAATTTGTTATTGAGGCACATTAAAATATTAAGCTTTCAATTTACCTTCTTTCATCAAGTGAACTACAACAAGGAAAATCGTATTTTAGTACTCCCGATGAAAAAGGATATTTCATAATATCTCTAACCCAAATATATTCAAGTATGACAGATTGGAAATTTTACGTCAGAATGGAAAACACACCTCCTTCCCCAATATCATCCGTTTCGCCTAAAATAAAATGTACTCATTTTTCATTTCTCATCAGGTAATCTTTTGTCTCATAAACTGACACATTTGCAATCCAATCAAAACACGCGTTTGTGAAGTACGGTTTAGTTTGAATTGGCAGTTGGATTTACTCCTTCACCAGTTTACTTATCATTTTCACAGGGACCAATGCTCATGCGTGCATGTATTGGATTTGGAAATGTGATATTGAAAGAGTGTCCAGGGGGACAGCAAATCATTCAATAGCCGCACTAAATTTGTTCATCAACAAAACAGCAATGTCGATAATGTGATTAATTTAAATTAAGTTAAGCAGTTATGTTAACTTTAGAGGGGCTTTTCATATCCATGTGTGGGAATTTTACGCAAGAATGAAAAACACATCTTTTCCTCCAACATCACCCACTTTACCCAAAATAAATTGCCTCATATTCCGAATTTGCAAGATGCTACACTAACCATTTGTATTAATGCATGCAGATTGTGATTTTGCATGCGTAAAATGCAGGCAAGAATGTACAACAATCTGTTTTTTAATCTAAGTTTCAAATGATTCCTAATTTAAATTTTGGCAAGCATGAAAAATGGGCAGATGAGATATAAAAACAGGAAAACGTGAAATTCTCAGAAATTAACATGTTAGTAACTACTGATTAGAAACTGATTATTGCTTTATTAAACTGGTCTATGTTGTGTGGAAGAATTCGCACTGCAAAGTTGAAGACACGTTGAGCGTCATATGGATGTAGCGATCTTCAGATGCTCATTCGGAAAATCCTTCCAGAGAGAACGTCAATGGCTGGGGCCTAGCAGTTTCATGGAAAAAAGCTGTCTTTGTCAATTTGATGGTTTACATTCACAAAAATTTAAGAAAATTAGTTTTGGATGAGCTAATGTTCAAATTTAAAATATTCTAATCTGGATAATTATATTTTCACTTTGAGCGAATCAGAGAAATGAGTAGTGTGGAAGATTTGAACACGGAAGAGGTTAGATATGGTGTCTACGTTAACAGAGACTCTGCAGTACATAAATTCAATTTTCGCCTCCTATTCAACAAATAGGTGAAATCGTCTTAACTCTTCCCACTTCTGGATTCATTCACGCTTAACAACTCTGCCATAACTCATTTGCTCAATCTTTTAAGTGCTTACGATGTGTCATTCAGGAGCTCAAAGTAGCGTTTCAAAGAATGTAATTCAGGAATGGTAACTCACTTGGATCTAACCCGCTCAGATCTAAAAGCAGAAGTTCATTTCACTAGATTGTAGACATAAATATTTGCCATAGGATTTGGCGGTAAGGAGTAGTGATATGCGTGGTGTCACATATAGACCTCCATCATGCATTCTATCTTCGAGTTTGCAAGATGCTACACTAACCAATTTTATTAATGCATGGCAGATTGGCATTTTGAATGCATAAAATATAGGCAAGAAAGTAAAACACACCTTTTTTTACAGTACGACGACCCTCTTCGTCTAAAATAAAATGCCCTCATTAGTCACGCGTCATCAGCTAATCTGTTGTCCCATCAATTGGCACTTTTACAATCCAATCAAAACACGTTTGTGAATTGCGGTTTAGTTTGAATTGGTAGTTGGATTAACCCCTCCACTTGTTCATCTATGATTTTTACAACGACACATGCTCATATATATACATATATACATATATATATATAAATATATGGGATTTGGAAACGTGATATTGAAAGAGTGTTCAAGGGGGCAGCGAACCAATCAATAGCCGTAATAAATTTGTTCATTAACAAAACGTTAATGTCGATAATTTGATTAAGTTGAGTTCAGCAAGATAGCAGTTATGAGGGAAACATCATTATGCGCAATTTCAATTCTTACCTATTATTTGCCGCATGATACCTACATGCGAATTGACTAGGTCGTTTCTAGGAGCACATTTCAATTTGTCATTTTCAAATCATATGTATATATATATAGGTAGTAGGTGCAAAAGTGAATTGATTGACAGCACAGTTGCTAGAATGAATACGAATCTTTATGTTGGATGAAGAGATTAATCAATTGTCTCAATTTAAGATAATAGGCAGATCTAATAAAGTAGAGGGCGACTATAAATGAAAATCAAAGATCCGCACTTACTTGTTGGACATTGCTTTTGGCAGGCCCAGAGGGTTAAGGCAAAGCACAGCAAGATGAAAATTCTCATTCTATAAAAACATGAAATGCTGACTTTAATGAAACCTCTTATAGATTCATCCGACCAATCCCATCTAAGCATAGGTAACAGTGATCAATGATATATAAAGGCCATTTCTTCTAAAAGAACATCTTAGATGTGAAAATTTATTCATTTGAATATCACTATAACATTTTTTGAATTTTTTTTGCATTACACAAGTAGGAATTTCAAATTGATTGACAGTGTTAATGAGCTGTGCGAAAGAAAGTGGTATAAAATTTAACGGGAAGTTGGAAGCGAAAGGGAAAATGTTTAGCACAAATTGACATTACTTAACAAATTAAAACATTCCTAACGATCCAAACCAAACACCTGCTTTTTTCCATTAAAAATTATTATATTAATGAATATTTTTCAAATTTTAATAATAAGTTAATCTAATTTCAATTAAATGTGCTGTGCAGGAAATACTATTGGCACTCAACGTGAGGATAACATGGAACAAATGAGATCAACCCAACTCAATTTAATAATACATTTATTTCAAGTACACTTGTGATAAACTCGTGAATTGCTAGTAATGAATTGAGAACGACCTTCTTATTGCCAATGGTAGTGCGAAAATGTAGCATATTTAATGAACCGGTGCCTCGAAATAAGTTGTTCGTGTTCCAGTGAAGGGAGTTTGACAGATGGACATTGGTGAACGCCAAGAGGAAGAATTTTAATCTTCCTGCACTTCAAGTCGACGCAGTGTCTGCACATACTGGTTTTTGTATTGACGTGATTTTTACTAATGTTCACCTGTCAGGAATGTGAAGAAGCAGACCACGGAATTGCGCCGAATTCAAGTTGCTGAGCTATTTGCTTCCTCACGGTTGTCCGCAGTAAGTATCTATTTGTCTGTCATGATGGTTACTTTTCCACCTATATTTCATTTCTCAGCCACAATCAGTGATCCCTTGACAACAGAAAGCTATAATATGCTTTCACATTTTGATTTGTACATTCAACAATGTTCCCACTCTCACACATGGCTTTCAGGCTTCCAGTTAGCATTACACTTTAAACATTAAGCCTCTTCTCAATGAATAAGTGGGCTGCTTCTACAGTGAAGCAATCATACCTAATTATCACTTGAGAATCTATACAGATTTTACATATGGCAGTTAAGGATCTATATCCACTTCACCGTGAGTCCACGCACACCAACTTTATATTCACTCCTACTTCTCCTTTTAGGTTCATAGCTATTTTCATGCACCCACCTCTAAACGCCTACTTTCACATTCACTTCACAGTTCTAACATCAGCTTTTAAGGAGTGATAACTGCATGCGTCCTTCAACTAACGATGTCACCTCCAGAAGGAGCACATTCCATAACAATGTAAAGTTAACTTGGTCGATAGTTATTTGAAGGAACATTCGAGAGTTAATTTGGCACTAGCATCAACGTCGGCGTTTTCCAAATTTCAAATACAGGATTAAATTCAACAAACCCATTCAAGTCAGCAATGCCTCGGGTCAGCTAATAGTTCAATCGTGACTAACCTTATTTACAAAGCTTTGTAGCAACGGAAGTAAAACAGCCTCATCGAAATGTTCAACTAATTGTCTTTTAATGAATATTCCCATAATTGGCCACAAATTCAACATTTCTATAATAAATTTGCCAATATTTACCCCTCTTGGTTCAGAACGATTTGTTTCTAAATTGCATCTTGACTCTCGTTTTTCTTCTTCATTTTTCCAAATAAATACCCCAAAATAGAAAACATGACTGGACAAGAATTTGCCTTGGAATAACCACAAAGTTGGGTTTCTTAGTGCAGTTCTCCCATGCAGAGAATACGCCCGAGGTCATAGATGCTTTGCATTTTAAATTAAATGATGCATTACTTCTACAGTGATGAATGAAAAATATATTCATTTCTATTTTTACTTTTCTTCCAAGTTTTATGAATTAAATAATAATATATTATAATATACTATATTCTTATGATTATAACCGTGATTCCATCAGTTCGATTAATGTTTTAATGTATCTGGGGGTTCGTAATCGCCCACTTAATAACGCGCACTTTAAATATGCGTGGCAACTCCATCTTTTCATTATGCCCAGGTCTTCCGGTTGCGTCTAAAACATTGCACACTCATTCATCACGATTCATTAGATAAACTTTTGCCCCATCAATTCACGCTTTTGCAGACCAATTGAAGTACGTTTGAATTTATAGTTAGAGTAACTGCTCCACCAGTTCATTTATGACATTTTCAGTGGCAATTACCCATACGCACACATCTCTAAACACCTAATTTCACATTCACTTCAAAGTTCTAACATCAGCTTTTAAGGAGTGATAACTGCATGCGTCCTTCAACTAACGATGACACTTCAAGAAAGAGTACATTCCATAACAATGTAAAGTTAATTTGATCGATAGTTATTTGAAGGAGCACTAGCATCAACGTCGGCGTTTTCTAAATGTCAAGTACAAGCTTACATTCTACATTCTATATCAGAGCGAAAGCGTCAAATAATAAAATATTCGTATTTTTAAATAATTCAGTCCTATGCACCGTCTGACGAATTTGTTTCAACTACAGCGAAATCCGACTTATAAAGTGATAAGTGTAAGTGGTTCGTAAAACGGCTTTAATGGGGTGAAATATTTCCTTTTCATTGTGCAAGTTATCTGCTCGGTTGCACTTTGCCACCATGGGAGCAAAAGATCCACTGTTATTTTATGAATTTTAATAATTAATTCCATGAATATTATTCTCTAAGTGTTCGGATTTGAACACCTTCTCATTCGAAAGTAACTTTTTTAAAAATGTTGTGATTGTAGGCCGTCAAATTGAAAAAAGATCTTATTGTCAATGACAGGGTAGAAATGTAGCATATTTAAAAGAGGAAAGCCACGAAATTAAGTTGGCCAATGTGCTAACGTAGAGAATTCGCTTGATAGAAATAGGAAAACGCCATGTGGAATAATTTATAAACTTTCTGCACTCCAAGCCGGCACAATGCTCCACTTGTACTTTCTCGTATTGACGTGATATTTTCAAATGTTCATTTCACTGGATAGTGCTCAATTCAAGTTGATGCGTTATTTGTTTCACTTAACATCTGAGTTGTTTCTGCAGTGGAGGCATTTGCACCAAGTATAAATGTGTGAATCTTTGCAGCTTCCGATGTTCACTTCATTCCATTTAGCGATGCTAGTGCAAGAAAGAAGAGTGCATTTCTATGCAGTGTAAAGCTAACTAAATCGATATTAGTAATTGGTGCATTAAACCTATTCAAGTCAGTAATGCCTTGAGGAAGCCCAGAGATCGAATCTGATTGAAACTGCATGTTCAAATGTATTGATGTGGCTGAAGTGAATGGCATTTACTGAAATGTAGTTTGTGCTTGATCAAACATCACAGTCTATGCGCAATTGTCAGTTCCATGAATTTTCATAATAATGGACACAGCCTATCGAGATTTTAACATTTCTTCAACAAAGGCGTTTTCTCCTTTGAATTCCGTGATGCATTACATGTACAATAATGTACGTAAGAAAATGTGTTTTGATTTTTAGTTTTCTTTCAATTTCCATGAATTCAATAATAATGGTATGTTACTTAATTAAATTTCTCATCTATAATTGGGTTTCTATTGGTTCTATTTATCAATGTTTGATTTTTGAGAACGCAATTTAAATGGTATTGCGTTAGAATAAAGCTTGAAATATCAGCCAAAAGAACTTAAATATTAACCTATAAACATATGCTTCCATAAACATTTTCCTACAAATGGGAACAATTTGGGTACCATCAGAACTATCTGCCATTTCGCTGCGACAGCGTTTCATTTTATGAAGCAGCATTCTCTTTTATCATTACGTCCTTACTTGCCTTGTTTATTTGTGCATGTGGGCTTAGATAGTAATTATGAGTACTTCTATCGTGTTCAGTGTTTTGCTAGAACACACACCTTTCAACTGTATTTTGATAATATTTGTAAAATCGAATTCTATTTTCTTCATTGTCATTGTATTTGCAGGGAACGACTATTTGGTCAATAATCCACTTTCTTATAAAAAGAGATTTGTGATCCTAGACCAGCAATAGCGCAGTTGTATATAACCACAACGTCCAATTCACTTGGATGTCATACATTTGAGTTGGATCTAACGCATCTTCCTGGAGTACACTCCTGAGGTCTTCTTCCTTACAAGTGTTTCCCACAAACATGGATCTTCGAAAACTCGTTAATACTGCTCATTTCACTACTAGTATTCATCTACTCCATTAATTGCTGCTATATATGCATGATTCTCTGACATTTCAGCTTACGGAAGTTACATCCATTACTTCTACGTTGATAGACATAAGTAAGATAATTAGTTATATTCTAAGTTTGCTTTGAATTTTTATGAAATCAATGATATTGATATGTAGAACGTTGTTGCACATTTGTGCTTGTGAGTTGAGGTATTTATTTTGAGTAGTTAAAATAGGTTCAGGTTTATATATTTGCATTTCGGTACCATCAACATGATTGAATTCTATTTGAACTTTTCAAATTATTTACAAAGGACAACTATTTGACCAATAAGCCACCTTTCTGTGAAGTGAGATTTATAATCCTCGGTCAATAATAAGTCATTAAGAGCAATCACACCATCGAATTCCCTCGAATGCCATTCACTTGTGTTAAATCTAACGCTTCTTCTCTCAATATACTTCTGATGTGTTTTCCACAAACGTAGATCTTCAAAGGCACAATAATGCTGCTCATTTCGTTACTCGTTGGTACTATATACTCATGATTTTCTATAAGTCAGGCCTGTGTACATTAACAGCATTTATCTATATTCCAGTTTTCAAATTATTCGCAAAAATCGATCCACATTTCAGTGATTCCTAAAGCAGAACACATATTTTCCAATCTTGGTCAACCTATCAGCAACTCATTTACTTCCAATTCAACGCCACATACTAATGCTAATAGTGTGGAGTTGAAATGTCATTCAAGAAAATGAATGTGCAGGAGAAGTTGTAGAGAGAATTTTTAGACATGAAGATCACATTCCCTCCTCTCTCAGGAACCAAACTAAGCAACTTGTTCAAATATAGATTCGACAAGTTAGATTTACGTTACATTGATTTTCCCATTGTAAATCTCCTCTTCGGAAAATATCTCCAATTTCATTGATTTCAAATTCAAGATTCATAGTAGAATTGTTTTTCCTATTCCTCAATGAAAAATGCTTATGAAAGATCCCATCTTTCTTCCATTCGATATGGTTTGGATTTAAGAGACCAATCATGCATTGATCACGGAGATTTCAATAGGATCTCATAAGAACTGAAAGTTAGATAATGACACGTTGCTGTTCATTTCACTAATCAGTATTCACTTACTCCATACATTGGTACTGTATGATCAGGATTTTCTATCAATTTGGCCAACTTACATTAAATCAATTTTCAAAAAAACTTGTCAATATGAAGTGCAATAGCTTTGGATGGAATATGGAAGCGGTGAATCTTATAACATTTGTTTCGGATATATTACGCATGTTACTATGAGTTCTGGTGGTAAAAGTGACATTGACTACTGCAAGCAGCACTATGGAACTTTCATGCGGACTTCAATCAAGTTCACTAATAGTACATTTGGTGCAAAGGTAAATTTATCGATTATGGACCTCCTTTTCCCAAACAAAATTTCTATATATCAACGAAAAATAATCATTATTTCAATTGAATTTGCCATAATAACCATCACTGAGCCAATCAATCTATTGACTTTATAGGTACTCATGCCGAGGCTAACATCCAACAAATGATTGCAAAAATCCGATTTATTGAAGATCAATTCAACTCAATTTAATAGTAAATTCGTTTCATGAACACATCTGCCAATCGTGTGCACTGTTATAATGCAATAGAAAAGACTTCTTTGTTGTCAATGTCAGTAGGAAAACGTTGCATCTTTAATGAAGCGATGCCTCGAAATAAATAATATTGCCCAATGTATCTGTGAAAAGAATTTGCCTGATGGAAAATGGAAAAAGCCAAGTTTAAATCTTCCTCCATCTCAAGCCAACACAATGTCTCCAGTTACTGTTTTCGTATTGACGGGATGTTAACAGATGTTCACTTGTTCAGAAAGTGAAGAAGCAGACGATGTAGTTGTGCTTAATATGTGAGATGTATCTGCAGTGAAACAGCCATATCAAAAAAAAACGCAGGATTGCACAGCAAGAAAGAGTGCACTCCTTAACAATGTAAAGTAGATTTGATCAATATTTTGGTCATGGATACTTTTAACAGTCTAGTTGGCACGAGCATTAACTGGTGTCTTTTGGTATTTCAAATACTTGGACACCTCCATTAAGCCTGTTCAAGCCAGTAATTCCTCGAGTCAGCTCATAGATCAACTCACACTGATTTTGTGTCCAAATACTTTAGTGCAGCTTACATGAATGGCATTCAGTGGAGTGTAGTATGTGCTTGATCGAAAATCAGTCTTTTCGGCATTGTCGATTCCATGATTTTTCCTAAATATGCCCAGAGCTTATCTCGACTTCACTATTTCTTCAATATATTCACTAATATTTACCTCGTTAAATTTCTTACAATTCATTCTTACAGAAGCCAAAGATATCAAATTAATACAGATTTTTCAAGTAATCGAGGATATACAAATTTGGCTTTATTAAATAGTTCAAATTAATGAATACAATGCAGTGCTCAATGTATTGACCTTTCAAAATTGTCTAGAATTCTAATTTCTAAAGTACATCTTTACTCTCGTTATACCCCTGAATTTTTGTCAATCAATATCACATGGATAGAAAGCATAACTGAACAAGAATTTGCCTTGGAATGACACAGACTTGAGTTTCAAAGTGCACACCTCTTATACAGATAATAAAAATGAGGTCAGAGGAACCTTGTACTTTCCACTTGTGTGTTACATCACTTCTATTGTGAGGAACGTAAAGAAAACGTGTATTTTTCTTTTTATCTTGCTTTACACTTTTATGAATTCAATAAAAAGTTATATAACTTGGATTCCATCAGTTCAATAAATTAATGAAATTTGTCAAGTCAACTAAACTTGAAGCGAATTAGCTACTCTAATGAGCCTCGACGTGCTGCAAGCAAAACGTGAATTGCATAGTATGAGTGAACACTAATAGCAAAATATCCGAGCAGTGTTCTGCACGTACGGCCGCACACTCCAAAATGTTCCATAGCGCATTTTATCGTGTGCGGATTGCGTATGCCACAAATTAATAGTCCAACAGGGCATCAATTCTACATTAGGAGAAAAGATAAATTTCAATCCGATCTCGATTCTACCATTGTGGAATTATGCGTGCGTTTGAAATATCATCCAAGATATCGAGTGCATAGAAGAATCTGATTTCTTACGTGATAATGTTTAATTTTGTGAATCAGCAATTCAAATGCTAATGTGCATTCGTGGCACAAGTGCGTTTAACGATTAGAATCCGAACTTGCGATTATTTGGCACTTACATCCAAACTTGGTATATCTGATTACCAGATCAGAAGAGTCGTCAACCAATCAGCAAATCATTTATTTCCAATTCAGCGCTTATAAATACACTTATTTTCTCGGTAGAGAAGAATTATTTGAGATAAAAGTCATCTTCCCTTCCCTCTCACGAGTACAAGTAGCTGCATCTAGATGGGTGAGCAACTGAACAAGCTATAAATATCTATATTTCAGCTATTCGCAGTCAGGTCACATTGACGTTGGAAGAGTCACACTCGGTGCATGATTTCATTTTGATAATCATTTCTCTCCATTGAATATGAAAAATTGCGGGGGATATTCAAAACATTTCTCGAGTCCGAGTAAACAGTAAGAGGAATCATTCGTGATCACACATCCAAGCAAACGACTACAGATTACTATTAATTTGCACGTCTATTGTGTTTGTGTGCGTGTGTGTGTGTGTGTGATTCTGCTTCATAATCAATAGATGAAGTTGTTGAGGTGAACTGCGGAATGGAATTGCACGCATTGTCCAGAACCATACTTAGTGTTCACCATTCATTGACAGGTTTGTAGTCATGAGAAGACATGCAAGTTTTACTCCTTCACAGTTTGCCTTTCTACACTGCTGTCGATTTCTACAAAAAATTCCCTCATCTTAGCTTTCAATGATGCATCCCAGGTATCTGTATATTCAACTGTAAATCATCGACTCTCTATTTATGGCAATGCCATCTTTCTGTGATAACTCGAAATCAAATCATACCATTTAATTAAGTCAAAGAGACATTCAAAATGTAATTGGTAGAAGCATTTATTATTAATATTTGAAGAAAGTGAAAAAACGTTTGATTTTTTCAATTCGCAAATTATGCTTCAACAGATGGCACAGTTCGTGATTCTGAAACGAAAAGCAATTTAATCATTAAAATTCGACACATATACACCTCTTAAAATAACGAGCAGTTACAACTAAAATAGATGAGAAACTCTCATGAATCTATTCCTCTCATATATATTTTACTTTTCCTAACGTCGACATTCTCGGATCGTAGTGGTGCTACGAAGTAAGCAATTTCAAATCCAAAACTTCCAGTTTTCTCCTCTGGATGGCAAAGGTCGAGGTACTGAAGTGAAAATTGTAAGAAATAAATTTCATTCACAAGTAAAATCAGTGACGTCTATTCAGCATTCCATTCTTGCTACATCATGAAGTTTCCAATGCAATTTACTTTTAACCCCTTAACTCCATAGTTCTTTGACCAAAATAGTGACTAAGGAACAATAATACATGTTGCTGATGTTGAATCTCACAAGAGCTAATTAAATCGTTTCTAAAACAAGTAATATTGAAAAATTGCAAATGCTTACAAATGCCTACGTCACACAATGTCACTATAATTTTACTAATAATTTAGAGTAGGTAGATTTCCGGTATATTGAAAGATAACACAGTCATAATTCATTTGTCTTATCGGCTGTCGAATTAGCCATTCAATCAAAACACTTTATCGGAATTGGCACTTGGAGAAACTCCCTTACTAGTTCATCTATGATTTTCACAAAGACCCATCCTTATATGTATATATATTGGATTTGAAAACGTAACATTGAAAGAACACCATACAATAGTCGCACCGAATTTGCCCATTAACAAACCATTAATCTCGATAATTTGATTAAGTTGAGTTCAACAAGAGGGTCCTAATGAGAGAAGCATCAAAATGTGCAACTTCAATTCTTAAATCTTATTCACTGCATGACTAATAAGAAAATACTTCACCTTACACCATGAAATTCGAGGGTTAAATTATTTATCGAACACTTCACAACTTGATTTTCGGACAAATGCTTCTTGCAGTAAATAATTTCAAATTACCAGCTTACTGGACTCATGCCAGCTACCACCGGAAATACAAAAATTATATTTATTGTTGTTTAACCTCGCACTTCATGTAGGCAAATAGTGTTGATAACAGTGATTCACACTTGTCTTCAATTCTAATTCACAACTACATTAATGAAGAGTTGTTCATTTTTAATAACTGCAATTAGAATCCATAATCATTTGGTTAAATTCAAATTTTCATGACAAATTTATTATAGTGGATGTCCAATAATATTTTTGAATTTCTCATTGAAATGAACAACTCAGGTGGAATTAACTAAAAATCGACGTCTCAATTGAAGATTTCGTTCAATTGATCCAGCATGACTAAAGTAGTAACTTGAAGTAACTTGTTTGCTTGTAAATATATTAGATGAAATTGAGAAATAGTTTGTGACGCAGGCAGTAATATTGAGGTGAAAAGTATTTCTGGAATTTATGAACCACGAAATGAAGAACAAAATTCAAGATGTATCACTTACTGTCTTCCAAGTATTCGACTGAAAGGCAAAAGTTATTTTTTGGCTAATATAGAACATTGCAAAATTTGCACTGATAACTATGCCGTAGAATTGACAATTCTAGTTCTAGATGGCTAACTAACTACTTTCTCATTATATCAAGTTTACAAGTCAGTCAATAGTGCGGATAATTTGGCGTAATGCAAACAAAATTGACAATTTCAAATAATTATGTCTCTATTTCATTTGTCCACTTCCAATTCTTCAATTAAAATATTCTAACTTTGACCATAAATTTAAATTTGATCGAATCAGAGACGATTTGAACATGAAAGAGATTAGGTATTATGCCCACGTTGATGTAGACGCCACAGCGCGTCAATTCAACTGTCTCCTCCTATTCAGCATTAATTCACACATAAACATCACATCCCATTTGATCAATTTATAAAGTGCCTGCGATATGTCATTCAGGAGCCCAAAGTAGTATTTCCAAGAATGAAATTCGAGAATGCTAACTTACTAGGCTTAAACCTGTTCAGATCTAAAAGCAAAAGTCGATTTCATTGAATGCAGATATTAATATTTGTCAATTGTTTGAGAAAACAGAATTAGTGAAATGTTAAGTGTCTCAAATAGAGTTCAATCATACATTCAATGTGCGAATTTGCAAGATACCCTACTGAACAATTCCATAAATGCATAATAGATTTTTTATCTTACAAGCGTAAATTCTACTTCTTGATGAAGACGCATCTGTAGTTTCCACATCTTACACTTCGGCTAAAATATAGCTCTCTCTCCCTATATATACAACGCATCAGATAGACTCTTGGCCCTTCAATTGCCAATTATTCAATCCAATCAACACACGCTGACGAAGTCCGTTCTAGTTTGGAATTGTAATTTGGGGAACGTGCTTCAAAATTCACTCAAGACTTCCACAAACGACAAAAGTATGTATTGAAGTTCAGAAATGTTGCAGTGAATGAGTGTTCAACATTCAAGGAAACAATATAACGGTCGTACTGATTGTGCTCTTAGTCCAGCTACTGATGTTCATATATCGATCAAATAGAGTTCAACAAGATGGACTTTGTAGATTGTGGCTAGGCGATGGCATCAGCCCAACTCATCATTTCGGTATTCTCTCCTCGTTTATAATACGTCGCCACTTTCATTCAATTTATGCTTTATCCTCTGTGCGGCTTTTTCAACCCTAAAATGTGTCAAGTGAAGTGTTGGTGTTTCAATGAGCGAAAACCAATCTATGCTATTGAGGCGCTATCAAATATCTTTGCACACACTGAAATTCAAGCTTTCTAACTTCTTATTTCTTGTCAAGTCATTCACTTAATGGAGAGCTGCATTTCTGGGATTCAGATGAAGAAATAATAAGCTAATTCGAAATGGTAGTCTACAAAGGACAAAACTCATTGGATTTGGATCTATTGATTAAAACAATAAGTGCCATTCAATTTTTTATTGAGGCACATTAAAACATCAAGCTTTCAATTTACCTTCCTCCGTCAAATGAACTACAACAAGGAAAATCGTATTTTTGGTATTCCGGATGAAAAAAGACATTTCATAATATCTCTAACCCAAATATATTGAAGTATGACAGATTGGAAATTTTACGTCAGAATGGAAAACACACCTTCTTCCCCAATATCATCCACTTCGCCTAAAATAAAATGCACTCATTATTCACTTCTCATCAGGTAATCTTTTGTCTCGTAAACTGACACATTTGTAATCCAATCAAAACACGCGTTTGTGAAGTACGGTTTAGTTTGAATTGGCAGTTGGATTTACTCCTTCACCAGTTTACTTATCATTTTCACAGGGACCAATGCTCATGCGTGCATGTATTGGATTTGGAAATGTGATATTGAAAGAGTATTCAAGGGGACAGCAAACCAATCAATAGCCGCACTAAATTTGTTCATCAACAAAACAGCAATGTCGATAATGTGATTAATTTAAATTAAGTTAAGCAGTTATGTTAACTTTAGAGGGGCTTTTCATATCCATGTGTGGGAATTTTACGCAAGAATGAAAAACACATCTTTTCCTCCAACATCACCCTCTTTACCCAAAATAAAATGCACCATATTTCGAATTTGCAAGATGCTACACTAACCATTTGTATTAATGCATGCAGATTGTAATTTCGCATGCGTAAAATGCAAGCAAGAATGTACAACCCAATGTAATCGAATTAATAATACAGATATCAGTAATTCAAAATAGTCTCCAATTGTAAACAATAAATACATTCAAAAAACGCTTTCATTTACATTAATGGCATAAAATTGAACCATCGTTCAAAAAATTCTCATTTTCCACGAGAAATGTATTAAATAGGATTTTAAATTAAATATTTGAATGAATAAGGAAAATGAGCAAATCAAGTGAAATTAATAAGTCTATTAGTGTAATTGATAAAATTGGGCAATATTCAATTATGCCTAGACCAACCTATGACACCAATGGAACACGAAATTCAAGATTCAAAACTTACCGTCATAGGGATCGAATTCATCTGAAAGCGAAAAAGGTATATGGTTAATTTAGAACATCGCACAATGTGCATTGGTAAATATTGCGAATAGTGGGTATGTTCCGTCTTAACGATATTAAACTAACAATATCTGAGATTAATTGCGGATTCTATCTGAGAGTTAACGAGATATATCATTTAAGCCAAATAAGTAAATTAATGATATTTAGGGTTTATGCATGCATTAAGTATAGGTTTTATTGAAAAACGCACTTGCTGGTTCTTCGTTATTCATTTCCTCTATAATAAAAAGCATCTATTAACCACTGATCATCATTGGTCATCTGTTAATCTTTTGTCTCATAAATTAAAAATTTTGAAATCCAATTAAAGCATGATGGTGTGGTCAGTAATAGGCACTCAAATAGGCCACTTTATATGAAATTATTCGTGGCAACTCCATCTTTTACAAAACTCACCTTCATCCTCTGGCATTTCATCTTCGTCTAAAACATAACACATTCATTAATCACTTGTCATCAGATAGCCTCTTGTCTCACTAACTGAAAATTTTACACTTCAATCAAACGTGTTTGGAAAGGAGTTTTTAGATTGAATTTGTCACTAAAATAACTAATTCACTAGTTGATATATTCATTATTTAATTTGTTCTTTACAAAGGCTAATGCATATATATATATATTACAATAAAGAATTGTTCCAGTGAAAAATATGCAATTAACCTACTTAAATTGATTAATTGTAAGTTAATAGGATAGACGTTACGAATTTTGACTTAGAGATTTTATCGCCGCAACTCATTATGAAAATTCACGATTGCGTTTAGTCAAATTGAGTAATAATTTTCAAATTTGCAAATAATCATCTATTGCCGAGATTTTAAATGGAAAGAAAAATTTAAATTTCGTATTTGCACCACAACGAGGTGGTATGAAATTTTTTAGATCGATTTTCGCTTACGGACTTCAATTGGAAGTTCACCTAAAAGCAACATTTGCATTTTATTGATGTCGAATCTACATCTTTTTCTAAAATACAGCACATTCATTAATTACTGGTCATTAGATAGTCTTTTGTCTCATCAAGTGAAACTTTTGCTATCCAATCAACACATATTTGTGAAGTAGGCTTTAGTTTAGATTGATCGTCAGAGAAACGGCTTCACTATTTTAATACGTATCCACAAATGTGCAATTGTTTGGTGTTCAAATTGGTGTCAAAGAAACTTCTATGTGCCATTTTGGACACATTCAAATGCCAATGTGCATGTGTTGTGGCATAATGTCTCAGGATGAATGAATGTTTAGCAATAAGCTTTACACCCCATGGCCACACGAAGCATGCTCTTTGTCAAAGAATTAGTTTCTACAAATTAGGTAAATAGAGTTCAACATGATAGAGGGTACTTATTGCGAATACGTGATGGAATCAGCTCAACACTTCATTTCAATACTCCCTTTCCATTCAAACTGCAGTCGATATTGCCTTAAGTGGGCACATTCATTCAAATTCTCTCATTTCGAATGATGTGTAATTTAAAACCAAACATGTAGTCTCTACAAACTGTATAAATGGAATTCAAAATGACTAAGTGATGAATCAGCATAACTCATCAAGGAAAATAGCATTTTAGTGAGTGAGCCAGATGAAAAGAATGACTTTGTTTATTAGTCCATGTTTGCTGACAATTTGAACTCAAACATGCTTCCTATATACGAGTATGCTGTCAGTTTTCAAGGTGCACATTTCAAATTGAAATTGCTAAACCACTTGCATATAAGTAGTATGCTTCAAATTTAAATGATCAACAGCACAGCTGTTTTAATGAATAAAGAGCATTATGGTGGAGTAAGTAATAAAATAAAAGCCTCAATTGAAGATACCAGGCAGATCAAATAGAGTGGTTGGAACAGATATAAATGAATAGAAGTTGTGCGCACTTACCTGATGGACATTGCTTTGGGCAGGCCCAGAGGGTCACGGCAAACCACAACAAGATGAAATATCTCATTTTCAAGGTATGTAGAATGCTGACTTTACTGTGGCCTTTTATATGTACATCCATCTAATCACATCTGAGTATAGTTAAAGGTGACCACTGATATGTATGGTTATTTCTTCTAAAAGAACATATTAGATGTGAAAATTTATTCATTTGAATATCACTATAACATTTTTTGAATTTCTTTTGCATTTCACAAGTAGGAATTTCAAATTGATTGACAGTGTTAATGAGCTGTGCGAAAGAAAGTTGTATAAAATTTAACGGGAAGTTGGAAGCAAAAAGGAAAATGTTTAGCACAAATTGACATTACTTAACAAATTAAAACATTCGTAACGACCCAAACCAAACACTTTCTTTTTTCATTAAAAAAATATTTTATTAATGAATAATTTTCAACTTTTAACAATAATTTTACTCTAATTTCAATTAAATGTACTGTGCAGGAAATACTATTGGCACTCAACGTGAGGATAACATGGAACAAATGAGATCAACCCAACTCAATTTAATAATACATTTATTTCAAGTACACTTGTGATAAACTCGTGAATTGCTAGTAATGAAATGGAAAAGACCTCCTTATGATAAATGGTCGTGGGAAAATATAGCATATTTAATGAACCGGTGCCTCGAAATAAGTTGTTCGTGTTCCAGTGAAGGGAGTTTGACAGATGGACATTGGTGAACGCCAAGAGGAAGAATTTTTTTATCTCCATGCACTTTAAGTCAACGCAGTGTCTACATTTACTGGTTTTTGTATTGACATGATTTTTACTAATGTTCACCCGTCAGGAATGTGAAGAAGCAGACCACGGAATTGCGCCGAATTCAAGTTGCTGAGTTATTTGTTTCCTCACGGTTGTCCACAGTAAATATCTATTTGTCTGGCATGATGGTTACTTTTCCACCTATATTTCATTTCTCAGCCACAATCAGTGATCCCTTGACAACAGAAACCTATAATATGCTTTCACATTTTGATATGCACACTTAACAATGTTTCCACTCACACGCATAGCTTTCAGGCTTATGTTTAGTATTACATTTCAAAAATTAAGCCTCTTTTCAATGAATAAGTGGGCTGCTTCTGCAAGGAAGCAATCACACCAAACTAGCTCAGCAATTTTCATGCATCCATCTCTAAACATCTACTTTCACATTCACTTCAAAGTTCTAACATCAGCTTTTAAGGAGTGATAAATGTATGCTTCCTTCAACTAACGATGCTACTTCAAGAAAGAGTATATTCCATAACAATGTAAAGTTAACTTGGTCGATAGTTATTTGAAGGAACATTCGAGAGTTAATTTGGCACTAGCAT
The DNA here is from genome assembly GCA_000469805.3 of Hymenolepis microstoma. Lineage (NCBI taxonomy): Eukaryota > Metazoa > Platyhelminthes > Cestoda > Cyclophyllidea > Hymenolepididae > Hymenolepis > Hymenolepis microstoma. The sequence goes on from LR215994.1 coordinate 2,895,019, forward strand.
CAACGTCGGCGTTTTCCAAATTGCAAATACAGGCTTACATTCAACAAACCCATTCAAGTCAGCAATGCCTCGGGACAGCTCTTGACTAACCTTATTTACAAAGCTTTGTAGCATCTGAAGTAAAACAGCCTCATCAAAATGTTTAATTAATTGTTTTTAATGAATATTTCCGAAATTGGCCACAAATTCAACATTTCTTCAATAAATTTAATAATATTTTTACTTCTTGGTTCAGAAAGATTTGTTTCCACAGAAGCCAAAAATGGTAAAGAAAATTGAATTTGCATGTCCTTACCTAAAGATTTCCTTTTTCTAAATTGCATTTTCACTCGCGTTTTACACCAAAAATTACCACAAAATGGAAACCATGACTGGAGAAGAATTTGCTTTGGAATGACCACAAAGTTGGGTTTCTTAGTGCAGGTCTCCCATGCAGAGAATACGCCCTAGATCAAAGGTACTTTGCGTTTTTAAATTAAATGATGCATTACTTCTACAATGATGAATGAAAAAATATTTACTTCTATTTTTACTTTTCTTCCAATTTTCATGAATTAAATAATAATATATTATAATATGCTATATTCTTATGTTTATAACAGGGATCCCTTCAGTTCCATAATTTTTTAATGTACTTGGGAGTTCGTCATCTCCTACTTAATAAACGTCACATTAGGATTAAACATGCGTGGCAAATCTATCTTTTCATAATAGCCAGGTCTTCCGATTGTGTCTAAAACATTCCACACTCATTCATCATGATTCATTTGATAATCATTTATCTCATCAATTCACGCTTTTGCAGTCCAATTAAAACACGTTTGAATTTATTGTTAGAGTATCGGCTCTACCTGTTAATTTATGACATTTTCAATGGCAATTACCCATACGTATACATTGTGATTTGGAATCGTAACAATGGAAGAGTGTAAAACACCCATCAAGACATATAAAGAGACACCTAGAATGATTATTACTTAATCATTTATCTCGGAGAATTAGTTAAGTGGAATTTAACAGGATAAACGTGATGAAGTGTGACCACGCGATGGAATCGGCAAAAGGTGGCTGATGTATCAATGAAGAGAATTCGCGAGATGGTCACTCCTGAGCACCAATTGCCATGTTGCGTCTTAATTTATTCTGGGAAAAAGTTGATTTCTTCAACTCACCGATCTCTTCAATTAGGTAACTGTTTTGGTTGACTTAATGACCTAACATATAAAAGCCATATTAATTAATTCCAGTTAAATGATTACTCTAAATTTTCGTTTTCAATACACCTCGAAGGTTCTTTGACTTCGTTAAGATTTGAAAAGTACGGACACTCAGGTGTCAACTGTGACTAACGAAATTACTCAAAATACAAGATTGAATTTTCTGAAACGGAGTTATGTGGAACATAATAGCTGTGATGGCTTACCGGTTGAATTGAAATACCGTTTATCTTGGATCTTCAATCATACGAGAAATAAATCAAACTTCTGGTAAATATGATTGATAAGACTTTAGAAATTGATTTTTTATATCTAAACGGCTCTACTTAGGATTCGGTTAAAATCGGACGGTCTATATCAAAGTGAAAGCGTCAAATAACAAAATATTCGTATTTGTAAATAATTCAATCTAATACCCAGTCTGACGTGTTCCTTTAAATTACGTTTTGCGCTCTCCAATTCCATGACGCATTACATCTACAACGATGTACATAAAAAATATGTGTTTTGATTTTTAGTTTAGTTTCAATTTTCGTGAGTTCAATAATAATGGTTTGTTATTTAATTAAATTTATTATTTATAATTGGGATCCCATCGGTTCTATTAATTAATGCGATTTGTCAAGTAGATTATAGTAGTTGTTCAGATTAGTATCAAATCTATCTTTTGGGGAAAGAAGAGTCTTAATTATGTGTGGATATTGAAAATCATCCATTCAATTATCATGAATTCAATAATTGATTTCCTTTGATGGATTTGCTATTACACCACAAATTTTCTCATTTTCTTGCAAATGGGAACAATTTGGGTACAACTAGAACTGTCCCCATTTCTCTGCGACAGTGTTTCATTTTATGAAGCAGCATTCTCTTTGATCATTACGTTCTTACTTGCCTTGTTTATTTGTGCATGTGGGCTTAGATAGTAATTATGTGTAATTGAAACATTTTCGGATTTATACGAAAACTCACACTTCAATTGTATTTTGATAACATTAATAAAATTGAATTCCATTTTCTCCCTTTCAAGTTATTTGCAAAAATCAACTATTTGGCAGCACATTCGACTTCACTTGGATGTCACGCATTTGTGTTGGATCCAACACTTCCTCCTCCAGTACTCTCCTGACGTCGTTTTCCTTTCAAGTGATTTCCACACGCTTTGATCTTCAAAGATACGATAATGTTGCACATTTAATTGCTAATATGCATTGCTAATATTTATTTATAATTTCCTATCAATTTGGCCTACGTTTATTGAATTGATTTAGCTGAAGGACTTGTAAACATGAAGTGCAATAACTTTGGATGAAATGTGGAAGCTTACGAGGCTTTGTTCTATTAAATATCCTACATTTCACATTGCTAATGGCAAGAAGGAAAGCTTTTCCATTTCATCAAAAGGCATGCTTTAAGCAAATTTAGTGTTAAATTGAGTTGGGTCGATCTGCAAGAAACTAATTGTTGAGTAGTATTATTGCTCAGTTATTTATTCCACATTATTCTCAGTTCGGGACTTTTCATCAAGCTGTGCATAGCTGTCGCCATCTGGGTCGGCCGATTAATCGTATCATTCTTATTGAAGATGTATGCACACACCATTATTTAGTGATTGGAAAGTGTATTCTACAATAAAACATTGCACAGTATATTTAATAAATTCATAGGACCATAGTGCTCATAACCAATTATAACAAAATATGTTGGCACTTAATATAATTTAAAACATTCGATCTATATAAAATTATCTGAATAGTTCAAATTGAAATAGGCCTATTAAGCCAACAAAGTTCGTGCACCTTCCTGCAGTACACTCCTGACGTCTTCATCCTTACAAGTGTTTTCCACAAGCAATGATCTTCGAAAACTCGTCAATACTGCTCATTTCACTACTAGTATTCATTTAATCCATTCATTGTTACCATATATGCATGGTTCTCTGATGTTTTTGCTTACGGAAGTTAAATCTATTCAGCAGATCGACTTGTCAGCATGATACACAATAGCTTTGGATGGAATTTGAGAGTAAAGAATCTTGAAAAAATTGCTTCGAATATAGTAAACATGTTAATATGACTTCTGATGGTATAATTGCCACTGCATATTGGCAGGCTGCCCAGTAGAATTTTTATGGTGAATTCAATTCAGTTAAATAGAAGTACATTTGGTTCACTGATGAGGTTATGCCTTATGATCTGAAATATCGATTTAATCCTCATCTTAGGCAAGAATGGTTAGCGCAACAAGATGCAACAGTCAGCCAAAAATTTATCTACAGTTCAACGATTTCAAATGTTATGAATTTAATATTAATGTTATATAATATACGCGAATTTATTGGTTATAGTTGAAATTTCATCAGTTCAATTAATTAATAAATTTTGTCAAGCCGATTAACTAATCAGCAAATCAATTATCTCCAATTCAATAATACATACAAAGTACATCTTGGGTATGTCTGATTAATACTGTAGCAAGTAACCACGTCCAAAATTGTTCCACCAGTCATTAAATTATTTACCACTGATTCAACTTTACTTGAAAGCAATTTTCTCAGCTGCAGCAAGATATGGTGAGCAACTGAACAGGTTGCAATTGGGTTACATTGACTTTCGAATTATTTCAGTGGGCCCACGATTTCATTTTGATAAACATTTCTCTGCATTGGCTAGGAGAAATTGCGGTAGGTATTGAATTCGAGTGGGAATAAGCAGAAAGAGTATTTATTCCTGATCTCACTAAAGATTAATGGTAAATTGTGTTTCTAGGGTGATTGTGTGTGCGTGATACTTGTTCTTAAATGAAAGGTGGTTCGAAAATTTGAAACAGTTCAAGAGAACTGTAGAATTGACTTTCACACATTGGGCAGAAATATAATTGGTGAATACTTATCTCTGACAGATCTCAGGTCAGAAGAAGACATTCGATTTTCACTCTTTTCTTCCTTCATTTCTTGGCTTCCTATTCTGCCTTCTGTCCACTTCTACAAATACCAACTCAACATCAGCTCCAAAAATTTATTTTCTTTTGCGAAATACGCAATTTATCATGCGGTTAAAGAGATTTTTTGATAAAGCTGGCAGAATCATTTATTATTAATAAAATTTTTAATATTATTATTTTTATTAAAGTGTCAAAAAAATGAAACAAAGCCGTCGGAATTTTATCAATTCGCGATATTAGTCTACCTCGGGTCAATAAGTAGAGGTGCTGAAATGAAAGGAAATTCAATCTTTAGAATGCCCTATAATCGTAAATAACTTCACTTTTATTTCACATTTTAATAAAAATTACTTAAATTTAAAAATATAAAACATAATGCAGATTGAATTTAAAGCTTTTGACCGAACTCAAAATGAAATTCAAGATTCATAACTTACCGTCATCATATGTGTCGTCCTCTGAAAGCCAGATGATACATTGTTAATTTGGAAAATCGCGATATGTGCACTGCAAATTATTCGTAGAACTGCAAAGAATTCCCCCTCCCTACCCCCCAGCAAATCCTCCCGATTCACAGCATATGCAGTGGAGCTTATGGTCATAGTATAGGAAATAAATTTATTAATTTTCTTCATCTTATACTAATTGTTATCATAGCTGGTTCCCCTCCCACATTGGTTCTACTCAATCACACTTTATAGACCAAAAATTCACTAGTATTTCTTATTCTACATATAGACATCTCGTTTGTTTATTCTATTCAACTTACAAATTATCTGGCATGTTTAACTGATTTACTTCGCACTATTTGAGGAACAGAATGCAGTCTAATGTTTTTTTCCAAACTCAAACACTCAAAATCGTTGAGGCGTGTTATTTTAATTGATTTTTTTTTCAAGAAATATCTTGAAAGGTTATTATGTATGTAAAATTAAACAATTTAACATTTTAATTAAATAAAACTGAATAAGACCTTATTCAATCCAACTTTGATCTAGTCTAATATTTAAGGATGACTCTACGCACACTTTGCGAAATTATTCTTCTAAATAAAAATAGTTTGGCTTTTCATCTAAAAATCTTCAATGTTGTATTTCTGACCATATAACGCAAAGCCTCAACTGCCATGTCTAGTTGAGTTTATGGATACGCAATTTATCTATGACTGTCAGTTTCATTGAAACGAACAATTACAATCATAACACTTTGTATTTTTTTTCCACACACTCACGCACGCACGCACGCCTGCCTTTGACCTCTGCCCATATACTCTCCTTTCATCACCTCTCTTGCTCATATTTCCTGCACTCTCAAATATTCAACATCGTCTATTCAAAACACTGATGCCCGCAATTCTTCGTTTTCTACTTTCTGTATCCGCTCTTTGTTGGTGTAAATTGCTAGCATTTTTCTTTCTGCACAATTATGAAATAAATGGTTACCTACTCGATGGAAACTATTTCATTTGGCAAACGCTGTTAGTCATCCACATGTACGCGTAGCCAAATGAATGAAGGCTTTGCAGCGCTCCAGTGAAACTCATAAGCTTCATTCCCTGTGTACCGGAATGTCACTAATCAAACTTCACTTTATAATCGTATATAGCTTCACTTTTTATTAAAAACTAATGACATCAACAAATACGAAACCTCATTAAGATAGAATTTTATGCTTTTTTTCGAAATCAGAATAAAATTCAAGATTCATAGCTTACCGTCATCATATAAGTCGTCCTCTGAAAGCCAAAGAGTACATTGTTAATTTGGAAGGCCACAAAATGTGCATTGGTAAATATGCTGTAGAAATGCTAATTCACTGAATATTGAAGTGAAAGCTATTTCTAGAATATATGAACCACGAAATTCAGAACGACGAAATTCAAGATGTATGACTTACCGTCATCCAAATATTCATCTGAAAGACAAAAGTTACTTTATTAATTTAGAACATCACACAATGTGCACTGGTAACTATGCCGATGAACCGTCAATGCTAGTTCATGATTACTGACTAAATACAAGCTCATTATATCAAGTTTACAAGTCAGTCAATATTGTGCGGATCAAAATTGGCGCTATGCAAAGAAAAATTGACAATTTCAAATAATTATATCTCGATTTCATTTGTCTAATTCCAATTCTTCTGTTGAAATATTCAAATCTGGATAAGTGTATTTTCACTTTAAGTAGTGTGGAGGATTTGAACACGAAATAGGTTAGATATGGTGTCTACGTTGTAGGAGACGCCACAGCACATCTATTCAATTATCGCCTCCTATTCATAAAATAGGTGAAATCGTCTTAATTCTTCCCATTCCTCTGATTAGCACTTTTACACTTCTGGATTCATTCACGCACAACAATTCTGTCATAACTCAGTTGCTCAATTTTTAAAGTGCTTACAATGCGTCATTCAGGAGCTCAAAGTAGTGTTTCAAAGAATGCAATTCGAGAATGGTAACTCACTTGGATATGACCTGCTCAGATCTAAAAGCAAAATTCCATTTCACTGAATTGTAGACATAAATATTTGCCAAAGGATTTGGAGGTAAGAAGAAGTGATATGTGAGGTGTCACATATAGACCTCCATCATACATTCTATCTTCGAATATGCAAGATGCTACGCTGATCAATTGTGCTAATGCATGACGGATTGGTGTTTGGAATGCATAAAATATACGCAAGAATGTAAAACACACCTTTTTTAACAATACGATGACTCTCTTCGTCTAAAATAAAATGCACTCATTAGTCACGTGTCATCAGCTAATCTGTTGTCTCATCAATTGGCACTTTTGCAATTCAATCAAAACGTTTGTGAAGTACGGTTTAGTTTGAATTGGTAACTGGAGTAACTCCTCCTCTAATTCATCTATGATTATCATAAATATCAATACTCATTTGTGTATGAATCGGGATTTGGTAATGTTCCATTGAATGAGTGTTCAATGCGCATTAAAACATAGAATGGCCGCACCAAGTATGTGCATCAACAAACAACTAATCTCGAATGCTTGATTAAGATGAGTTCAATAAGAGAGTCCATATAAGGGTGAAACATCACAACGCGCAACTTCAATTCTGACATCTTATTCATGGCGTGACAAATAAAGAAATACTCCACGTTACATCGTGAACGTTGAAGTCCAACTTATTTATCAATCATTTCACTCCTTGATTTTTGGTCAAAATGGTTCTTGCAATAAGCAAATCCAAATTAGCAACTTACTGGACCCATACCAGCTACCATCTGGAAGCAAAAATTGTATTTATTGATGCTGAACCTCCCAGCTCATACAGGCAAATTAGTGCTGTTAACAGTGTTTCACATTTGTCGTCAATTCTAATTCAAAACTACATTAACGAAGAGAACTTCCCCTTCCTCAACTGAAATTATTCTTAATCAGTAATCATTTATATTGACATTCCCTTGAGAAGGTTATTAGATTGGATGAAACATAGAATATTTGAATGAATCTTTGAAGTAAGCAATTCAAGTGGAATGAAAACGTCGAAGTGTCAATTGAATATTTCATTCGATTGATCCAGTATGGCGAAAGAAGTAACCTGAAGTAACTTGTATTTTTATAAATATATTAGATAGAATTGAGAAATATTCATTGACGTAGAAAATAATGTCGAATTGAAAAGTATTTCTGGAATTTAGGAACCACGAAGTTCAGAATAAAATTCAAGATTCATAGCTTACCGTCATCATATAAGTCGTCCTCTGAAAGCCAAAGAGTGCATTATTAATTTAGAACATCGCAAAATGTGTACTGGTAACTATGCTGTACAAATGCTAATTTACTGAATATTGAAGTTAAAGATATTTCTAGAATATATGAACCACGAAATTCAGAACGACGAAATTCAAGATGTATGACTTACCGTCATCCAAATATGCATCTGAAAGCCAAAAGTTACTTTATTACTTTAGGACATCACACAATGTGCACTGGTAACTATGCCGATGAACCGTCAATGCTAGTTCATGATTACTGACTAAATACAAGCTCATTATATCAAGTTTACAAGTCAGTCAATATTGTGCGGATCAAAATTGGCGCTATGCAAAGAAAAATTGACAATTTCAAATAATTATATCTCGATTTCATTTGTCTAATTCCAATTCTTCTGTTGAAATATTCAAATCTGGATAAGTGTATTTTCACTTTAAGTAGTGTGGAGGATTTGAACACGAAATAGGTTAGATATGGTGTCTACGTTGTAGGAGACGCCACAGCACATCTATTCAATTATCGCCTCCTATTCATAAAATAGGTGAAATCGTCTTAATTCTTCCCATTCCTCTGATTAGCACTTTTACACTTCTGGATTCATTCACGCACAACAATTCTGTCATAACTCAGTTGCTCAATTTTTAAAGTGCTTACAATGCGTCATTCAGGAGCTCAAAGTAGTGTTTCAAAGAATGCAATTCGAGAATGGTAACTCACTTGGATATGACCTGCTCAGATCTAAAAGCAAAATTCCATTTCACTGAATTGTAGACATAAATATTTGCCAAAGGATTTGGAGGTAAGAAGAAGTGATATGTGAGGTGTCACATATAGACCTCCATCATACATTCTATCTTCGAATATGCAAGATGCTACGCTGATCAATTGTGCTAATGCATGACGGATTGGTGTTTGGAATGCATAAAATATACGCAAGAATGTAAAACACACCTTTTTTAACAATACGATGACTCTCTTCGTCTAAAATAAAATGCACTCATTAGTCACGTGTCATCAGCTAATCTGTTGTCTCATCAATTGGCACTTTTGCAATTCAATCAAAACGTTTGTGAAGTACGGTTTAGTTTGAATTGGTAACTGGAGTAACTCCTCCTCTAATTCATCTATGATTATCATAAATATCAATACTCATTTGTGTATGAATCGGGATTTGGTAATGTTCCATTGAATGAGTGTTCAATGCGCATTAAAACATAGAATGGCCGCACCAAGTATGTGCATCAACAAACAACTAATCTCGAATGCTTGATTAAGATGAGTTCAATAAGAGAGTCCATATAAGGGTGAAACATCACAACGCGCAACTTCAATTCTGACATCTTATTCATGGCGTGACAAATAAAGAAATACTCCACGTTACATCGTGAACGTTGAAGTCCAACTTATTTATCAATCATTTCACTCCTTGATTTTTGGTCAAAATGGTTCTTGCAATAAGCAAATCCAAATTAGCAACTTACTGGACCCATACCAGCTACCATCTGGAAGCAAAAATTGTATTTATTGATGCTGAACCTCCCAGCTCATACAGGCAAATTAGTGCTGTTAACAGTGTTTCACATTTGTCGTCAATTCTAATTCAAAACTACATTAACGAAGAGAACTTCCCCTTCCTCAACTGAAATTATTCTTAATCAGTAATCATTTATATTGACATTCCCTTGAGAAGGTTATTAGATTGGATGAAACATAGAATATTTGAATGAATCTTTGAAGTAAGCAATTCAAGTGGAATGAAAACGTCGAAGTGTCAATTGAATATTTCATTCGATTGATCCAGTATGGCGAAAGAAGTAACCTGAAGTAACTTGTATTTTTATAAATATATTAGATAGAATTGAGAAATATTCATTGACGTAGAAAATAATGTCGAATTGAAAAGTATTTCTGGAATTTAGGAACCACGAAGTTCAGAATAAAATTCAAGATTCATAGCTTACCGTCATCATATAAGTCGTCCTCTGAAAGCCAAAGAGTGCATTATTAATTTAGAACATCGCAAAATGTGTACTGGTAACTATGCTGTACAAATGCTAATTTACTGAATATTGAAGTTAAAGATATTTCTAGAATATATGAACCACGAAATTCAGAACGACGAAATTCAAGATGTATGACTTACCGTCATCCAAATATGCATCTGAAAGCCAAAAGTTACTTTATTACTTTAGGACATCACACAATGTGCACTGGTAACTATGCCGATGAACCGTCAATGCTAGTTCATGATTACTGACTAAATACAAGCTCATTATATCAAGTTTACAAGTCAGTCAATATTGTGCGGATCAAAATTGGCGCTATGCAAAGAAAAATTGACAATTTCAAATAATTATATCTCGATTTCATTTGTCTAATTCCAATTCTTCTGTTGAAATATTCAAATCTGGATAAGTGTATTTTCACTTTAAGTAGTGTGGAGGATTTGAACACGAAATAGGTTAGATATGGTGTCTACGTTGTAGGAGACGCCACAGCACATCTATTCAATTATCGCCTCCTATTCATAAAATAGGTGAAATCGTCTTAATTCTTCCCATTCCTCTGATTAGCACTTTTACACTTCTGGATTCATTCACGCACAACAATTCTGTCATAACTCAGTTGCTCAATTTTTAAAGTGCTTACAATGCGTCATTCAGGAGCTCAAAGTAGTGTTTCAAAGAATGCAATTCGAGAATGGTAACTCACTTGGATATGACCTGCTCAGATCTAAAAGCAAAATTCCATTTCACTGAATTGTAGACATAAATATTTGCCAAAGGATTTGGAGGTAAGAAGAAGTGATATGTGAGGTGTCACATATAGACCTCCATCATACATTCTATCTTCGAATATGCAAGATGCTACGCTGATCAATTGTGCTAATGCATGACGGATTGGTGTTTGGAATGCATAACATATACGCAAGAATGTAAAACACACCTTTTTTAACAATACGATGACTCTCTTCGTCTAAAATAAAATGCACTCATTAGTCACGTGTCATCAGTTAATCTGTTGTCTCATCAATTGGCACTTTTGCAATCCAATCAAAACACGCCTTTACATACGTATGCATTTGGAAAAGGCTGCATTAAATAAGTGTTTAAAACTCAAAATCCATATAATGCCCAATCTGATTTTGTTTTTAATCTTGCATTCAGTGAAATTCTTAGCTTTTCTAATAAAGCTCAATTATGCGATGTGACCATGACGTTTCCAGGTACACATGTCAATTTGAAATTTTCAAGTAATTTATCCGAAATAGTTTAATTTAAATTGAATTGATTGAGATAAAAATTGTTTCAATGAATTATTGCTTATTGTTTGTTATAAAGTAAGTAAATAAATATAACAATAAAAAGTTCTAGGGAAATCGAATAGAGTAGAGGTCAAAGGCTAAACATTGCGTATTTACCTGAGTAATTGGGAGCGTTGGCATGGAAGGCCCAGATGGCCACGGCAAAGCACAACAAGATGAAAGGTCTCATTTTGAAAGTACATCGAGTGCTGTCTTTACTTTGGCCTTTTATAGGTTCATCCAACCAATCCCATCTAAGCATAAGTAACTGTGATCAATGATATGTAAGGCCACTTCTTCTAAAAGAACATCTTAGATGTGAAAATTTATTCACTTGTATATAGCTATAATTTTTTTTGAATTTCTTTTGCATTTCACAAGCTGGCATTTCAAATTGAGTGACAGTATTAATGAGTTGTGCGAAAGAAAGTTGTATAAAAAGTGGAAAATGAAAAATTACATTAATTAACAAACTAAAACATTCGTAAAGATCCAAACCAAACACCTTTATTTCATTATAAAAAATATTATATTAATGAATCCTTTTCAAATTTCAATAATAAGTTATGCCACTTCAAGAAAGAGTACATTCCAGAACAATGTAATGTTAATTTGATCGATAGTTATTTGAGAGGGTCTTCGAAAGTCAATTTTGCACTAGCATTAACGTCAGCGTTATCCAAATTTCAAATACAGGGTTACACTCAACAAGCCCATTCAAGTCAGCTATGCCTCGTGACAGCTCGTAGTTCAATCGTCACTGACCTTATTTACAAAAGCTTTGTAGAAACGGAAACAAAACAGTCTCTTCAAAATTGTCAATTAATTGTCTTTTAATAAATAATTCGATAAAACTGGGGCCTTTTGACTGGTTATTTGTTCTATACGTGCATGCGATAGCGTGTCCCGCAAATTCAACATTTCTCCAATAAACTTGCAAATATTTACCCCTCTAGGTTAAGAACGATTTGTTTCCACAGAAACCAACAATGGTAAATAAAATTAATTATACGTGACCGAACAAGAACAATTCTTTTTCTAAATTGCCTTCCCACTCACTCTTTACTTCTTCGATTTGGCAAAAAATTAACACAAAGTGGAAATCATGAATGGACAAGAATTTGCCTTGGAATGACCACAAAGTTGGGTTTCTCAGTGCAGTTCTTCCATGCAGAGAATACGCCCTAGATCAAAGGTACTTTGCGTTTTTAAATTAAATGATGCATTACTTCTACAATGATGAATGAAAAATATATTGATTTCTATTTTTACTTTTCTTCCAATTTTCATGAATTAAATAATAATATATTATAATGTGGTGCACAAGTAACTTTATCAATTATGATCTGAGCTCAAGATTTTTGAAATTAATTCCAAACTTGGATGTATCTAAATAATACTTCAAAACGCCTTGCTTCCAATGTTGTTCAACCAGTCAGTCAATCATATGTATCCAATTCAACCCCACTTGAATGCACTTGAGAAGACTTGTTTGAGATAAAATCAACTGCCCTCCTGAACTTTTCGACTTTTTGGACTACAATATTTCATTTTATAAAACCGCATTCACTCCATCAATACGATCATTCGTTTCACGTTTGTGCACGTGGTCTAAGATATTAATTATGAGTATTTGGAATATGTTCAGATTTATAAGAGAAGACACCCTTCAATTTTATTTGGATACCATTAGTACAATTGAATTTTAATGCCTTCAGTTTCATTGTATTTGCAAAGAACAACTAGTTGACCAATAATCTATTTTCCCTTGAAGAGTCATCTCGAATCCTTAGTTGATAGTAAGCCAATATAAAACAACCACACCTTTGACATCACCTGAGTGCTTCTTCCCTATGGACGTTTTTTGCAAGTCTTGGTCTTCAAAGGCACGATAATGATGTTTATTTCACTTATCAATAATACCTCTTTCCTTATTTTGATAATATATATCTGCGTGAATTTCTAACAATTTGGTCTACAAACAGTAAATCTATTTGGCAGAATAAATTGTGTCTGAATGTTGGTACGGCAGTAAGAGTTATAAATAATTATGAATGAGAGAAATTGGGATGAACTTTCGAAACATTTCTCGATTCCAAATAGACAGAAAATGAGCTTAATGTTATTCCCTCAACAATGAAAGTGACTGAAGATTAATACCGAATTGCCGTCTAAATGTGATTGTATACGTGTCTTAATTTGCCATTCTTATTCCTTAACGGCAGGAAGTTCGAGTATTTGAAGGCGTTCAATCGGACTGTAGTATGATAGCCCATGCAATCGTCGGAACCATACTTGGTTTTCAGATTTCTTTGGCATGTCTGAATACGTGATAATACAAACGAGTTTTACTCCGTCAAAGCTTGTCTTCCTACTCTGCTATCAGTTCACCTCCATAGAAACTACCATATCTTCGCCTCCAAAGATGTGTCTCAGGAATCTCTATATTCAACCGCAAATCATCGATTTTCTATTTATGGCAGTGTTATGTTTCTGTGCCACTCTCAATTTCATTGAGATCAGTTATTGCACACTAAGTTATATGCTTGTTGTATTTTGACGAAAGACACCATTTACCTTTGAGGTGATACCTCGAAGTCGAATCATACCATTCAGCAAAGTCAAAGAGACATTCGGCATGTGATTGACACAAATTTTTATTATTACGATTTCATGAAAATGGAAAACAATGTTTTGATTTCATCATTTCCGGACATTATGCTTCGTTAAGTGATTAAATTCGATATTCTGATATGAAGTTCATTTTAATCTATAAAATGATGCCAATAAATATTCAAGTGCATTGTTTTTCCTTTTCCATATCTTTTAAAAACAAATACCCTTTACAAATAGAATTAGATGAGAGAGCCTCACATATATACAACTAATGCATCATGAAGTTCTACTCTTAATCTATTTTTATTTTCTTGACGTCAAAATTCTCTGTTCGAAATGGTGCTACGAAGTAAGCAATTTCAATTTCCAAACGAACTGATTTCTCTCTCAGATGGCGTAAGTGAAGTGAAAATAGTGGAAGCGGATACGTCAAAATCTATTCTAGATGTCATCACTACTTTTATTCAAATGAAATTTGAATAATATTTCTAAGAAGTAATATTATCAGTCCGTTTGTTGAACTTCAAATACGACCCTGTTGAAAGACAGATATAGATTTTTCATTCCTTGTCATCACCACTATCCGATCAATAAGAGAATTGTTCTTATTAAAACTTAAATTTTCTCGCTTAATTTATTTGAACAAACTGGTGCACATGAAGCCATTACATACAATATAATAGATAAATTATTTGTAAATACTAACTGCATGAATAAACAGTGTTCATTTTGATAAATGAAATTTGATTTAATTATACTATTTCATGGTAAATTATAGTAAAGTGAATCATAGAAGTTAGTGGGACAAAAATGTCGATATTGCAAAAACAGGGACAGTACATATTGTAGATCTGGTGAAGAAATTAGCACGATTCCTCACCCTATATGCAAATATACTGGCCAATATCAGTACATAACTCCAATTAACCCCATACTACTTCCGAGACAATGTCATTGCAATTCTACTAATAATGTTGACTAGGTAAAGTCACGATATATTGGGCAAATCAATCACCCAATCAGTAGTGTTGTATTTTGATGTGTGTACAATGATACACAGACAATCCAACTAGGTAACTCTTAAGCATGAGCTAATTATGGAGCGTATCTGTTGGCTTACAATTTCCTATTTTCGGAACACGCACAAGCATGCAATTTTGGGTTTCAAACGGATGTATAACTCCACCTTTTTATAAAACTCACCTGTATCCTCAGACATTTAATTTGGGTCTCAAACATAACACATTCATTAATCGCAGATCATTAGATAATCTTTTACCTCATCAATTGACACCTTTGCATTAAATTCAATTTTGAAGTATACTTTGATTCGAATTAGATATAAGAGTAACCGTTCCTCTAGCTCAGCAACGGCATTCTTGTAAGCTAATGCTCATATCCATCTAGTTCGATTTGAAAAGTTTGCAATGAAAGAGTGTTCACTACTCAACAAATCATAAATCGGTTAAATGGAGTTCAACCAGATAGACGTTGATGGAAACATCATGACTTATCGTTTCAATATCAGCAGTCAAACAGTCTATATCATTGTGAATCACTGTATTCCTTCAGCAAAAGCCTCGATTAAGTAAACAAAATTAAAAATTTGGAATTATTTAGTGTTATGCATAAAAAGTTCTCCCACTGCACATTTCTACAAATTGTAAAGTGCGTATGAAATGTAGTTCAGGAGTCCCAATTGGTGTTTTCTTTTGAAGAATGAAATTCGAGTACCGTAACTTACCTTGAAGCATCGCGTACAGTTCTAAAGGCAAAAATCAATTTCTTTGAATTGTCGACACCAAAATTTGTCAAATTTATTGTACCACAGAAGTAGTGAAACATTAGGTGTCACAAATAGAGGTCAATTATGTATCTGTTCTATGGCCTTAAAAATTACTCACCATAATTATATTTCGTGTTGATATCTGCGTAAATTCTGCTTTTAATGCAAAACACACCCGTGTTTTCCATAACTCACTCTGCACATAGTTTTGGAAATGTTGGATTGAAAGAGTGTTCAACACTCACCACACACACCAAGTATGTTCGCTGTCAAACAGTCTCTTTGAAGTGTTTAAATTGAGTTCAACAAGATATAAGGTAGACATTGTGACTACTCGATAGTGTCAACACAGCACATTATTTCAGTACTCTCTTTCCATTCATCTTGCAGTCAATATTTTCATAAATCACCCCATTCATTCAATTTATTCCGCCTCGTTTATGATGCAACTTAAGCTCTCCAAGAAATTTGGTAAAATGTGTCACATTAAGCATTATGAAAAGTTTTACACATTGCTATTCCATTATTTATTGGTTAAATCAATAAATGCCGTTCACTTTGTTATTGAGGCATATTAACACATCTTTACACAAATTCAAATTCAAGCTTTTCAACTCACCTTCTTTTGGCATGTCATACACTACAAAGAAAATGGTATTTTAGGAATTCTTAATAAAAAATATCTAAATTAATTAGTTTACATGACAAATAGGACTCAACTATGCTGCTTATATGTGAGTCTACTATTTCTTTTCAAGAACAACGCATCAATTTGAAATATTTAAATAGTTTACATAAAATAGAGAGTTTTCAATTTAACTGATTGACAATACATTTGTATTATGAGTTATGAGCATCACGGTACTATGAAGTTATTAAATATACATTTCAATTAAGGATCTATTAAAGAAGGAAGAGGATAGGAATCATTAAATAATGATGGGTACTTACTGGCTTCAGCATCATAATTGTTTTAGCAAGCCCAGACGGTAACGGCGAAGCACAGCGAGATGAAAATTTTCATTTTGAAAGTACATTGAGTGCTGTCTTTCCTGTTGTCTATTATAGGTTCATCCAGCCAATTAAATCTTGGCATATTTGAAGGTGACCAACTTTATGTAAGTGCATTTCTCCTAAAAGAACATCTTGGGTGGGGAAATTAATTCGCATTCATATCACCACAATTTATTTGACTTTCATTTGCATTTCTAAAGTATTCATATGAAATTGCTTGACCGAGTAATTCAATTATTCGGAACTAAGCACCATGTCTATTTAGTGCGTTGTGGGAATTGAAAGAGGAAAATAATTAATTAAAAAGGAACGCAAATTGGCGTTAGGATAAGTGAACACAATTGTTAACTAAGTCCATCTCTACTTAATGACTGACTTCCTTTTAGTATTCCATTCTCCACCATTTGGGAGATCACAGCAGTTGATGTGAAAATGAAGACTCAGAATCAACATTAGCTGCTCACGTTCCTCAACACTGGACCTCCTTTTCCCATTCAGAATTTCTATAAACCAACGAAAAATAATCCTAATTTAAATTAAATTTGCCATAATAATCATCACTGAGCCAGTCAATCTATTGACATTATAGGTACTCATACCGAGGCCAATATCCAACAAATGATTGTAATAATGCGACTTATTGAAGATCAATTCAACGTAATTTAATAGTAAATTTGTTTCATGAACACATTTGCCAATCGTGTACACTGTTATAATGCAATGGAAAAGACTTCTTCGTTGTCAATGTCAGTAGGAAAATGTTGCATTTTTAATGAAGTGATGTCTCGAAATAAATAATATTGCCCAATGTATCTGTGAAAAGAAATTGCCTGACGGAAAATTGAGAACGCCAAGTTCAAATCTTCCTCCGTTTCAAGCCAACACAATGTCTCCAGTTACTGTTTTCGTATTGACGGGATGTTAACAGATGTTCACTTGTCCAGAAAGTGAAGAAGCAGACGATGTAGTTGTGCCTAATATGTGAGATGTGTCTGGAGTGAAACAGCTATATGAAAAAAAACGCAGGATTGCACTACAAGAAAGAGTGCACTCCTTAACAATGTAAAGTAGATTTGATCAATATTTAGGTCATGGGTACTTTCAATAATCTAGTTGGCACGAACATCAGCTGGTGTCTTTTGGTATTTCAAATACTTGGACGCCTCCATTTAGCCTATTCAAGTCAGTAATTCCTCGAGTCAGCTCATAGATCAACTCTCACTGATTTCGCATCCAAATGCCTTGCTGCAACTGTAGTGAATATTGTATGATTTTGATCAAATATCACAGTCTATTCAAATGTATCAGTTCCGATCGACGTAGCTATTATCGACTTCAATATTAATTCTATATACTTACCTAGATTCTTCTTACTAATTTTTTTAAATTTACAGAGGCCTAAAACGTCAGGTCAATATAAATTTAACTATTTCTAACATAAAGTAATCGAATGATACCAATTAACAATAAGGATGCAGTATCCTTACCACTAACATCGCAAAAATATTTTCAAATCTTATTTCTAAAGTGCTCTCTCTCTTTTAACCCCTCAATTTTTATAAAAAGAATCACGAAAAAGTGAAACATTGAGTGTACAAGAATTTGCCTGGAAATGACCACAACGTTGGGTATCATAGTGCAGGTCTCTCTTGCAGAGAATATGCCTGAGGTCAAATTAGCTTTGCGATTTCCAGCTGCCTGATACATTACGTCTACTTTGATGAACAAAAAGAAAAGATATTTTATATTAATTTAAGTTTTTATGACTTTAATATTTTTTTACCACTCCTTCGTGTTGTCCTTACCAAAAGACAAACGGTATTTTAGTGATTCAGACTAAAAGTGTTTTAAATCATTTTCTCATATTGCCGCCGAAGTGCTTTGTCTGGCAAAAAAAGGACTCAATCATGCAACCCATACGTGAGATTATCATTTCTTTTCAAGGAGCACATTTCAATTTGAAACTTTCAAATTATCTATATATGTGTAGTATGCTTCAAGTTTCAATGATCGACAGTACGGTTGTTACAACGAATTAGAAGCACTACCTTGGATGAAGTGGTCGAATAATTGTCTCAATTAAGGATAATAGGCAGAGTGAATACGATAGAGAGCGAATCAAAATCAATATAAAATAATGCTAGCTATAGTTACGTTCACGGGTTCTCTTTAAGGAGCATAAAACAATGTAAAATCGTTAAATCCATAATATATAATTGGTACAAACAATTTTCAACCAAATACATCTTTAATTTTCGATTGAGTTCTTTTCTCTTCCTCTTTCTCTATCATACTAGAGAGTAGTAACTGGTGTGAAAATGATGACTCAGAATTGGTATTAGCTGTTCACGATCTACATTGGCCGGACCTCTTTTTGCCTAGCAGATTGTCATACATCATTGAAAATTAATCTTAATTCTAATTAAATAGGAGGTGGAATGTGAAATGAAAGAAATAGCTGCGTTTTAATGAAGTCGCAACTCACATCACGTAACTGAATTGTATACACATGCAATTATGCTGTTTCAAGACAATTAATATAGATAAGAAAAATTTAATTTATCATAATTTATAAATAAAAATTTTATTCAACTAATCAGTCTTCTCATTGAAGAATTCCATTTAATATAAGGCAATTTTTAATTTTTTGAAACAATTTTAATGTTAATGTGGATTCGATGCACAGATGTGTTTAACACTTATGATTTAAACTACCGATGTTCTGACACCAGTCCTAAAAATATGGTATATCAGATTTTCAAAACAAAATGTATCCTTTCCAATTTTAACAGTCAATCAGCAAATCATTCATCTCCAGCACAACGCCACTTGCATACACTAATTTTCTCATTAGAGCAGAGTTGTTTGAGAAAAAGTCATCCGACCTCTAGATAGATGGGGTAAGCAACTGAACACGCCGTACAAAAATATATCGGAAATTTGGCTTTACGTTCATTGTTATCATACCCACATGACTTCATTGTGATAGCCGTTGCTCTACATTGAGGTAAAAGCAATTATATAGTAATAGCAAATTTTAATGAGCGAAATCGCGATGGGCATTCAGAATATTTCTCGAGTCTAACGAAACAGAAAGAGGATTCGTTTGCGATCTCACTTACAAGCAAGAGACTTAAGATTAATATTAAATTTCCATCCTAATTTGATTGTATGTGCGTATGATTCCTG
Source organism: Hymenolepis microstoma (assembly GCA_000469805.3). Lineage (NCBI taxonomy): Eukaryota > Metazoa > Platyhelminthes > Cestoda > Cyclophyllidea > Hymenolepididae > Hymenolepis > Hymenolepis microstoma. The sequence goes on from LR215994.1 coordinate 2,914,831, forward strand.
TTCATAAACAACAGATTGATCGTCTATCTGAAGTGACTCAAGAGGAGTGTAGAAATGACCTTCATACATTCGTCAGAAACATAATTGGCGATTTCAATTCACTGGCAGATCTGAAAACATGATAAGGCATGGGAGTTGCGATTCTTCGTTTCTTCACTTCATGGCCTACTACTCTGCCTACTGCCCACTTCAGTTAAAACGGCTTCAACATCATCTCCTCCATCTCACTGATAGATCTAAATTCATGAGAAGACATGTGATTTTTGCTTCTTCTTTGTTGGATTTCTACCTCATAATCTATCTGCCTTGACGCCACCTCCAAAAATGTGCTCTAAACATCACTATATCCAAATCCTAACAAAAAATTTTTATCTATGACAATGCCATGTGTGTGTGTCAATCTTAATTTTTTAAATGGGGTTACTGAGCAATAAGCTTTGGGCTAATTTTACTTAAACGAAGACCCTAAGTTATCTTAAAAGTGACATCTCGTAGTCAAATCAAGCCATTTAATAAAGTGAAAGAGACTTTCAAAATGTAATTGGCACAATTATTTATTATTACGATGTCCAGAAAATAAAAGAAAAATAATTGAATCTTGCCAATTTGCGATATTATGCCTCCTTTCGTGGCAACTTTGGAGATTCTGAAATGAAAAGCATTTTAGTTTTCATTGTGCTATTTGTACATATTCAATTTTAATGCTTATTTCCCTTGTTCACCTCTTAAAACATTTAACAAAATAGACCTCAATTAGCCATTTTCTGAGAGGCTTCAAGGTACTCCTTAAATCAACTTGTTGAATGTATGATAGTTAAGATTCTACATGCGTAAATTCAGCTTTTTAAATTGACAACGTACCTATAGTTTCGTCATTTGTCCCTTCTACTAGAAACAAAACCCTCATTATTCGCCTGTCATCTCATAGTGACAATTTTGAAATCCATTCAAATCGCATTTGTGATTTTCGCTTGCGTTTGAACTGGTAGTTGGAGCAATGGCTTCACACCTACATTTATGATATGCGCAGATGCCGATGCTCAACATTGAGAAAGCGTTCAGCAATCAGCAAATCATACAATGGCCGCACCAAATATGCCCATTAACAGACAACTAAACTCGATAATTGAAATGAACTGATGAGATTGAGGTGAATATGGGAGACATAATGAAGGTATCATCACTGCACTCTCTTACACTTTTTACCTCGTTGTCAAAAAAAGCAACAATTTCGAAAACTATATTTTACAAAATGAAATTGGACGTCTACTTTGTTTTGCAACCAATTAACATCATCAATCTTTGCTCAAAATGATTCTATAGATTAAGGCATTTCACATTTGCAACTTACTGACAGGATACCAGACAGCAGCTGAAAGCGAAATTGACATTTTATTGATGTTTGATCTCCCCATATATAGGAGTAAATTGTGGATGATAACAGTAATTAGCATTTTCCTGCAAAGCTGTTCATTTGCATAAAATTTAATCATATTTAATTCCATTTTTTTTCAATTTGAATTGAACTGTATGTACATACAATTGTAATGTCCTTAAATCAATCAATATTGAAAAAAAAATTAATTCAACTTTAGCCTAAATTGCAAATAAAGCGTGCATTCATGACATTAGTCATTTTCAATTAAAGGAAATCATGAGTAATTCTAATATTGCATGGGATTTATAGCATATTGGATTGTAAATTGAATATTTGAAAGAAGCAGAGCAGTAACCCAAGAGAGATTGAAATATAGAGATGTTAAAACTATGGCCAGTAGGTACTGTAGCTCTGGTGATGAATTCAGCGCAATTCCTCATTCCATATGTATCAAATCCGAATATTCATGCACATGCTCTAGTCATTGTTACCACATTACTTCAATTCGCTTCATGCCACTTCTGGAACAATGTCACTAAAATTTGGCTAAAAATATTTCATGGCTAAATTTGCGATAGATGGAACAAATCATTCAATCGGCAATGTAAAAATTGATGTTCAAACAATCTAACAGGGTATCTGTCAATCATAGCAAGAAGAATCTAATTATGGGATGCATCTGGTTGTTCGCAATTTCAGACTCACTGGTGGACGCACAAGTTTGGCAACTTCACCATTCTATAAAACTCACCTTTAGCCTGGGGTTTAACGACTGCGTCTGAAACATAACACGTTCATTAATCACTAATCATTAGATAATATTTGTCTCATCAACTGACACTTTTGCAATCCAATCAAAACATGTTTGTAAGGTATGCTTTAGTTTGAATGATCGTTAGAGTAGCTTCTAAGTGTCACTTATGACACTTTCAAATAACAATGTGGATATATGGTGATTATGAAATCCAGATTGAACGATTGTTCAAAAATTAGCCTTACAACTCATGACCACACCAAGTATGCTCGTTGTCAAACAATCAGTCGCCACAAAGTGATAGGCAGTACGAAATGTGACTATTTGATGGAATCGACAGCATATAATTCAAATAATTTCTTTCCATCCATCTTGCAGTAAATGTTTTTCTAAGTCGCGAAATTCATTCAATTTCTCGTATATCGTTTAAAGAGCAGTTTTAATACTCCAAAAATTGTAGTAAAAGCGTTAGTGGAAGCATTATGAAAAGATCCACATTATAGAGTTTTTCTACTCTAACGTGTCAATCAGTAAACACAAATCTACATGTTAATGAGATGTTTTCAAATAAATTTGCACCGTAAAATTTGAAATCTTTTTTAAAACTCACTTGCAGTCTGAGGCCTATCGGCGTTCACTAAAACATAATAATTCCATTAATCACTGATCATTAGTAATCTTTTGTTCCATCAACCGCCAATTTAGCACTTCAATCACAGCAATTTTGAATTGGTCGCTAAAGTAAAATCTGCCAATTTGAGTATTATAAAAAGATTCAAATTGTGGAGTCAATTAGTAAGCACCAAACTATATGTCAATGAGGCACTTTAAAATTACTATCCGCGAAGTGAAATTCAATTTTTTCACTCTTGCAAGTCATTCGCTAAATAAAATTACATTTTAATGATCTAGATGAAGAGAATAACTGAATTTTATAATCAAAGCTGCTATCGAAACACTTAGTCTGGCAAAAATAGCTTAATAATGCTACCATATGAGAGTTATCTATTTCTCTTCATGGAGCACTATGCAATTTGAAATTGTCAAATCACCTGCATATAAGGAGCATGCTTCAAATTTAGATGATCAACAGCACAGCTGTTATAATGAATTAGGAACATTATGCTGGATGAATTGATAAAATTTCTCAATTAAAGACACTGAGCAGATCTAAAACGGTAGAGGGCAGCCATAATTGAATAAAATTGATGTTTACTTACTTGGTGGGCATGACTTTTGGCAGGCCCAGAGGGTTATTGCAAAGCTTAACAAAATGAAAGGTCTCATTTTGAAAGATTATGGATCGCACCACTTTACAGTGGCTTCATATAGATTCATCCAACCAACCTCATCTGAGCATTGTTTAATGTGATCAATGATATCTAAGGTCATTTCTAAAAGTACATCATAGATGGGAAAATAATTTCACAATTTATATAACCTTCAGTCCCATTTCTCGAGTGGGCATAACAAATTGATCGACCGAGTTAATCAATTGTGCGAAAGAAAGGTGTATGATTATTAAAAAGGGGGAAATTGGAAGAAATTGGAGGAAGGAATTATTTGAAAGACTATGGTAACTGGTGCGAAAATAGTGACTCAGAATGAATAATAACTGTTCGCGTTCCACAATGTCGGACCATCATTTTAATGCCTAATTGCCATATATCAATGATGAGTGTTCGCAATTACCATTAAATGCGCCTTAATAGCCATCACTGATACAGTAAATTGTTTCTATAGTAGGCACTCAAATTGAGGCTAGTGTGGAATTCATGATCGAATAATGATGTTTTCTAACATTTCCTATATTTTGCAATTCAATTAAATTCCATTTAATTGGGAAGTTATATAAAGTACACACTTTATTATCAGTATCAGCGTGGAAGTGTGGTGTATTTAATGAAGCGATTCCTCGAAATAAAGTGGGTGGTGTATCCGTGAAGACAGTTTTAGAGATGGACATTGAAGAATGCCAAATGGAGGAATTTATAACCTTCTTGACCTTCAAGTCGGCGTCATTTTCAAAGACTCTGTTAGGAGGAATATAGTGGCAGTTATGGAAATACATCCATTTAACTGTGGAGGCTATCTCCACCAACTTTGAATTCACTGTTACACTTTCTGATATGTGCACATCGACATTTCATACCCCCTTCACAAAGCACGCACATTCACATTCACTTAAAAGTCCTAGCATTAGCGATTTAGAAGTGAAAACTCCATGAAGCTTCGAAAACAAAGTTGACCACTGTAACCGTGAAGTGAATTTGCGTTATAGAAATTGGACAACTCCAAACGGAAGAATTTATTATCTTCCTGCCCTTATCATGACGCATTTTCGTCTAAACACCTATCCACGTATAAATTTGATAAGAGTGTACATTGTTGGTAATGAAATGGTAACATATTCAATAAAGCAATGATTCGAAATAAATTTAGCGGTGTATCATTGGAGAAGGACGCCAGTGAAAGAGCTTATAATATTCCTGTACTCCAAGTAAACGCAATTTCTCCGCCTACTGTTTTTCGTGATGTTTACAAATACTCAGTAGTCAGGAAGGTATAGAAGAAGCAGACGACGGAGATGTGCCGAGTTGCTGCACTAATTGTTTTACAACAGGCGTTCACAATAAATGATCGCCTGCGTGTCATGATGGTTATTTTTCCACTTTTCCTACATTCCTCAACCATGAAAACAAAACCCTTCATATGATCACACGTTTTGATGGGTACATTTACCAGCGTTCCCACTCTCACACAAAACTAACAGATTTCCATTTAGTTCCCATTTTCAAACCTCTCTCTCTTTTCATTGAATAAATGAATTGTGAATGCGTTGCAGCAATCATACCGACTAAACGCTTGAAAATCTAAACATTTACATGAGTTCAGCTAAGAAGAATATATTTCGGATAATGAAAATAGAACCATTTCCCCTTGAGTCCGACTCCATAAAATTGGTCTTTTCTCGTATCATATCAGTGAGGATTCATGGAGATATTTCATGCATCCATCCCGAAACACCCACATTCACGTCCTACATCAGCAATTTAGGAGTGTTAACTCCATGCTTCCTTTCAATTATTGATGGTCAAGTATTCATTCGATAGTCTATTTGGGATGAGCGTCAACGCTTGCTTTTTTCCAAATTTCAAATACATCGATACATCAATCAACAGCACATCAAGTCGGTTAGTCAGGTACGTTTTACAAAGTGATAATGTGAATGATATTTCGTGACTTCATTGTTGCGTTTTATTAAACAGTGCTTACATTAATCAATACGGTCTTACATTCCTCGTTCGTTTGTCCATGTGGGGTGAGATATTAATTGTGAGTATTTAAAATATGGTCAAATTAATGTAATTGATTTCTATTTTCAAGTTTTCAAATTATTCCCAAAAATCGATCCACATTTCAGTGAAAAGAAATTTCTAATACTCAGTTGATAATAAGGCAATAGTAAACAACCATTTGGATTTCATGCATTTGTGTTGAATCTAAAATGTCTTCCTTCAGTACACTCTTCTTCCTTACAAGTGTTTTTCACTAGCAATGATCTTCGAAAACTCGTTGGTACTGCTCATTTCGCTACTAGTATTCATCTACTCCATTAATTCTTACTCTATATATATGATTCTCTGACATTTCGGCATTTCGGCCTACGGAAGTTAAATCGATTCAGCAGACCGACTTTCCAGCATGATGTACAATAGCTTTACATGGAGTTTGAGAGTGGAGAATCTTAAAACGATTACTTCGAATGTAATGAGTATGCTACTATGACTTCTGGTGGTATAATTGGCATTGAATATTGGCAGACAGCCCAGTGGAATATTTATGGTGACTTCGATCCAATTCAATAGAAGCACATTTGACACACTGATGGGTTCATTCCTTATCGATTTTGGCATTAATCCCCATCTTAGGCAAGAATGATTAACACAATAAGATGCAACAATTCCAACTTAAATCAACCTGTCAACCAATCATTTATCTACAGTTCAACGCTTAAAATTTTGATGAATTCAATAATAATGTTATATAATATACGCATATTTATTGGTTATATTTTGGATTCCATCAGTTCAATTAATTAGTGGAATTTGTCAAGCCGATTAACTAATCAGCAAACCAATTATCTTCAATTCAATAATACGTAAATAGTACACCTTAGGTATGCCTAATTAACACTGTAGCAAGTAAACACGTCCAAAATTGTTCAACTGGTCTTCCAATCATATACCACTAATTCAACTCCATTTGAAAGCACTTGTGTTCTCACCTGCAGCAAGATATGGTGAGAAACTGAACAGGTTGCAAATAGATTACATTGATTTTCGATTTATTTCAGTGGGCTCAAGATTTCATTTTAATAAACATTTCTCTGCATTGACTAGGAGAAATTGCGGTGGGTATTCCAAACATTCCTCGAGTGGAAGTAAGCATAAAGAGGATTTATCCCCGATCTCACTACAGATTAATAGTAAATTGTGTTTCTAAGGTGATTGTGTGTGCTTGACTCTTGTTCTTAAACGACAGGTGGTTCGACAATTTGAAACAGTCCAAGAGAACTGTAGAATTGACTTTCATACATTCGTCAGAAACATAATTGGTGATTAATTATCTCTGACAGATCTCAGGTCAGAAGAAGACATTCGATTTTCACTCTTTTCTTCCTTCATTTCTTGGCTTCCTATTCTGCCTTCTGTCCACTTCTACAAATACTCCCTTAAAAACACCTCCGAAAACGTATTTTTTACGAAATACTCAATTTATCGCACAGTTAAAGAGACTTTTATGATGAAGTAGGCAAAATCATTTATTATTAATATAATTGTTACTGTTATTATTTTTATTAAGATGTCTATAAAATGAAACGAAGCCGTTGAAAATCTTATCAATTCGCGATACTAGTCTACTTCGGGTGAAATGAAAAGAATTCGTATAGGGGTTTGCATTTACTAAATACTTCACACACTAAAAGTGAATTCCATTTAAAAATACAATAGATGAGAATCCCGCAACCAATCTATTCTTGAAACAAGACGAAGATTGGAGTTGAAGCTATTTTTCAATCTCATAGCATCAAAATTCATTAATATAATTGGGCAACGAAGCAAGTGATTTCAGTTTCATCATTTACAGACATGCAATTCATAAGCTCATAATGTTGTTTCAATGCACGAAATTCGAGAATCCTAACTTACCTGGTACATTCATATACCCCTCTAAAAGTAAATGTTAAGATATATATATATATCTTCTGTGCTAAGAGGAAACGGCTATCAACTAAATCGATATCTACCCATTAACCGGTTTCTTTTCGCATCTTCTTTCCCTATCATTTGAAAACCCATAGAAATCGGAAAGAAAATGATTACTCAGAAAGTATATTAGCGTATCACGTCTCAAAACGCCGGATCTCCTTTTTTCATGCCGAATGGCCGTACATTAATAGTAAGAAATAGTAATTTCTACTAAATGCGTCTTAATAACCATCGCTGAGCCAGAAACATTGATTCCATAATACGCACGCAAACCGTGGATAATGTAAAATGAATGATAGAAAAATAGTACTTTTCCACAATTCGTTTACTTGAAGATCAATGAAACTCAATTTAATTCAGTTCAAAGTGCGCATTGTTAGCAATGAAATGGAAACCCTCCCTTCCCCAAATTGTCAAAGGCGGTGTGAAAATGCAGCTTACTTAAATAAATGAAGCTTCGAAATTAATTTAGTAGATGTTCCATTGAAGAGAAACCTTATTTTGATAGTATAAATTCTCATTCTCTAACAATTAAATTAAATTCATTAAGCAGAAGTATTTGCCAACATAAAGTGCAATAGATTTGGATGGAAGTTAGAAGTGATAACTCTTACAACTTTAGTGTCAGAAACATGGAACTTGGTACGGTAAGTTCTGGTAGTAAAATTGCCATTGAATATTGCCGACTTCTATCCAATTCACTAAAAGTACATTTAGTACAGAAGTGTGCTTATGAATTATGATCTAAGCTAATAACTTATTAACATCAAAATCACACTTAGTTATATCTGACAAGCACTTCCGAATTAATCACTTCGAATATCGTTCAACAAGTCATTCAATAATTTATCACAAAGTAAAATCCACATGGATGCATTTATTTACTCGATAGAGAAGAGTTGTTAGAGATGGAAGAGTCCAAATGACTACAGCTCGATAGAGTGAGCGACTGACCAAGTTGTATAAATAGGCGTCATCAATTTTATTTGTGGTAGAAATCTTTTAGAATTATGCGATTTGGCTCATGATTTTCTTTATTTATCGTTTCTCTGCACCAAATTGAAAATAATTTTGAATGAGGGAAAACGTGATCTACAGTCAAAAAAGGCAGAGATTGGTCTCGTTTGTGATCTAATTGCACTCCTAATGTGATTATGTGTATCCTCTTAAATAATTATTCGTTTTCTATGACTTTTTTTATGACTTTAGACCTGTCAGTGAATGGTGAACATCAAATGTGTTTCTAGACAATGCGTAAAATTTTGTTCTACAGTTCTCTTGAAATCCTTCAAATTATGGACGAACCACAACTTCTGCAGTTCATTCAGTGGAATGCTGGAGGAATGTCACAAGACATGAAGCCTCAAATCCAAAAAATTCTGGACATCTATAACATAGGCATATCCACAATCATGGAATCCAACCTTACGGTTGTCAAACTCACATACTACCAATTTTCAAGATGTCATAATGATTTATTTTGTCTAAAATGAAAAAGGTACATTGTTAATTTAGAACACCTCACAATGTGCACTGTTAACCATTCCAATGCTAGTTCATGATTACTAACTCATTGTATCAAGTTTACGAATGTATCAATAGTGTGAATATTTTGACGTTAAGCGAACAATAGTAGAGATTAATTGTGAATAAAATCTGAAAGTTAACGAGATATCATTTGTACCAAATATTTAAACGTATGCTATTTGAGGCTATATATGTATAAAATGTGGGTTTTGTTGAAAAACGCACCTGCAGGTTCACCGCAACTCACCCATTAAACATTGATCATCAGATAAGCTCTTGTCCCATAAACTAACAATTTTGAAATCCAGTTAAAGCATGATGGTGTGGTCAATAATCAACACGCAAATATGCTACTTTATATTTAAATTGGCGTAACAACTCAATCTTTCCATAAAACGCACCTGAAGCTCTGTTATTTAGTTAACTGAATATGCGAGTTCTATATGCAGTGAAGCAATCTTATCAAATAAACGCGCGAAAATCCTAGCAAATTTCAATGTTCAGTTCATTTCAATTAACGATGCTACTGCAAGAAAGAGTGCATTCCTTAACAGTGCAAATTATATTTGGTCGAGATTTATTCATGGGTACATTCAATAATCTATTTTGAATGAGCATCAACGTCTGAATTTTTGTATTTAAAAGTTATTCACGTCAATAATGCCTCGAAGCAATTCATAGTTCCACTCTGACTGGTTTTGAGTTCAAAAGCTTTGAAGCTATTAAAGTGAATGGCAGTTAGTGAAATTTGATGTGTCCTATACATTAACGTTTCCAACATGTCTAAAATTTTTCAACATACAGACCACATAAATAGATGCCTTGACTCTATCAGAATTTACCTTTAACTGACCACACATTTGGGTTTCAAAGTGCAGGTCTCTCTTGCAGAGAATTAACATGAGGTCAATGATGTTTTGCACTTTCCAATTGCGTGCTACGTTGATAAATATATTTCATTATTTTTAGTTCACTTTCATTGTAAGTATTTTGGCATTTCAAATACTTGGATGTCTCCATTAAACCTATTCAAGTCAGTAATGTCATAGATCTATTATGACTGATTTTGTGTCCAAATACTTTAGTGCAGCTTACATGAATGGCATTTAGTGGAGTGTAGTATGTGCTTGATCGAAAATCACAGTCTTTTCGACATTTTCAGTTCCATGAATTTTCCTTAGTATTGACTTTGTTTATATCGGGGTTAATATTTCTTTAATACGGTTTCAAATATTTATCTTCTTAAATTTTTCAAGATTTAGTTTTACAGAAACCTAAAGTATCAAATTAATATAGATTTTACAAGTCCTGACATAAAGTAATTGAGGATACATGAATTTATCTTCCTTAAATAGTTCGAATCACTGACTTGAATCCAATATTCTATGCTTTGACGTTTCCAAAATATCAAGATTTCTAATTTCTAAAGTGCATCTACACTCTCATTTTACCCTTAAATATTTTCAACCAAATATCACAAAAATGGAAACCATGATCGGACAAGAATTTGCCATGGAGTGACCACAAAGTTGGGTTTTAAGGTGCATGTCTCCCATGCAGAAAATACGCCTGAGGTCAAAGGTACTTCACGCTTTCCAATCGCTTGATGCATTACGTTAATTAACGAAAAGAAAAGAAACGGATATTGGCGTTAAGCATAAGTGAAAGCCTTAGGAAAGTGCTTTCATGCATTCGTCCGAACCATATTTGTTGATGAGCTTTCACTGACAGGTCTAAAGTCATGAGAAGACATGCGAGCTTCGCCTCTTCTTTTCCTCACTTCATGGCTTTCTACTCCGCCATCGGTCCAATTCTACAAATACCGCCTCAACACTAACTCCAAAAATGTATACATGCAGTTAAAGACACTTTTATGATGTAGTTGGCATAATCATTTATTATTGTAATTTCAAGACGATTAAACAAAGCTGTTAGAATCCCATCACATTGCGATATCAGAAACCCCTCATTTGTCATTCTGAAATGAATAGAGTTTTAATTTTTTAAATGCCATTTATTCATATATAACTTCACACTTTATTTTTCACTTCACCTATTAAATATAAATTACATTAGAAAATACAATAGTTGGGAACCCGCGGGCCATTTTATTCTTGTTAAATCATGAAGATTGAAGTTCAAGATATTTGTCAATTTCTTGACATCAAATTGGTGCAACGAAGAATTTGATTTTAGTTTTATCATTTTCGAATATGTAGTTCATGAGCCCAAATTAATGTTTCAAATAGTGAACTTCGTGAATCGTAACTTACCTGGCACATTCACATGTTCCTCTAAAATTAAATGCCAAGATTTATCAAATAAATTAGAGCACAGAAGTATTGAAATTTTAGATGTGACAAATAGAGCTCAATTATGCTTTCTATCTGAGATTTTACAAGGTGCTAGCAAAATCAATTAGTTAAATGCATGGGAGTTTAGATTTATACCTGACTTTTAATTAAAAACTTACCTGAAGTTTCCTCCATTTTCCCTACCACTAAAACACAACACACTCATTAATCAACTGTCATAATGTAGTCTCTCGTACAATATGCTGACGCTTTTGCATTGCAATCAAAACATTTTTGAAGCACAGAAGTATTGAAATGCTAAATCTCACAAACAGAGCTCTTTTACGCGTCCTACCCAAGGCCTCACAAATTATTTATTGAGAATATACGAGTCTCCAAGACACTCTTAAAATCAAATATATAAATGTATGATAGATTAGGGTAGGATAGATAAAAGACAAACCCTCAAATCCGTAATCATCTTCTTCCCCTAAAATATAACGCACTCATTATTCATTTGTCATTAAGTAATCTTCCATATCACAAACTGACACTTGCAATCCAATCAAAAACACGCTTGTGAAGTACGGTTTAGTTTGAATTAGTAGTTTAATTAACTTCTTCACTAATTCATTTATGATATACACAAAGGCCAATGCTCATATTTATATGTAGTGGACTTGGAAATGCTGCGTTGAAAGAGTGTTCAACAGTCAACAAATAATCAATTCGTTAAATAGATTTAATTGAGTTCAACATGAGAGATCAATAGAGGAATACATTGCTACTCGGAATTTCAATTTTGACATCTTATTTGTCCAATGAATGAGGAGTTGGACATGTTTAAGAACCGAAATTTTATTCATTAATCATTTAGTCTTACTTAACTTTTCAGGAGAAAATTAATATGATAATTCTGTATCCATTGGTTATATCAATAAATTATATCCAAATATCGTTTAAATAATTCTATATTTGTACGAGAAATGTATTAAATAGTTCCTATTTGTATTCAATTACATTTAATAATCAAATTAATGATGAGTTGTTCGTTTATAGCGTAGCAGGATTAGCTATCTGAAAAACCTTGACTATTCCCAGAAACCTCTATGTCAGTTCTCTCCAGTTCGTAAGTCATCCGGAATTAGCTAAGCTACTGTAAAGCCATAGAAGGAACATGTTTATTCGAGGGTCTCTTTATCGCGTGATGTGTAGCACAGGAAGTTTAGTCGTAATCAGCATAGCTGATTTGATAAAACAAACGAGGACTTTTGATTGCCTCTGTGTTCTCCCCACTCAATGCGTACGCGAAGTTGCACGCTGCACTTTCAAGCCTGTCTATGCACGCATGTGATGACGCATGTCACAATACCAACTCAAATTATATGTAATCTTCATTTATTTTGATTCAAATTTTCATAAGACATGTATTATTTTGAATCATCAGTAAAATAATTGAATGACTCAATGAATTGACCAACTCAATTTGAATAGAACGTTGGTATCCCAATTGGAAGTTTCATTCAATTTATTCAATATGACTATGAAGGCTAGTTGATGTTAATTTCATTTTCATAAATATAATATTTAAAATTGTGAAATATTCAACGATACCGACAAAATGTTGAATGGTAGGCCTTTTTTAATCTATGAACCATGAAATTTGGAGCGAAATTCAAGATTCACACATTAAGTAAATTTAGTAGAACGACTTGTCAATGTGAAATGCGATGGATATGAATGGAATTCGGATGTGGTGAATCTTACAACACTAGCTTCAAATATGTTGTCCATGCTACTGTGAGTTCTGGTGGTAACTTACCATGGAGCATTGGCAAGGAGCCTTATGAAATTTTACGTTGATTTCGTTCCAACTCACAAAAAGTGTGATTTGTGCACTGGAGGTTATGACATGAACTATCGGGTTTTGGCATTAATCCTTAAATTTTAAGCTGATTTTCATTCTCATGAGGTCAAAATTCTCAATTCAAATTGAAACAATGAAGAAATGATTTCCGTTTCGTCATTTACGCAAATGTAATGCCGAGTAGGATTCCTAGTAAGAAATTCTCGAATCCTAATTTATCTGGCACATTCATATGCCTCTCTTAAGTTAAAAGTCGAGATTTGTCTAATGTATTGTATCACAGAAGTAGTGGAAAGTTAGGTATCACAAATAGAGCTCATTTATGCGAACTATCTAAAGCCTCGCAAATTATTCATGAAAATTCGGCGAGTTAGCAAAATACTTTTCAAATTAAACGTTGTAATGTACGGTAGATCGAGATATTACGTGCGTGAACTCTACTCTTTGCTGAATGACTCATCTGTTTTTTGCGTATCTTACACTTCAAATAAAATACGGCTCTCCATCAGTCATCCGATATAAGGGAAATCTTACTTTAGTGTTTCAAAACAATAAATACCTTATTTCTTTAAACTAAATATGTAAATGTATGATAGATTGAAATTTTACATGCATAAAATATAAGCTTAAATGAAAACTCACCTTCATTTCCGTCATCATCCTCTTCCACTAAAATACAACACGCTCATTATTCACATGTGATCAGGTAATCTTTGTCTCATCAATTGAAACTTTTAAATTCCAAAAAACCTGTTTGCGATTTTTCCAATAAATTGAAGCACAGAAGTTGTGAAATGCTAGGTCTCAAAAATGGAGCTCGTTCCTGCGTACTATCTAAACCCTCACATATTAATTATTGAAAATATGCGAGTTTGCAAGACACTCTTCAAACCAAATATATATATGTAAGATAGATTAGGAATTTACATACATAAAATATACGCTTTATTGAAAAACATACTTTCAGTTCCGCGATCTTCCTTTCCCACTAAAATACAACGCACTCATCATTCACTCGTCATCAGGTAATCTTCTTTTCTCATCAATCGAAACTTTCGCAATCAAATCAAATCACATTTGGGATGTACGCTTTGGTTTGTATTGGAATTTGGATTAACTGCTTCGCTAATTCATTTATGATATCCACAAGGACCAATACTCGTATGTATATGTATTGAGACTTAGAAGCGTTGCATTGAAAGAGCGTTTAACAGAGCTGACAAATAGCTAACGCTAATAATTTAATTAAATTGTGTTCAACAAGAGAATCCATATGAGGGGGAAACATCACTACTCACAATTAAAATAGCAAATAAGAAAATGCATTATTTTACATCACGAACTTTGAAATCTAATTTGTTTTTCAATCACTCAACTTCTTGATTCTATGAAGTAAGTAAGATAAAATTTGGTCGAAATGGTTCTCGCAATAAACAATTTCAAATTACCAGCTTACTGGACTCATGCCAGCTACCGCCCGAAAGCAAAAATTATATTTATTGATGTTTAACCTCACATTTCATGCAGGCAAATATTGCTGTTAACAGTGGTTCACATTTGTCTTCAATTCTAATTCACAACTACATTAATAAAGTGAACTTCCCCTTCATCAGCTAAAAAATATTCTTAATCAGAAATCATCTAAATTGACATTCTAATGACATTCTATGAAGTAAATGGCATAAAATTTGCAACTTACTGTTCAAAAACCAGTCATCATCTGAAAGCAAAAAAAAATGTAGAATCTTCAATTCGGACAGTTAAATAGTGCAGATAACAGGGGCTCACATTTATCTTCAATTTTAAACTGGAATTATATTAAATAATCATTTAGTTAAATTTAAATTTTCATGACAAATTTATTCTATTGGATGATCAATCAAATATTGGAATGAGGGAAATGAACAACCCATTTGGAAGTAATAAGTTGACATTTCAAGTGACGATTTTATTCAATTGATCCGATAAGACTACAAATTCTATTTGACGTCAATTTCTTTTAAAAATAATATAGATACAATGCAGAAATACCCAGTGATACCGACAAAAATGTTTAATGGTAGAGCATTTTTTTCAATCTATGAACCACACAATTCAGAGCGAAATTCAAGATACATGAACTACAGTCATTAAATTCGTATACGCCTGAAGAACAAAAAGTTCCCTGTTAATTAAGAACATTGCGCAATGTGTACTGGTAACCATTCCGTAGAACTGCAAATGCTTATTCATCATTACCAACATATTATATCAAGTTTACGTGGATATTTTGATGTTAAGGCAACAAAATTTGAAATTGAAAACAACTATATCTCATTTTCATTTGCTCTTTTCAAATTCTTCAATGGAAATATGTCAAGTTAGATCTGGTGTTTTACATTTGAGCAAATCAATAAAATGAATAGTAGAGACGTTTACAATATGAAGGCGATTAGAGCACATTTCAATTTGAAGCTTCGAAATCACCTGCATAGAGGTAGTAGGTTGCAAATTTAATTAGTGACAACGTAGTCGTTATAATGAATTAGGAGTATTATGATGGATGAGCTGATTAAGACATTTGGCAGGCCCAGAGTGTTACGGCAAAGGCCGACAATATGAAAATTCTCATTTTGAAAGTACATCGAGTGCTGATTAATCTACCCAACGCTATCTGAATAGAGTTGAAAGGGATTAATGATATAATCATGAGGGGGATTGCCATAAGACAACACAGCACATTAACTCCATTTTCACCTCCTGTTCATCATTGTAGGTAATATTGCCTTAAATCGCTGGATTATCTCGACTGTCACTTCGATAATTTTGTATTGATACACACATATATGCAATTTATAAAGTACTTATGATGTGTAAATTAGGAACCCAGAGTAGTGTTTCAAAGAATGAAATTCGGGAATCTTAAATTACCTGGCCCATATCTACTCGGTTATGAAATAAAGATCAATTTTGTTGAAATGTGGAGATCACAATTTGCCAAGTGAATTATAGCACAGAAGTAGTGAAATGTTATGTGTCGCAAATGGAGCTCAATTATGCATTCTGTTTGAGAGTTTGTAATGTACTCTTCAAACCAACTACACAAATGTTTGTTATATTGTGGTTTTACATACGTAAATTTTACTCTTTGATGAAAAACTCAACTATAGTTTCCTAAATTGTATCTCACTCTTTATATGGCAAACATCAGACAGACCCTCGACCCTCTAATTGACAAGTTACCAATCCAATCAAGACACGTTTGCGAATTCGGTCCAAGTTTGACATGGAAGTCAAAGAAAGCGCTTCAAAAAGTTATTCATGACATCCATAAATGACAAGGCTCACATATGTTTACACTTTAAAAGCTCTACACTATTGATTGAAACAATGAACTTCACTTAATTTGTTATTGAGACAGATCAAAATAACTGAAATTCGAGATTTTCAACCGAAATTCAGGCTTTCTACTTACCGTAATTCGGCGGGTCACGTGCTGCAAGGAAAATTGGACTTTAGTGATTCAGATGACTAAAAGCACCCAACTATGCCATCTATATGGGAGTGTACTATTTCTCCTCAAGAAGCGCAGTTCAATTCGAAATATTCAAATCATCTGTGTATAAGTAGTATGTTTCAAACTAAAATGATTGACAACACAGTTATTGAAATGAATTAAGAGCATTACGTTGGTTGAAGTGATTAAATAAATGCATTAATTAAAAATACTAGGCAGATCTACTAAAGTGGAGGGTAGCTATAAATTAATAAAGCAATGATGTGCGCTTACATGGTAGACTAGTATTTGGACAGGGCCAGAGGGTTACGGTAAGGCTCAGCAAGATGAGAAGTCTCATTTTGAAAGTGTATAGAATGCTGACTTTCCTATGGCCTTTTATACTTTCATCCAATCATTCACATCTAAGCATGTTTGAAGGTGACCAATCATATTAAAGGTCATTTCCTCTAAGGAACATCTTAGATGAGAAGACTAATACACATTAATATCATCACAATTTCCTTGATCTTCATTTGCATTTCTCGAGTTTGGAGAGCAAATCGATTGGACGAGTTGATCGATTGTGCGGAAGTGTGTTGTATAATTATTTAAGAGGAAATTGAAAGTAAAAATAGAAAGCGTCTAAGCGATATGAAACGTAAATTGACATTTTGATAAGTGGAAACAACTGTCCACTTAGTTCGATTCTAATTTAAAATCGATTTCTTTTCACTTCCTCATTCACTCTCATATAAGAGACCACGGTAACTGGGGAGAAAATGATAATTCAGAAGTAAAATTTCAGTTTTGACATCTTATTTGTCAAATGTGAAATAAGAAGAGACATTATTTCGCATAACAATTTTCGAAATATGATTTATATCTAAATCACTCTACTTCTTGATTCTTCGGTCAATATGGATCCATAGAGTAGACAATTCCAAATTTGCAACTTACCGTTCAAATACCAGTTATCATCTGAAAGTACAAATTGTATTTTATTAATGTAGAATCTCCCAAATGTCTTCAATTCTAATAAATACCTACATAAATGAAGAGTTGACTATGCTTAATTACCGAGATTATATTCAATAATCAATTAATTTTATTTAAATTTTCAGGAGAAATTTGATAATATAAATCTGTATACATTTGTGGGACATGTCATCGCATGTGCTCACAGCGTGACTTGAAGGTGCGGCCGTTCAACTTCGAGTACGGATTGAGTGCGAGGACACACAGCCAATGGCCAATCAGAAGAATCCTCCATTTTGAATGACTAACTTTCCTCCCTTGTCACACTCCACGCCATGCATGTCTAGAATAAACGCGTTCTCTGGATACCTCTGTCTCTTCTTAGCTTTGCAGTAGCCTAGCTAATTCTGGGGGTCTTACGGACTAGGAGTAACTGCCACTGAGGTTTCTGAGTACATTCAGGCTTACTAAGGTAGCTAATCCGCTACACATTGCTTAAATCAATAAATTATAGCCAAATATCGTTCAACTAATTCTATATTTGTACGAGAAATGTATTTAATATTTCCTGTTTTTATTCAATTTCAATTAATAAACAAATTAATGATGAGTTGTTCGTTTATACTGTAGCAGGATTAGCTATCTGAAAACCTTGACTATTCCCAGAAACCTCTATGTCATTTTCTCCTAGTTCGTAAGTCCTCCGGAATTAGCTAAGCCACTGTAAAGCCATGGAAGGAAAAAATTTTATTCTACTCGGATATAAATTAAGATCAATTTTGTTGAAATGTGGAGATCACAATTTGCCAAGTGAATTATAGCACAGAAGTAGTGAAATGTTATGTGTCGCAAATGGAGCTCAATTATGCATTCTGTTTGAGAGTTTGTAATGTACTCTTCAAACCAACTACACAAATGTTTGTTATATTGTGGTTTTACATACGTAAATTTTACTCTTTGATGAAAAACTCAACTATAGTTTCCTAAATTGTATCTCACTCTTTATATGGCAAACATCAGACAGACCCTCGACCCTCTAATTGACAAGTTACCAATCCAATCAAGACACGTTTGCGAATTCGGTCCAAGTTTGACATGGAAGTCAAAGAAAGCGCTTCAAAAAGTTATTCATGACATCCATAAATGACAAGGCTCACATATGTTTACACTTTAAAAGCTCTACACTATTGATTGAAACAATGAACTTCACTTAATTTGTTATTGAGACAGATCAAAATAACTGAAATTCGAGATTTTCAACCGAAATTCAGGCTTTCTACTTACCGTAATTCGGCGGGTCACGTGCTGCAAGGAAAATTGGACTTTAGTGATTCAGATGACTAAAAGCACCCAACTATGCCATCTATATGGGAGTGTACTATTTCTCCTCAAGAAGCGCAGTTCAATTCGAAATATTCAAATCATCTGTGTATAAGTAGTATGTTTCAAACTAAAATGATTGACAACACAGTTATTGAAATGAATTAAGAGCATTACGTTGGTTGAAGTGATTAAATAAATGCATTAATTAAAAATACTAGGCAGATCTACTAAAGTGGAGGGTAGCTATAAATTAATAAAGCAATGATGTGCGCTTACATGGTAGACTAGTATTTGGACAGGGCCAGAGGGTTACGGTAAGGCTCAGCAAGATGAGAAGTCTCATTTTGAAAGTGTATAGAATGCTGACTTTCCTATGGCCTTTTATACTTTCATCCAATCATTCACATCTAAGCATGTTTGAAGGTGACCAATCATATTAAAGGTCATTTCCTCTAAGGAACATCTTAGATGGGAAGACTACTTCACATTAACATCATGAAATAACTACATTAATGTAGTGTTGACCATGCTTAATTACCGAGATTACATTCAATAATCATTTCGTTTTATTTAAATTTTCAGGAGAAATTTTTTAATACAATTCTGAATCCATTGGTTATATCAATAAATTATATCCAAATATCGTTTAAATAATTCTATATTTGTACGAGAAATGTATTAAATAGTTCCTATTTGTATTCAATTACATTTAATAATCAAATTAATGATGAGTTGTTCGTTTATAGCGTAGCAGGATTAGCTATCTGAAAAACCTTGACTATTCCCAGAAACCTCTATGTCAGTTCTCTCCAGTTCGTAAGTCATCCGGAATTAGCTAAGCTACTGTAAAGCCATAGAAGGAACATGTTTATTCGAGGGTCTCTTTATCGCGTGATGTGTAGCACAGGAAGTTTAGTCGTAATCAGCATAGCTGATTTGATAAAACAAACGAGGACTTTTGATTGCCTCTGTGTTCTCCCCACTCAATGCGTACGCGAAGTTGCACGCTGCACTTTCAAGCCTGTCTATGCACGCATGTGATGACGCATGTCACAATACCAACTCAAATTATATGTAATCTTCATTTATTTTGATTCAAATTTTCATAAGACATGTATTATTTTGAATCATCAGTAAAATAATTGAATGAATCTTTGAAATGACCAACAATTGTCAACTTAGTTCATCTCTAAGTTATGATTGATTTCCTCATTTTTAACCATGTTAGAGACATTGCTAACGTGAGAGAAAATGATGTTTCAAAAATGAAATTAGTTTTTCACCTTTTACAACCTCGGAACTTTGTTGTTCATGGAGATTTTTCTTGAGTTAATTAAAAGTAACCGTAATTTCAGTTAAAGATATCTTAATAACCATGCCTTAGCCGTTAAATTTTCTGAGATAATAAGAACACAAACTGAAAATAATGTTAAATGGTTCCGATTACTGATTTGAATGCTGTATTCTGTGTGCCGACCTTTTTAAATTATTCAGAATTCTAATTTCTAAAGTGAGTCAATGCTCTCATTTCTTGAGTGGACAAGAATTTGCCATGGAATGATCGCAAAGTTGGGTTTCATAGCGCAGAGTATGCCGAGGTCACTGATGATTTGCACTTTCCAGTTGCGTGATGCATCACTTCAGCGATGATGAACCAATTTCAATTTTCTTGAATTTAATGATACTCTCACGTTATATACTTAATTCATTGGTTATAGATTGCATTGCATCAGTTCAATTTATTAACGAAAATTGTCAAGTCGATAAATCTAATAGTTCAACAGGCAATTAAATCTACGTTAGGGGAAAAGAACAAATTTCTTTCAGATCTTAAATCAAATATTGTAAAGTTATTGGATTGGATTTGAAGTCGGATGTACGGAAGAGTTCAATTTCATATGTCTCAATTTTGATTTTTGAAACAGCGATTAAAATGCAAATGTGCATTCGATGCACTTTTACGATAAACAATTATAATCTAAACTGACGATTTTTCACATTAACCAGAACCTTGGATTTATCTGATTGCCTCAGCAGTAAGCATCATTTCCACTATTGTACAACCAGTCATCCGATCATTTGTCGCACATTGAACCCCACTTATTTTCCCAGTAGAGAAGAGTTGTTTGAGTTAAAAGTCATTTTCCTACCTCCCTCAAGAGACCAAATAGCTGCAGCTCGAATGTGAGCAACTGGACAAGTTGTACAAATATAGTTTAGTAAGTTGCTTTGACATTATCTCATTCGGCATATGATTTTCTGCATTTGATCAAAAGGTGTTTTGCATTGGAGAAATTGCGATCTATATTCAAAACATTTCTCTAGTCTAATTAAGCAGAAAATGAACCCAAGATCCTTCTAACAACAAGGCAAATAACTGAGCAGTATAATCCATTCGCACTTCTCAGTTGATGTTGTTTATGGTTCTGTTCGTAAACGACAGGTGAATCGACGATTTGAGAGTGTTCATAAGAACTGCAGAATGAGATCTCATGTATATGCCAATACCAAATCGGAATTGATCATTTGTTCCACCAAATTCATCTTCGTAGGCACTACCGCCCAGCAAGACGTAAGGTAAGCGAGCAGAAGTAAGCGTCGAGATAGAGAGGATTGTGGAATATCCTTGACTATAAACAATGTGCTTTGTCAAAATTGGAATAAATGAAAAAGCATAGAGTGAAATGCGGTGTTTTGATACATCCAAATACATGCCAACAAATCTGTATGATGCTGTATGCTTTATTCTCATGTGATATCGAGGGATTTGATAGCAGCCAAGTTTTCCTCATTTATTTGCGAGACCCATTGAGAGAGGACGATTGCACAGACCAGTTAATAGTAACACATTTTGTAGAATATATAGAGAAATTGGTTGAAAATTGAAGATGAAGGGAATTACTGTGTCTGTGTGCGGTTACACCAAATTATATATAGTATTAATGAAAGGATAAACATGTTTCAAAAAGCAGCAGAGTGTTTATTAGAACCTCCAAAATGATTGGTCTTCGTTTACTGTAATGCCCTTGACAAGTAGCTATTAAGTAGAGCAGTAAATTATGATGCAAACCATTAAATGGTAGAGTTATTAAGTAAGTTGAATGCTATGTTTAAAATTCAAAATTTAACTCATTTGACGTAAACGCACAAATAACTCTTTAATTCATACTAGTATGGCGACAAAGGAACTTGGCAATAATGCAATTCATATCACACGAGCGGCAAGTGATAGAAAATTTAAAAAAATGTTTCACTCTTTTTAAATTTGGGTGAGTAAAGAAGACAATATTAGGATTTTATTTTTACAAATGTCTACTTCTTCTTTGCTTACTACGTGTTCGCCTATCATTCTTCGCAAGCTCTCCCCGCCCCCTCTGAAAATGTATGCAAGTTGTTGACACAATTCAACGATTTCATACTTATGCTGGTTTTATTTTCCCAGAATGACACATTTTTGCTAAATATGTGATATCTGCCATGTCTAAACAATAGAATCTCATGCGTACTCAGTGAGACTCGAGGTTGCAACCTTGCTGTGGGCAAGTGCCATCGTGAGAGTAGAGATATTTCCGCCAGCCACCAATCATAATTTCTTGCACTGTTTATCAAGTCCTTCATTGCAGTATAATGAATGAACTCATTGTCAGCGAAACACAACTCAAATTAACCTATTTCTTACAATAAGTCTGTTTCCTCTATATATTTGAGGTATCCTAACGAATCCAGAGAGCCAGGTCAAACTGGGAGAACTTGCCAAAGAGATTACTGGTGATTAGTCAAGCACTATTGGTGTAGCAATCCACTACAACCTCCAAGTCGAATCATTTCAGTTAATATAATTTAAGAGATTTTCAAGATGTAATTGACATTATTATTTATTATCGCGATTTTAAGAAAAAGAAACAGAGCTGTTAGAATTATGTCAATTCGCGAAATTAGGCTTCGTTGGAAAAGACAGTGTGATGTTCTAAAACCGAAATATTAAAGCATCAATTTTAATCACAGCCAAAATTATTAAAACGAATTTCCTAATGTTTGAATTAATTAGTGAAATATTTGCAGTGTGAACTTCAAATCCTGAGGTTTCAACGGTATAAAAGTTCTAATGTTACATGATGATGCGCCAATTTTGATTTATTTCTAAATCCATTACATACACGCACTGGTCAAAATGTTGCTATATTGCATAAAAGTCCAATTTCGTCACTTACCTATCTCATTGGAGTTGTCATATAAAAGCGACATTTGTACTTTATTAACGTAGAATCTCATATGACACAAGTAAAGTGTGCTGAAAGCACTAATATACACCCATTCTTAATTAGAACTAATTAAAAGTGGTTCATCTTTAATAACTCAATGTCAATTTTCAACTTTGATTGTTTACCGCTCACTTTTTTATTAGAAATAAATTGTGAGCACCACAAATTGAATGTCTGCATGAACATGAAATGAAATTCAAAAGTCGAGATTTCATTCAAATAACTCAATGTCGCCATTGGAGAAACTTAAACATGATCCTATAACGAGTACCACTATGTGTAAAAGGAGAAATGTCACGTAATGCATAGGGCAATCTCAAAGTGAATAGTTCTTTTTTCAGAACTGTGAAACACATTCAATAAGTACTTCAGGTCTTCAGAACGATATTCAACATTCATTACTTACCGTCATCATTTGTGTGAAGGACTGAAAGTCAAATGGTTTATTGTCACATTTGAGAAAGGGAAAATTTACGTAGGTAACCATCACCCAGAACTCCAAATTCTAGTTCAAGTTTACCGACTGGTTAAATCAATTTTATATTATACATAAATATGTATATAATATATAACTAATGTGGATAATTTGTCATTAAGCAAACGAAACTGGATATTTCAAATGATTCTGCCGGATCTTAGTTTTTTAATCAAAGTCATTTAATGGAAATGTGCTTATTTGGATAATTTATTTTAAGTTGAGGAATATCAGAGAAATGAGTGATTTTACCCGCAATGGGTGCACGTATTGTGCACTCCATGAAGTAATCACCGCAGCCTATCATTTCAAGTTTGGCTTCCTTTCAGCGAACTGTCAATACTATCATAAATTACCACATTCATGCAATTAACTCAACAAAAATTAGTGAGAAATTCACACTTCAAAGAATGCAACTATAAGAGGCAAAATGAAGAAATATAGAGTAATATACAGGGTATGTCATTTAAATTTATCGTTTAAATCAATCCTCATCATTCAACATGCATTTTATAGCCGTTACGCAAGTGGCGATTCATAACTTACCTTCATTAGGTTCGAAATCATCTGAAGTTCAAAATTTAAAAGTTGAATTTGAATGCACAAAGTTAATCTTTCATTTCATATTTTACTAATAGCAAATAAGAGTGATGGCATCAATCTTTATTTTCCCTTAATTATAACACAATTTAATTGGTTGTTCATGTGCAATAACGAATTAAATTATACTTACCTTCATCATTTATTTCTGCAAAGATTGAAAATTGCAAAAAATCACATTCCAATTTCATGAATTTGATTCAAATTCTTCGACAGAAATAGGTATTAATAGATCAAAAATTTGAGATTTGAATGCATCAGTGCGATGTTTAACTTAGGCAGAGTTTAAATGCCGAAATTTCAACATTACTGCGAGTATGTGCTGCAACCACTCTACATTTCTTCAAGAAAATACGTATGGCGTGAGGAGGTGTTCATCCTCTTTCGTGCTTAAAATCGAGTACATTCAGCATAAAAAGCCCAAACATGAACGGTCTCTATTCACTTTTTTCAATCCATAAATTTCATGCGATAAATATTTTGTTGTTTGAAAAAAAATCCATTAAAGTTTGCAATACAATATACATGAGTTACCGTAAGAGTACGCGAAGCCATCTGAAAAAATGTATTGTTATATGTTGAATTTGAAGGTCTCAGGGTGGATAAAATTAATTTTTTATAAAAAAATATGATTTGGAACCTATGAGTAATTTGATTATTCCCAGCTCAAAAAAATCACTAAATGTGGAATATTATGAACTGAGATCATTAAAGTTCATCATTGTTTAGTTTTAATAACAGCAATTTATTTTCAATAAATATAAGGCTATTAATGAAAATATGGCATTTACTTGGATCAAAGCGGACCGGATGCTTTCCCGATGCACCTACGAAAATTTAACGTTTTACACAATTGCACTTGAACTTTATTTGATTCATATTTCTAACTAAAAGTATACCATACTTAGTGATATATAAGATAATTGAATAAAGCAATGAAATTATTTTTAAGGCATTTTTTAATTCATTAATTTCAGAGTGCCTTTTATGAGACTTTAGCGGTGGTATTAGTGCAACTGAAGCAAATGTTCATTGACCAGTAAGTAATTTTTAACACCAAATTTGTCATCTGGTACAGGAAGTGGTTAAAAGGTTAAAAAATTTAAAAGTACAAATATACCATGAGACAAATGACTAGCTCGCTCCCACAAATTGAGTTCCATTAAGTGTTCTACCTTCGAGTTCTTAATTTCCACATTTTCAAACACACAAATTAGTGTCATTTTGGACTCCAACATGAGTTGATTCAACTTACTACCGAGAGACATACCTGCAGTTTTCACATCACTTGCTTTGTCTAAAATACAATGCACTATATTGCTCACAAAAAGGAAATATTACAGATAATAGCAATTTAGATTTTTCTTCAATAAAAAATATTAACAGTCCTCATTAATGCCCTGTCAATTTTAATGAATGACCAAGCCAAATTTGTTTGTTCGTGTAAAATCAGCAGAATAGAAAATTTTTCAAAATAGTCTTTAAAATTCATTATTGTAACATTGATTTTTCAGCGCCAATATGATAGCACAGATCATTCGAGTCATATTTGAAAATTTTAATTTTTAATTTTAATTCCGTAATTACCCTCTTTTTCTAATTACTAATTCTATATGCCATTTATGATACACTCAAATAGCAATGTCCATGTATGGTGATTGTAATGTCTCAAGTTGAATGAGTTTTCGACACTAAACCTTACATCCCATGTCCACACGAAGTGTGTCATAGCAATCTTCCAATCTATAGTTTAAATCAATAAACGCCAATCTATATGTTATTGAGGCAATTTCAAATATCTGAAATACAATTTGTCACTTACGGTGCTTTCCTTCCTCTTCCGCTAAAAGGCAAATAACATTTTGGTGAGTCGGTCAGATGAAAAGAATGACTTTGTTTATTAGTCCATGTTTGCTGACAAATTGAACTCAAACATGCTACCTATATGCGAGTATGCTGTCAGTTTTCAAGGCGTACATTTCAAATTGAAATTTTCAAATCACCTACACATAAGTGGTATGCTTCAAATTTAAATGGTCAACAGCACAGCTGTTTTAATGGATAAAGAGCATTATGTTGGATGAAGTGATAGAATAAAAGCCTCAACTTAAGATACCAGGCAGATCAAATAGAGTGAAGAGAACAGATATAAATGAATAAAAGTGATGCGCACTTACTTGGTGGACAATGCGAACTGCCGGCCCAGAGGGTTACGGCAAAGCACAACAAGATGAAAAGTCTCATTTTGAAAGTACATCAAGTGCTGACTTTCCTATGTGTTTTTATGGGTTCATCTATCCATCTATCTAACCAATCCCATCTGAGCATAGATAAATGTGATCATTGCTACCTAAGGTCATTTCTTCTAAAACAACATCTTATATCTGAAAATTACCTCACATTAACATCACCCCAATTTATTTGACTTTCATTTGCATTGACTTTCAAGTGGACATATCAAATTGATTGCACGATTTAATCGATTACTCGGAAGTAGGCTTCATGAATATTTAGGGGAAGTGAGAATTGAAAGGAGAAAATGAATAGTCGAAAAGAAGCGCAAGTTATCATTAAGCATAAGTGGATGCAGTTATCAACTGAGTCAATCTTCATTCATTGATCTATTTTCTCATCCTCTTTCATATGCGAGGCCATGGTAACTGGTGGGAGACGATGACTCAGAAATAAAATTTGCTGTTGACGTTCCATATTGCCTCATCTCATTTGTTCGTATAGAATAGCCCCAATCAGTGATAATCAATAGGAATTTCAATTAAATGTGCCTTAATAGCTATCATTGAACCTGCAGCTTTGTTGGCATTAGAGACACAGATAGAGGATAATGTGGATTGAATGATAGAAAAAGAACACTTCTCCACAATTCATTTTCGTGCATATAAACGAAAGCCAATTTGTTTCAAGCAGACTTTTGCTTACCGAGTAGATTGTTAATAATGAAATGAAAAAGCTTACCTTCTTGTTAATAACAGCGTGAGGGACTCAAAATAATGTTGCCCAATGTGCTATTAGAGAGAATTTGGGGGAGAGATATGGGAGGACTCCAAGTGGAAGAATTTACGATCTCCCTTCGATTCAAGCCAATACAATGTCTCCACTTACTATTTTTCGTATATCTTCATGGTTGCAAGTGCTCGCGAGTAGAGAAAGGGAAAAATTTGACTGAATTACAGTTGCTGCATTTTTTTTAACAACAATCGTTCACAATCCCCCGAAAGATCTTCCTTTTTGGTTTGCGCGTTTAGAAACGTTCAAATTCTTACACATTGAATACAGATTTCTATTTAGTTATCAGCATTCATCCTTTACTCTCTTTCCACTAAATAAACGGTTTAATTCTGCAGTGTAGCAGTCATACCAAATAAAATTGTGAGAATTTTCGCATCTTCAAAGATTATGTTAAGAGTAATATTGTGGCAGTTGTGGAAGTATATCCATTTCACCGTGAGGCCACCTCCACCGACGATACATTCACTGACACTTCTTTCGTTAGGTTCACAGCGATGTTTCATGCCTCATCACAAAGCACTCACATTCAATTTAAAGTCATAAACATCAAATATTTAAGAGGGATAACTCCACTCTTCCTTCCAATTGACCATGCCGCTTCAAAAAAGCGTGCACTCCATAACAGTGCAACGTTGTTTTGATCAAGATTTTAGTCATGGAAACATTTAATAGTCTATTTGGAATGAGCATCAACGTCTAACTTTAGCTATTTCAAAGATATTCACCTCAGTAATGCCTCGAGGCAACTCATTGCGCAAATTTGACTGATTTTGAGTTCAAAGCTTTGGAGCGATTGAAGTGAATGACATGTAGTGAAATGTGGTATGTGCTAAATCAAATCTCACAGCCTGTTCGAAATCAGCAGTTCCATGAATTTCCCTAAATTTGGTAATAGCTTGTCTCGTCAACAATATTTCTTCAATAATTTTTTCAATATTTTTTTGTTAACATTCTGAAGATTTCCCTTTTCACAGCCTCCAAAAATGTCAACAGTTCACGAGTACTAACATAAAGTACGCGACGGTACCTGAATTTTGCTTCGTTGAATAGTTCACTTGTATAATTAGTATGCAGTGTCCTGTCTGGTTAAAATTTGAAAATATCCACAATTATTATTTCTAAAGTGTACCATTACTCTCGTTTTAAATCTAGATTTTTCAAAACAAATACCACAAAAAATTAACACAATGTAAATACAAGAATTTATCAATGGAACGACCACAGAGTGCGGATCTCTCATGCAGAGAATAAGCCTATGGTCAAAGGTGTTTTGCTCTCTCCAAGTCCGTGATGCATTACTTCTTCAATGTTGAACAAACTACGATATTTTTTTATTTATAGCTTGCTTTAAATTTTATGAATTTAATAATAATTAGGTTTCTATCATTTTAATAAATTAATGTCAATAATTCCAAAAGTACCAAACTGCACCAAATCTTCGTTAAGAGAAAAGATTAATTTTTATCAGATCTTAATGATAATAGTGCAGAATTGGGTATGGAATTGAAATGTCATCCAAGAAATCAGGTGAACAGAATTGCATGAATTGCGTATGATTGCATATTTGTCAATGTTTGATATTCGATGATCTACTTTAAATGCTGATGTTCATTCGATGCACCGGTGAGTTAAACAATTACAATCTAAGCAAACGATTTTTTGACGATAATGCCAAGCTTGGGTTATCTGATTACCAAAGCAGAATACATAATTTTCAATCCTGGTCAACTAATCAGCACATCATTTACTTCCAATTCAACACCACAAACTAAAACGCTAATAGTGTAGAGTTGAAATGTCATCCAATAAAACGAACGTGCAAGAGAAGTTGTAGAGAGAATTTTTAGACATAAAGGTCACATTTCCTCCTCTCTCAGGAACCCAACTAAGCAACTTGTTCAAATATAGATTCGAAAAGTTGGATTTACGTTACATTGATTTTCAAATTATCCCGCTCTGCACATGGTTTAATT
Organism: Hymenolepis microstoma; assembly: GCA_000469805.3. Taxonomy (NCBI): domain Eukaryota; kingdom Metazoa; phylum Platyhelminthes; class Cestoda; order Cyclophyllidea; family Hymenolepididae; genus Hymenolepis; species Hymenolepis microstoma. Next base: position 2,944,037 of record LR215994.1, read on the forward strand.
TTTTAATAACCATTTCACTGCATTGAGGCAAATTGCCGCATTGCAAATCTGCTCTTAGGGGAAAATCTCCGATTTCATTGATTTCAAATTCAAGATTCATAGTAGAGCTGTTTTTCCTATTCCTCAATGACAAATACTTATGAAAAATCTTATCTTTTTTTCCATTCAATATAGGTTGGATTTAAGACTCCAATTATGCATTGATCAAGAAGATTTCAATAGGACCTCATTAGAACTAAAAAGTTACATAATGACATGTTGCTGCTCATTTCACTAATAAGTATTCATTTACTCCATACACTGGTACTGTATGATCATGATTTTCTATTAATTTGGCTAACTTACATTACACCAATTTAGCAAAACGACTTGTCAACATGAAGTGCAATAGCTTTGGATGGAATTTGGAAGCGATGAATCTTATAACATTTGGTTCATGTTACTGTGAGTTCTGGTGGTAAAATTGTCATTGAATATAGGCCTGGAACCCAACGCAATTTTTACGCTTATTTCGATCCTGTTTATTAAAAGTACATTTGGTGCACATTCGGGTTTATCAATTATGATCTGAGCTTAAAATGTTTTGAAATTAACCCCAAAATTAGATGGATCTGAATAACACTCCAGAATGCATCACTTTCAATATTGCTCAACCAGTCAGTCAATTCAATTCAACTCTTCATAAAAGCACTTATTTTCCTAGCAGAAAAGAGTTCTCTAAAATAAAAGTCGTTGCCCAACTAGCTTCAGCAAGATATGGTGAGCAACTAAACAAATTGCATTCAGACTACATTGATTTTCGAATTATCTCAATCGGCACACGATTTCGCTTCGATTATCATTCCTCTTCATGAAGCATATTTAATGGAGCGATGATTCGAAAGAAATAATATCGCCCAATGTATCTGTAAAAAGAAATTGTCTGATGGAAAATGGAGAAAGCCAAGTTTAAATCTTCCTCCCTTTCAAGCTGACACAATATCTCCAGTTACCCTTTTTCGTATTGACGGGATGCTTACAGATGTTCACTTGTCCAGAAAGTGAAGAAGCAGACGATGTAGTTGTGCTTAATATGTAAGGCGTATCTGCAGTGAAGCAGCCATACCAAAGAAGGAAGAATTGCGCAGCAAGAAAGAGTGCACTCCTTAACGATGTAAAGTAGATTTGATTAATATTTAGTCATGGGCACTTTCGGCAATGTAGTTGGCACGAGCATCAAATGGTGTCTTTTGGTATTTCAAATACTTGGACACCTCCATTAAGCCTATTCAAGTCAGTCATATCTCGAGTTAGCTCATAGATCAACTCACACTGATTTTGTGTCCAAATGCTTTAGTACAGCTTAAATGAATGGCATTCCTTGGAGCGTAGTATGTGCTTGATCAAACACCACAGTCTTTACGGCAATTTCAGTTCCATGAATTTTCCTTTATATGCACAGAGCTTATCCCGACTTCAATATTAATTTAATATATTCATTAATATTTATCTCGCTAAATTTCTAAAATATGATTTTTACAGAATCCGAAGATATCAAATTAATACAGATTTTTCAGTTCTGTGGGGCACGTTATTGTATGTGCGCACAGCGTGGCTTGAAGGTGCGGCCGTTCAACTTCGTTTACGGATTGAGTGCGGAGATTGAGTACCAATCGAAAGCCTTCGTTTGTTTTATCAGATCCGCCATTTTGAATGACTAAGCTCCGTTACTGTCTAAACTCCACGCCATGCATGTCTAGAAAAAACGCATTTTTGTGGTACGTCTGTTTTTTCTATACCTTTGCGATAGCTTATCTAATTCTGGGAGTCTTACCAACAAGAAGACTCTGCCATAGAGGTTTCTGAGTAGAGCCAGGTTTAGTTAGGTAGCTGATCCACTGCAGGTGATGACATGAAATAGTCGAGGATACATAAATCGGGCTTTGTTAAATAGTTTAAATTAATAACTAGAATGCAGTGGCCTATGTATTGGCGTTTCCAAAATATCCAGAATTCTTATTTCTAAAGTACACCTTTACTCTCGTTTAACCTCCTCATTTTCCAAACAAATATCACAAGTAGGTGACACCAAGACTGAACACAAATTTGCCTTGGAATGACCATAAAGATTGGTTTCATATTGCAGGTCTCTCAAGCAGAGAATAAGCCTGAGGTCAAAGATACCTCATACTTTCCAATTGAACTATGCATTACTTCTACGATGAGAAATGAAATCAAAAATATATTTAATTTTAATTTGCTTCCTATATAATGTTCAATGATAAGGTTTTTGTACTATGCTTTAATTTATTAGTTATAATTGGGATCCCTTGAGTTCAGTTAATCAATGAAATTTGTCAAGTTCATTAGTTTAAAAGTTTAGACCAAAAGGCAATCTACGTTTTGAGGAAAGAAAAATTTCCTTGAGATCTTAAGGCAAATATTGCGAAATTATATGCAGTGTTTTTCATATCAACAGTTTATTGGGCGCAATTCGAAGTCATCAAAACATCCTGATCACTAATCCGTCTTTCAGCGAAGACTGATTTATGATTCCCGTTGATAATATGACAATATTAACTAACCATAACTTCGATTTCAACAGGTTGTTAGACACTTGTGTTGCTTCTTACTCTGCTTCCTGTAGAACACTCCTAATGTTAGAAGAGATTCCATTGGTCTTCTATCTTACAACCCTTTTCCACAAACCTTCACCTCCAAAACCACAATAATGTTGCTCAGTTCACTAACCAATATTCACTTAATCCTTATTTTGATAATACAAATTCTTATTTTCTAATAACTAAATTAAATTTATTAAGCAGAAGGATTTGTCAACATGGAGTACAATAGCTTTGAATGGACGTTGGAAGTGGTGAATCTTACAACTGTAGTTTCGAATACATCAAGCACGTTAATGTGAGTTCCGTTGGCCGAATTGTTGTTGAATATTGGCAAGAAGGACAATGAAACTTTAAGGCTGTCTTCAATATATTTCGCGAAAAGTACATTGGTGCACTGGTGAGTTCATTCCTCATGGTATAAAATACTGATATTTGGACATTAATCCTGTACTTAGATATATCTGACTAACACTGCAGCAAGTATCCATTTCCAATATTGTTCAACCAGTCATCCAGTTATTTACCTCCAATTCAACGCCACCCACATAGACTTATTTTCTTAGTAGAGACGTAAAATTCATCATCCCTTCTCTCTCAAGTGCCCGAATAGCTTCAGCAAGATAGGGTGAGTAAGTGAACAAGTCATTAGATGGGATTTTTAGACAAAAAGTCATCTTTGCACCTCTCCCAAGAGCCTAAACAGCTGTAGTTGGTTAGGATGAGCAACTAAACACTGATTAAGTTGTGCATATTTATTTCATCAATTTCATCTATGGTATGGGGCTTTTAGAATTATCCGATTCTGCTCATGGTTTCATCTTGTATCGTTTCTCTGCATTGAGTTAAAATTTGCAATCTACATTAAAAATATAAGTCAAGTTAAAATAAACAGAGATTCTTATTCGTGATATAATTACACTCCTAGGGCGTTTATATGCGTATCATTTTTCTTATACGACAAGTTGGTGCACAATTTGAAGGTGTTCAAGAGAAATGTATACTGGAAATCCACTTATTTTCTGGAACAATATTTGGTGATGAGAAAACATGCGACTTTATCTCCTTCATTGTTTCGCTTCCTACGCCAAGTCCTGTCCACAACCGTAACAAACTGCCTTGGCACCACCTCCAAAAATGTTTCCAACATAGCTCCATATTCAAATCATAATGAACTATTTCTTAATTATGTCAGTGTCCTGCTCCTGCGCCAATCTCAATTTTATTGGGAGAAGTTATTGCGCAACAAGTTTTATGCAAGCTGCATTTTAACAAAAGAAACTATCGATCTTTAAACCGATATCTCAAAGTAAAATTTATGAGACTTCCAAGATGTCGTTAGCACAATTTGGAATTTGCATGCCGACTTCAATTCAGTTAACTAAAAGTACATTTGGTGTCATGTGTGAGGAGAGAGGTTAATTTCTTATTTATTCCAAGGAGCATTTAAATTTATCCATTTCTGAGCATGATTTCAATCCGATAATCGTTTCTCCGCGTCGAGTAAAAATAGCTTTGAATGAAAGAAAGAGTGTGGTGGGCATTCAAAAAATTTCCCGAGTCTCTGGCAGGTCCGAAGACATGCAAGCTTCGCTAATTCATAATTTGTCTTCCCCTACGCCACTATCTGTCTACATTCTCAAAAACTGCCCTAGCACCACTCAAAACATGTTTCCCACATAATTCCATATTCGAATCATAATAAAAAATTTCTTACTTATTGCAGTGTCATGCTCTGTGCCAATCTCAATTTTATTGAGAGAAGTTATTGCACACTAAGATACGTGCTAGTTGCAATTTAACAAAAGACATAATTTATCACATAGTGTCATCTCAAGGTCAAATCATATCATTACTAAAAGACATAGAGACATTCAATATATTATTAGCACAATTATGCGCCTTTACAATACCAAGAAAATGAAGAAAACGGCTAAAATCTTGTCCATTCGCGATATTATGCTCTGACAGGTGGTGAAATTGGATTTTCTGAAAAAGAAAGCATTTTAATCCTTAAATGATTACAAATACATATGCAAATGTACCGCCTTATTTCACTTTGCGTCTTTCAAAAAAGATGATCATTCACCGACAAAATAGATGAGAACCCCTCAACAATCTACACTTGTTACGTCATGAAGTTTCACGTTTAATTTATTTTCCCCTTCCTGACGTCCAAATTAGAATAAAATTCTTCTCTGAGTGGCAAAGTTTGAGCAGTTAAAGTGGAAGCAAATTTAAGATATTTTTCATTCATAAATAAAAGTTAGTGAGGTCTGCTCAATAATCTACTCTTTCCAAGCAGTGTAGTTTCCATTTTATTCTGCTTTCAATCTCTTTACTCCATAATTCTTAGACCAACATGGTGCAACTATGAAAGCGCTTTTAGTTTCATATGAAATAAAAATAATGCATTTTAGTGATGTAGAATCTCACTATATTAGCACACAATTATATGGTCCTTAAAATAATTAATATTGGTCAAACTTATTTACTTTTATCATCAATTGAAAAAAATTAATGCATTTATGATGGGTATTAATTGTTAGTGCCTAAAATAATATTTAACTCTAATATTTCATGAGAATTGAATTCCTTTGGGTCATAAATTGAATATTTGAAAGAAACAGAGGAGTCAGTAATTCAAGCAGAATTATGATGCGAACAGTACGAAGGATAGCCCTGGTGAATGATTCAGCACAATTCCTAATTCTTTAGGTCTCAAATTATAATATTTATGCAAATTCTCCAGTCAATGTAAACCTTTCAATTAACTCCTTATCTCTTCCGGAACAGTTTCACTTCAATTTAAAATTGAAAAGGTCAAGTTGCAATAGATTGAACAAACCACTCATTCAATCGACAAATTTGTAATTCGACGCAATTGCAACTAGCTGGCAGCTAATTATGGCAAAGGAAATTTAAATATGATCTCTATCTGGGGGTTCACAATTTTCTACTTTATAATAAACACATATACACACACAATTATGCTATTCTAAGTTTCAGCGTACGTGATAACGTCACCTTTGATAAAAATCACCTGTATGCTCAGACATTTTTGTTGCATCTGATATATAGCACATTCATTAATCTCCGATCATTAGATAAACTTTTGTCACATCAAATGTCAATTTAGCACTCCAATCAAAACATCTTTGGGAGGTTTAATTTAGTTTCAATTGGTCGTCATTTCGTATCCACAAATACCAATTTGTTTTGGTTTGAATTTGATGTCAAAGAACCTACTTCCTTGCGTCATCTATAGCATCTGCAAGCGACAATGTGCACATACAGAGATTCTGAAATCACAGAGTGGCCATACCAGGTATGTTCATTATCAAACAATTAGCCTCTATGAAGTGGATAAATGGAGTTCAACAAGATAGACAGTACGAATCGTGACCACGAGATGGGCTCAGTACAACTCGTCATTTCTATGCTTTCATTCCAACCATCAACCATCTTCGGGTTCTCAAGATCCGCATTATCAAACACAATTGACTGTCATGTTGGACTTTTACAAGTGTAGATTCAACTTACTACTGAGACACTCACATTTAGTGTTCCCTTCATCTGATTTATATTACTCACAACAAGAAATAATACTGTTAACATTCACATTTTCCTTCAATGACAGATAACAACAGCTCTCATAGATACCTGCTCATTTTTAATAAGTGAGAAATTTAGACCTATCAGGGTATTATTAAAGGGCTTTACATCAAGAAACACTAAACTATCCAAACAGTTATATCCTTTTACTTTAATTTGACATATCTTGGCCATGAAATTTATCCAATTGCAATTTTCTGCAATTTTCTTCATATTCGTCTGAAGGGAAAAGACCATTTTTTTGATGAAGTTGAGCATGACAAATGGAAATAAATGAAGATTGGCACCACTGGAGGCAATATTGAAAAGCAATTTCCATCAATGCTATATTTGTGTATATTTGGAGCTGAGTAAAGTTGGCATTATAGCAGTAGTGAAGTGATAATATTAGCAATCGATAGGGCACAAACTGTCAATTGATGACACACCTGCAAAGGATCTTGATCTTGACCATCTGTCATTTGTGACATGACACCGACCTCTTGATTAGTGGGCTGATATTAACGTTGCACTACTACATTACCAAATCCGTGACCCGGACGGATATCATTCAGTACCCAATACAAAAAAATATTTTGGAAACTTAATTATGAATGTTTCTGGTGGTTGACAAATTTCACACTTAATGGTAGTCACATACAAGAATGTAATTTTAGGTTTCAACATTCGTGGTAACTTCATCCTTTATGAAACACACCTGTAGCCTCAGGATTTGTGGTCGCGGCTGAAATATAAAACATTAATTAATCACTGGTAATCAAATAATCTTTTGTCTCATAAACTGACAATTTTGAAATCTGTTCAAAGCACATTAGTACGGTCAAGGACAGACACTCAAATATGCTGCTTTATATTTAATTAGGCTTGGCGACTACATCTTTTATAAAACTCACCCATACCTTAGACATTTCAGTTGCTCCTGATACATATCACATTCATTGATCACTGGTCATTAGATAGTCTTTTGACTCATCAAATGAAACATTTGCAATTCAATCAAAACGTGTTTTGAATTATGTTTTAGTTTGAATTTCTTAACTGCTTCAATTATGATATTTGCGAAAGCCAGTTCTCATAGCTACATATAGCGATTTGAATGCTTTTCATTAAAGGGGTGATAAACGCCCAAAACATATAAAGGCCACACCAAGTATGTTCACTTAGAAACAATTAGTCTTCATATATAGGCTAAATTTTGTTTAACAGGATGTGGGGACACAACATTAGCATGACTAATGTAAAATTAATGACCAATACCAATACGATCAATCAATGGTCAATTCCAGTACACGGTTACCCGACCAATCAATAATCCGAGTTATATAAGGTCATCATATCATAAAGTGTTTATAACGACTAAGTTCCACGTCATACACATAGACAATTCAAATTGTGGATAATTTGACGTTAAATGAAAAATAAAGTGTTGAACTAATATGCAAATGTATGATATTTTATGGTTATACTTGAATAAAACATGGATTTTAATAAAAAAACACACTTGTAGAGTCTCCTTTCTTCTTCTCAAAATATCTCCTACCATCTATGTCTCAGCTCTCTGATACTTAACTATTCAACAGTAGAATGACTCATTATCTCGCTTTCCTTCACACAAAATCAGTTCAAATACAGGATGCAATAATGCCACTAAGGTGTAAATCTGTACTTGTAAAATAATATTCCATGGCTTCAAGTCTGTGCCAGTATGTATTTAAGAGACCTTTGCGCATATTTTTTCTTGGCCACAAAATTGTTATTTTCTCAAGCATTTATATTCATCTCGTCCCTTTTCAACATTGTAGAGCTTTATCTCATCTACACACAGACGACAGGACAGAAGGAAAGCCATCACCAGCATCAAAAGCAATTTGGGGTTTTGCAGGCAGTACATAGTGAACCAAAGTTAGCAGCGTTTCGACTGCTACATATCGATTAGGTGTCAGTATTGACTTTAAGTTGGCTCTTAGAGTTGTGACCCTCACCATAATGCTGGGTGCCATTTCACGACACACGTTTATTAGAACGATGTATTAACATTACTGATACTTTAGTGGTTTGAATCAGTGTTGGTTAAATGCAAGATCACAAAATAATCACGGTAATCATCTGTTAAAATGAAAAATGTATTTTATTGTTTCAGATGAAAAGAATAAATAAATTGCATTCGCTTGAAAGCCAAAAAAATACATCGTTAATTTGGAACATCGCACAATGTACACTGGTTTCTATTCCTTAGAACTGCAAATGCCAGTTCATGATGTTAACGGCTTATGTCAAGTTTACCAGCAAAATAAAAGTGCGGATACTTTGGCATTGAACAATCAAAAGTGGAAATTTCAAATGCCTATAGCCCAATTTCGGCTGTCTTTTTCAAATTCTTCATCGAAATATGCTAGATTACATCATATATTTAGAATCTGAACGAATTAGAGAAGCAAGTAATATTTGAGATTAATTGGCGATTCTAACTGAGAGTTAACAAGATACCAAATATTTAAATTTATGGTGTTTGCATAAAAAAAACGCTCCCGCTGGTTCTTCATTACTCATTCCCTGTGATAAAACGCACTCGTCATTCACTGGTCATCAGATAATCTTAAGTCATATCAACTAACACTTTTGCAATCCAGTCAAAGCACGTTAGTAAAGTTGATAATATGCTACTTTTAACAAATTATTCGTGGTAACTCCGTTTTTGAATAAACTCAGGCGTTTCATTTGCGCCTGAAGCATAACAAATCTATTAATCACAGGTCATCAGACAATCTTTTGTCTCATGAACTAACAATTTTAATATACAATCAAAGCACGTTAGTATGGTCAATGACGGACACTCAAACATGCTACGTTATATTTAATTAGGCGTGGCTACTCCACCTTTGCATAAACTCACCTGTATCCACAGGCATTTCAGTTGAGTCTGAAATATAACACATTCATTAATCTCCGAAAAATAGATGGTCATTTGTCTCATCAAATGCCAATTGAGCTTTTCAATCCAAACATGTTTAGGTGGTATGCTTTAGTTCTGATTGATCGTTAGAGTAACTGCTTTACTAGTTTAGTTATGTTCCTCACAGTTATGCTCATATACGCGTATTATGATGTGGAAACACTTCAATGAACGAGTGTTCAGCATTCGACAAAAATGTCCAATTGACGAGTGTTTTCTCGATTATCAAATCGAAATTCAAGATTCATGACTTACCGTCATCATCATCACCTTCGTCTGAAAGCGAAGAATGTACATTGTTAATTTGGAGCATCGCACAATGTGCACTGATATCTATTCCTTAGAACTACAAATGCCAGTCCATGATGCTCACTGGTTATATCAAGTATAGTAGCAAAATAGAAGTGTGAACATTTTTTCGTTGAGCTAACTATATTTGAGAATAATTATTATGCCTATTATATGAGTGTTTACAAGATACTCTTATTTCTAAATATGTAGATGCATGATATTTTGGGATTTGCATGTATAAAAGATGCGTTTTAATGAAAAAATACCTTTAGATTCTTCGTTACTCTTGCCTCCTATAATATAACGCACTTATTAGTCAATTTTCTTCAAATATCTTTTCTCTCATCAACTGACTCTTTTGTAATCCAATCAAATCATGTTTGTGAATTATGCTTTTGTTTGAATTGATCGTTGGAGCAATTGCTTCACCAGTTCATTTTTGTTCTTCACAAAGGCCGATGGTCATAGCCATATACTACGGTTTGAAAATATTACAATGAAAAGTGTTCAGTAACTACCAAGTGATTTTTTAAATGGAGATCAATCAAATTGGCGTTGATGGAAACTTCATGACTTATCATTTCACTGTCAGCCTACTATTAATCAAATGGTTAATATTATTGTAAATCTCCGCTTTCCTTCAACAAAGCAACCATGATTAATTATAATAAATTAAGAATTTGGAATTGCTTAATGTTCCACGCAGACAACTCTTTCAAAGCTCATTTGGTTAACTTGTAAATAACTCAAATATGATTCAGAATTTCGAAGTGGAGTCTCGAGGAAATAAATTAATAAATTGCAACTTACCATGGGAGAACATATTTGGATCTGAAAACAAAAGTAACTTTCATTGAATTGTGGACATCAAGATTTGCCAAATGTACTGGAGTACAAAAGCATTGATATGATAAGTGCCACAAATAGATCTCAATGAATTATACTTTCCACGGCCTTACAAATTACTCATCAAAATTGCATAAACAAAGGATCTTTCCATCTTTCCATCAGACGTTAGAATTTTTTTTGTCTCGTTAATTATCAATTTTTCTCATGTATTGGAAATTTGATATGTAACATTGAAAGAACGTTAAATATTCAACAAACCCTATAAAAGTCACACTAAGAAACAATTGATTTTCATATGTTGATCAAATAGAGTTCAACAGGATTTAAGCTACGATGGAATCAACACAGCTCATCATTTCAATTTTCTCGCCCTATTTATCATACTGTCAATATTTCCTTACGTGGTCATATTCGTTCAATTTATTCTATATTGCTTATGGAAAGACTCAACGAATTCCAGTAGAAACGTTTTTATGTAGAATTATGAAAAATTCACATTATACTATTATCTTGACATATATTTTTAAATCGATTAACACAATTGAGGCGTATTAAAGCATATTTGCACAAAAGGAGATTCAAGATTTTCAACTTACGCTCCCTTGGAAGCTCAAATACTACAAGAAAAATGGTAAGTGAGTTTAGTAACAAACAAGAAGTAACCTTAAATTGCAAAAATTGACTTCAAAAAATCGACGGTACGAATTGCTCTTAAATATGAACCCTTCACGACTATTATTATAGTATTCTTTTAATCTATTGTTTCAAAAAGTTAGGGCCAATCCATACGTTATTGAGCCAATATCTGTGCACACCCAGAAACACAAGATTTTTAACCTACCACGGAGTCTCATTGCTTTTTCTAAAAGGTAAACATATTTTAGTGATTCAAATTAAAAGTGTCGTAATTCATTATCTCAGTCGATATTGTAATGTTCCCTCTGACAAATAGAGCTCGGTTGTACTACCTATAAGCGCGTTTACTGGTTCTCTTCAAGGTGAACAAAACAATTTAAAATCTTTAAATTCATAATGCATAGTTATTGCAAATATTATTCAACTAAAACCATCTCTCATTAATTTTTGATTTCTTTTCACTCCCTCAATCTCCACCGTCTGAGAGCCTACAGTAACTGCGGAGAAAATGAGAATTCAGAAGTAATATTAGCTGACCATGTTCCACATCGAGCGGATCTCAATTGTTTCCGCAGAATTGCCATATATCAATTAAAGGTAATTTAGTTCAAGTTAAATGTCACTTAAAATTTTAATTGTAAAAAAATAAAGGTCTCTTTTGAAGTAGAACTCCACATCAGGTAATTGAACTGTATTCGCTTACAATTATTTTGTTCTTAAAAAAAATTAATATTGATAAGATAGATTTGTAAATAATAAATGCATGCATATAATTAGTCTATTCAATAGATGAAATCGTATTCAATCTAATATTTCATGAGAAATATATTATACTGAATGATAAATTGAATATTTGAATGAAGTCGAGAAGTTGGTAACTCAGGTGGGTTTGAAATACCGAGATGTCAAAAGTATGAGCAGTAGATATTATAGATCGGGTGAAGAATTCAGCACAAGTACTCACTTCATATGCCTCCAAATCGAATATTCACAAGATTACTTCCTTTTACTCCATACCTATTCCGGGACAATGTCACTACAACCTTGCTATTAATATTTAATAGGCAAAGTTGCTATAAATCGAGTAACCCAATAATTCAATCAGCAATGTTATATTTTGCTGTACGTACAATGTCAAATGGACAATTAACATTATAAATAAAGCTTAATTATTGATTGTAATTGTGTGATAAGCAACTTCCTATTCAATGAACATCCGCAGATAAGCAATTTTAAATTCAAATATGATTTCATCTTTTTATAAAACTCACCTATAGACTTGGGTTTAACTTCTGGGTCTGAAACATAATACATTCATTAATTACTGACAATTAGATAATATTTTGTTTCACGATTGACACTTTTGCAAACCAATCAAAATGTTTGTAAAATATGCTTCTGTTTGAATTTATCGTTAGAACAACTGCTTCATTAGTTCATTAGTTATGAACAGATACCAATTTGTTTGGATTCGAAATTAATATCAAGGAAACTGCTTCGATGACCTATTTGTGACACCTATAAATGACAATTTGCATATGCGGTGATCATGAAAACACAGATTTTATGGGTTTCCAATGCTTAGCTTACATCTCATGGCAACACCAAATATGTTCATTGTCAAACAATTAGTCTCAATAAATTGGTTAACTGAACTTAAAAAAGATAGTAGTTATGAATCGTGACTACGTGTAGGAATCAGCAAAACACATAATTTTGATACTCCCTTTCCATTCGTCATACAGTCATTCAAATTCACCTCTCAATAAATTGTATTAGATTTTGTTAAATGAAATTTTATGAAAAGATGCACGTTTTAGAAGTTTTATTATACGTTGTTTCAATCAGTACACGTTAATCAAAATGTTTGCGAACACTAAAATTCAAACATCTTAACTTACCAATTCTTTTCACATCATTCGCTAAATAGAAAATTCCATTTTAGTGATTCAGATGAAATGATCCATACGATCAATACTGAAAAAATGACTCAATTATACTACCCATAAACGAGTTTACTGTTTCACCTCAAAGATTGCACTCTAATTTGAAATTTTCAAATAACTTTAATAAAAGCAGTACTTTTCAAACTTAAATGATTGGCAACATAGTTGTTAGGAGGAATTTGGAGCATTATTTTGAGCAATATGATTAAATAAATGCTTTAATCAAAGATATTAGGTAGATCTAATAAAGTAGAGAGCAGATATAAACGAAGAATGATGCGCATTTACCTGGTGGACGACGCTTATGGCAGGCCCAGAGGGTTACGATAAAGCACAACAAGATGAAAAGTCTCATTTTGAAGGTACGTAGAATGCTGACTTTACTGAGACCTTGTATTGTTTCATCCAACCATCCATAGTTCAGCATGGTTGAAAGTGACCAATCATATGTAGGAGCATTTCTTCTAAAAGAACATCTTAGATGAGAAACTTGATTCACATTCATATCACCACAGTTTGTTTGACCTTCAATTGCATTTCTCAAGTGGGCATAAGAAATCGCTTGACCAAGTTAGTCATTTGTGCAGAAATAAGTTACATGGTCATTTCAGAGGAAATTGGAAAAGAAAAAAGAAAGGTTCAAAAGAAGGGAAACGTAAATTGACATTAAGATATGTGGAAACAATTTTCTACTAAGTCCATCTCCAATGAATGATCGATTTCTTTACAACTCCTCTTTCTCTATCTTACGAAAAAAATGATTATTAAAAAATAAATTAGATCTTCAAGTTCCACCACACCGGACCTCATTTGTTCATGCAGAATTGCCGTATAGCAAAGATAAGTAATCGTAATTTCAATAAAATGTGCCTTTACAACCATCACTGTGCCAGTAACATTTCTCCCATTATAAGCACACAAACTGAGGGACGTGGTAATAGAAAATTAATACTTCTTGGCAATTCATTTTCTTGCAGACAGTAATTTTGCTTAGAGCATTTCTTTTGTGCATTGCTAGTGGTAAAGGGGAAAATCCCTGGTTATTGTCAATGTCAGTGTGGAGATTCGGCATTGTTAAAGAGGCGAAGCCTCAAAATAAAGTTGTCGGTGCAACTAGGAAGAAAATTTGCTCCATAGAATTTGGAGAATGTCAAGAGGAAGCCAACGAAGTTGTGTTGAATTCAAATGTTTAACATGAGTGCACTATGTGGAAGAAATTACAATTATTCGTAATTTCAATTAATTGTCTTAATTGAAACAGTAACGTGGTTGTCATAATAGGTTGGGAAATTGGGGAGAATGTGGAATGAATGATTCAACAATAATAGTTATTACTAATTCATTTTCCTGTGGATCAACTCAATTCATTTTAACATCCAATTTATTTCAAATACACTTATAATGAACGTGTGCATTATAAGTGAGGAAATGGAAAGCCCTCATTATTATTATCAGTGCCAGTGTGGAAGCGTAGAATATTTAAAGAATAGAAGCCGGCGTATCCGTGAAGAGAATTAGCGAAATAGACATTGAAGAACGTAAGGAGGAAGAATATATAACCCACTTGCCTTTCAGATCGATGCAATGTCACTACTTATTATTTTTTCCTATTAACGTGATGATTACAAATTATCACTAGTCAGCAATATGAAGAAGCAGACGACGGAGTTATGCCGAATTCAAGCTGTTGAGTTATTTGTTTCCTCACGGTTGTCCACAGTAAGTATCAATTTGTCTGTCATGATAGTTATTTTTCCAATTATCTTACACTTCTCAACCACAACCAATGATCCTTTGACAATAAAACCCATAATATGCTTTCACATTTTGATTTACTCATTTAACAATGTTCCCACTCTCACGCATGGCTTACAGGCTTCTAGTTAGCATAACATTTCAAACATTAAGCCTCTTGTCAATGAATAAGTGGGCTGCTTCTACAGTGAAGCAATCATACCTAATTAACACTTGAGAATATTCACAGATTGTATAAATGGCAGTTAAGGAAATATATCCATTTCATCGTGAGTCCACATCCACCAATTTTATATTCACTCCTACTTCTTCTCTTGGGTTCACGGCAATCCTCATGCTATATCTACTTACAAATTCACTTCAAAGTTCTAACATCAGCTTTTAAGGGGTGATAACTGCATGGGTCCTTCAACTAACGATGTCACTTCAAGAAGGAGCACATTCCATAACAATGTAAAGTTAACTTGATCGATAGTTATTTGAAGGAGCCTTCGATAGTCACTTTGGCACTAGCATCAATGTCAGCGTTTTCCAAATATAAAATACAGGGTTACACTCAACACGCCCATTCAAGTCAGCAATGCCTCGTGACAACTCGTAGTTCAATCGTCACTGACCTTATTTACAAAAGCCTTGTAGAAACAGAAACAAAACATTCTCTTCGAAATTGTCAATTAATTGTCTTTTAATAAATAATTCGATAAAAAATGGGGGCTTTTGACTGGTTATTTGTTTTATGCGTGCATGCGATAGCGTGTCCTGCAAATTCAAAATTTTTCAAATAAATTTACTAATATTTTTACCTCTAAGTTTAGAAAGATTTATTTTCATAGAAGACAAAATGTTAAATAAAATTAATTTCACCTGTCCTAACATAAAGATTTTTTTTTAAAATTGCATTCTAATTCTCGTTTTACACTTTCATTTTGCCAAAAATTACCACACAAATGGAAACCATGACTGGACAAGAATTTGTCCTGGAATAACCATAAATTTGGGTTTCTTAGTGCAGGTCTCCCATGCAGAGAATACGCCCGAGGTCAAAGGTGCTTTGCATTTTTAAATTAAGTGATGCATTACTTCAATAATGATGAATGAAAATATATTTACTTCTATTTTAACTTTTCTTCCAATTTTTATGAATTGAATAATAATATATTATATTCTCATGTGTATAGCAGGGATTCCATCAGTTTGATTAATTTTTAATGTGTCTGGGAGTTCGTAATCGCCTTCTTAATAAGCGCACAAAAGTATGTCACATTAGAATTAAATATGCATGTCAACTCCATCTTTTCATGATGCCCAGGTCTTAAGGTTGCGTCTAAAACATTGCGCGCTCATTCATCACGATTCATTAGATAATCCTTTATCCCATCAATTCACACTTTCGTTTGAATTGGTCGTTGGTGTAACTGCTCCACCAGTTCATTTATGATATTTGCAATGGAAATTGCCCATACGCACACATTGTAATTTGGAAATGTTACAATGGAAGAGTATCCAACACCATCAAGCCCTATTATTGAGACACATAGAATAACCATTACTTAATCATTAGTCTCGATGAATTAGTTAAGTGGAGTTTAACAGGATAAACGTGACAAAGTGTGAGCACGGCACAAGTTGGCTGATGTATCAATGAAGAGAATTCGCGAGATCGTCATTCCTTCTTTTATCAATACATTTTTCAAACAAATTTGACACAACTGGAAACCAAGACTGAACACGAATTTGCCTTGGAACGACCACAGAGTTGGGTTTCTTAGTGCAGTTCTCTCATGCAGAGTACGCCTGAGATCAATGACGTTTTGCACTTTCCAATTCCATGACGCATTGCATCTACAACGATGTACATAAGAAAATATGTGTTTAGATTTTTAGTTTGCTTTCTATTTCCATGAATTCAATAATTATGTTATGTTATTTAACTAAATCTATTATCTATAATTGGGATCCCATGGGTTCTATTAGTTAGTAAAATTTGTTAAGTCGATTAACTTAGTAGTTCAGATCAACATCAAATCTATTTTTGAGGAAGGAAGAATTTTAATTTTGTGTGGATATTGAAAATTATCCAAGAAGTCGAATATGGAGAAGTATGTGATTTTATAGTGGTGATGTTTGATTTTTGAAAGCGCAATTTAATGGTAGTGCGTTACAATACAGCCTGAAATATCAGCCAAAATCATTTAAATATTAACCTATAAACATATACTTCTATAAACATGGCGACGATTTAACGTAGTGGAGGCTTTCAGCAATGCTTGATGAACTTGCTACCACACCAAAAATTTCCTCATTTTCCTACAAATGGGAACATATTGTGTACCACCAGAACGGTCCGCCATTTCTCCGCGACAGTGTTTCAATTTATGAGACAGCATTCCCTTTGATCAATACGTCCTTGCTTAATTTGTTCATTGTGCATGTGGGCTTAGATAGAAATTATGTGTAATTGAAACATTTTCAGATTTATACGCAAACTCACACTTCAATTGTATTTTGATAACATTAATAATATTGAATTCTATCTTCTCGCTTCCAAGTTATTTGCAAAAATCAACTATTTGACAACACATCCGACTTCAATTGGATGTCACGCATTTGTGTTGGATCTAACACTTCTTCCTCCAGTACTTACCTGACTTCTTCTTTCTTTCAAGTGTTTTCCATACGCTTTATCTTCAAAGATAAGATAATGCTACACATTTCACTGACATTATTCAAAGCTACTATTTATTTATGATTACTTATCAATTTGGCCTACGTTTATTGAATGGATTTTGCAGAACGACTTGTCAACATGAAGTGCAATAACTTTGGATGGCATTTGGAATCTTACGAGGCTTTGTTCTATTAAATATCCAACATTTCACATTGCCAATGACAAGAAGGAAAGCTTTTCTATTTCATCAAAAGATGTGCTTTTCGCAAATTTAGTGTTTAATTGAGTTGGGTCGATCTGCAAAAAACTAATTGTTGAGAAGTATTATTGCTCAATTATTTGTTCCACATTATTCTCAGTTCGAGTTCCTGGTATGCCAACAAAGTTGCCGGCCTAGTGATATATGACAATTCTGCATGAACGAATGAGGTAGGGCAATGTGAAGCGTGAACGACTCATTTATTTCTGAATCCTCCATTTATCTCCAGTAAATATGGCCGCACAAATGGTAGAGAAAGAGGAAGTGAAAAGAAGTCGGTCATTGGTTGGAGATGGAATCAGTTGAAAATTGACTCCTCTTGTCCCAATTTCAATTTACGTTTTATTTCTTTCGAGAATTTTTATCTTCCAATTCCCATTTCATCTAAATAATCATGAAGTAACCTCCGCACAATCGATTAACTCCGTCTATCTCTTTGATATACCCACTTGAGAAAAACAAATGCAGATCAAACGAATTCCGGTGATATAAATGTGAATTAATTTTCTCCTCTTAGATGTTTTTAGAAGAAATAACTTCACATATCATTGATTATCTTTAATTTAAATAAAATTCAAAAAAATGTTAAAGCGATATTCACGTGAATAAATTTTCACATCTAAGGTGTCCTTTTAGAAGAAATGGCCGTACGTATCATTGGTCACTGTTACCTATGCTTAGATTTGATCGGTTGGATGAATCTAGAAGAGATTTCATTAAAGTCAGCATTTCATGTTTTTACAAAATGAGACTTTTCATCTTGCTGTGCTTTGCCGCAACCCTCTGGGCCTGCCAAAAGCCATGTCCAACAAGTAAGTGCGGGTCTTTTTCCATTTATATCTGCCCTCTACTTTATTAGATCTGTCTATTATCTTAAATTGAGACAACTACTTAATCTCTCCATCGAACATAAAGATCCGTATTCATTCTAGCAACCGCGCTGTCAATCAATTCGCTTTTGCACATATTACTTATATAAAGATGTTTTGAAAATGAAAAGACCTAGACAATTCGCATGTAGAAGGTAAGAATTGAAATTGCGCACAGTGATGTTTCCCTCATAAGGGCTATCTTGTTGAACTCAACTTAATTAAATTATCGACATTAACGTTTTTTAATGAACAAATGTAGTGCAACCATAGATTTGTTTGCTGCCTCCTTCCCTGTATACCGAAATGCCTTCAATCGAAGCAGAACTTTGGCCTCAGCACATGATGAGAAAAACAATAAACAATAAACTAAATTGTACTTTTTAACCAGCAAAATCTATTCATATCAAATGGCAGGCTTTATGGTAGTTATCATTGGCCCTTAAGTTGACTTCGGACTTCACAGATGCGAGGAACATCAAGATCACAAAAAGTCGACAGGGGGAGGGGAGCATAAGAGTGATTCACAGATGTAAAAAGGGACAGAAACAGGGGTAGAGAAATAGGTAATGTGAGAACTGTGGAAGCGATCGAATTTGGCATACAGTGAGGCCATGGTAGTCTGAAGTCGATTGCCGGATAATAGACTTTTCTGCCGTATAAGAATACGTTGCCCATGTGGAGGTAAGTCTATTGCACATCGGATCCTAACAAAATAAGTTTGACTAAACCAAAAGTAGTGAAAACGCAGGTGATCAAGTGTAGCCAGACTTTTTTAGTGAAAAGGTGGAGTGATTGCGAAAATAGGTAGCTCCAAAACAGGGAAGTTTGGATCCTGATTGGCTGCGAGGCCACTGCATGTACTCGAAACTTGTCTGATGAGCGTTACTGAGTTCCTTTCCCACACATGGATATGCAAACCTCCTCTAAATTTAACATAACTGCTTAACTTAACTTAAATTAATCACATTATCGACATTAATGTTTTGTTGATGAACAAATATAGTGCGGCTATTGAATGGTTTGCTGTCCCCTTGGACACTCTTTTAATATCACATTTCCAAATCCAATACATATTTGTCTTTGTGAAAATGGTAAATAAACTAGTGAAGGAGTAAATCCAACTGCCAATTCAAACTAAACCGTACTTCACAAACGCGTGTTTTGATTGGATTGCAAATGTGTCAGTTTACGAGACAAAAGATTACCTGATGAGAAGTGAATAATGAGTGCATTTTATTTTAGGCGAAGTGGATGATATTGGGGAAGAAGGTGTGTTTTCCATTCTGACGTAAAATTTCCAATCTGTCATACTTCAATATATTTGGGTTAGAGATATTATGAAATGTCCTTTTTCATCCGGAGTACCAAAAATACGATTTTCCCTGTTGTAGTTCACTTGACGGAGGAAGGTAAATTGAAAGCTTGATATTTTAATGTGCCTCAATAAAAAATTGAATGGCACTTATTGTTTTAATCAATAAATCGAAATCCAATGAGTTTTGTCCTTTGTAGACTACCATTTCGAATTAGCTTGTTATTTCTTCATCTGAATCCCAGAAATGCAGCTCTCCATTAAGTGAATGACTTGACAAGAAATAAGAAGTTAAAAAGCTTGAATTTCAGTGTGTGCAAAGATATTTGATAGCGCCTCAATAGCATAGATTGGTTTTCGCTCATTGAAACACCAACACTTCACTTGACACATTTTAGGGTTGAAAAAGCCGCACAGAGGATAAAGCATAAATTGAATGAAAGTGGCGACGTATTATAAACGAGGAGAGAATACCGAAATAATGAGTTGGGCTGATGCCATCGCCTAGCCACAATCTACAAAGTCCATCTTGTTGAACTCTATTTGATCGATATATGAACATCAGTAGCTGGACTAAGAGCACAATCAGTACGACCGTTATATTGTTTCCTTGAATGTTGAACACTCATTCACTGCAACATTTCTGAACTTCAATACATACTTTTGTCGTTTGTGGAAGTCTTGAGTGAATTTTGAAGCACGTTCCCCAAATTACAATTCCAAACTAGAACGGACTTCGTCAGCGTGTGTTGATTGGATTGAATAATTGGCAATTGAAGGGCCAAGAGTCTATCTGATGCGTTGTATATAAAGAGAGAGAGCTATATTTTAGCCGAAGTGTAAGATGTGGAAAATACAGATACGTCTTCATCAAGGAGTAGAATTTACGTTTGTAAAATCAAAAATCTATTATACATTTATGTAATTGTTTAGTAGGGTATCTTGCAACTTCGCACATAGAATGTATGATTGAACTCTATTTGAGATACTTAAAATTTCTCCACTTCTGTGTTCTCAATCATTTGACAAATATTAATATCTGCATTCAATGAAATCGACCTTTGCTTTTAGATCGGAGCAAGTTTGGGCCATTCTCGAATTGCATTCTTTGAAATACCACTTTGGGCTCCTGAATGACATATCGTAGGCACTTTATAAATTGATCAAATGGGCTGTAAAGTAGATGTCTATGTGTGAACTAACGCTGAATAGGAGGAGAGAGCTGAATTGACGTGCTGTGGCGTCTCCTTCAACGTGGACATAATACATAATCTCCTTCATGTTCAAATCTTCTATACTACTCATTTCTCTGATTCGACCAAATTTAAATTTATGATCAAAGTTAGAATATTTCAATTAAAGTATCGGAAGTGGACAAACGAATGCACTCTTTCTTGCAGTGCAATCCTGCGTTTTTTTTTTTATATGGCCGTTTTACTGCAGACATATCTCACACATTAGGCACAACTACATCGTCTGCTTCTTCACTTTCTGGACAAGTGAACACCTGTTAACATCCCGCCAATACTAAAACAGTAACTGAAGACATTGTGTTGGCTTGAAACGGAGGAAGATTTAAACTTGGCGTTCTCAATTTTCCGTCAGGCAATTTCTTTTCACAGATACATTGGGCAATATTATTTATTTCGAGGCATCGCTTCATTCAAAATGCAACATTTTCCTTCTGACATTGACAACAAAGAAGTCTTTTCCATTGCATTATAACAATGCACACGATTGGCAGATGTGTTCATGAAACGAATTTACTATTAAATTACGTTGAATTGATCTTCAATAAATCGAATTGTTGCAATCATATGTTGGATATTAGCCTCGGTATGAGTACCTATAATGTCAATAGATTGACTGTCTCAGTGATGATTATTATGGCAAATTTAATTGAAATTAGGATTATTTTTCGTTGATATATAGAAATTCTGAATGGGAAAAGGAAGTCCAGTGTTGAGGAATGTGAACAGGTAATGTTGATTCTGAGTTTCCATTTTCTTACCACCTACTGTGGTCTTTCAATTGATGTAGTATGAGGTACTAAAATGAATTAAGTCATTAATTAGAGCTGGACTTAGTTGACAATTGTGTTCACTTATCCTAATGTCAATTTGCGTTCCTTTCTGATTAATTATTTTCGTCTTTCAATTCTTACATCCCACTAAATAGACATGATGCTTACTTCCGCACAATTGATTTACTCGGTCAAGCAATTTCCTATGCCCTCTTGAGAAATGCAAATGAAGGTCAAACAAATTGTGGTGAGAGGAATGTGAATTAATTTTCTCATCTAAGACGTTCCCTTAGAGAAATGACCTTACATTGTTGCATTCTGCAGTATTATTCAGTTACATCTAAGTTTGGGGTTAATTTCGAAGCACCGTGATCAATGCATAATTGGTCTCTTGAATCCAACTTATATTGAATGGAAGAAAAGATGGGTTCTTTCATAAGAATTTGTCATTGAGGAATAAGAAAAACAATTCTACTATGAATCTTGAATTTGAAGTCAATGAAATTGGAGATATGGTTGGTCACCTTCAACTATGCTTAGATGGGATTGGTTGAATGAACCTATAAAAGGCCACAGTAAAGACAGCACTCGATGTACTTTCAAAATGAGACTTTTCATTTTGTGGTGCTTTGCCGTTACCATTTGGACTTGTCGAAACAATCATGCTGTTGAAGCCAGTAAGTACACATTATTATTTAATGATTCCTATGCTCTCTCTTCTTTATTAGATTCTTAATTGAGATGTATATTTAATAACTTCATAGTACCGTGTTGCTCATAATTCATAATACAAATGTATTGTCGATCAGTTAAATTGAAAACTCTCTATTTTTATGTAGATTATTTAAATATTTCAAATTGATGCGTTGTTCTTGAAAAGAAATAGTAAACCCACGTATAAGCAGCATAGTTGAGTTCTATTTGTCATGTAAACTAATTAATTTAGATATTTTTTATTAAGAATTCCTAAACTACCATTTTCTTTGTAGTGTATGACATGCCAAAAGAAGGTGAGTTGAAAAGTCTGAATTTGAATCTGTGTAAAGATATGTTAATGTGCCTCAATATCAAAGTGAACGATGTTTATTGATTTAACCAGTAAATAATGGAATGGCAATGTGTAAAATTTTTCATAATACTTTATGTGACACATTTTACCAAATTTCTTGGAGAGCTTAAGTTGCACCATAAACGAGGTGGAATAAATTGAATGAATGTGTTGAATTATGAAAATTTTGACTGCAAGATGAATGGAAAGGGAGTATTGAAAGGATGTGCTGTGCTGATTCCATAGAGTAGTCACAATTCCCACCTTATATCCTGTTGAACTCAATTTAACCATTTAATTGCTTGACGGCAAACATACTTGGTGTGTGTGGTGTGTGTTGAACACTCTTTCAATTCAACATTCTCAAAACTATAAGCAGCGTGAGTTATGAAAACACGGGTGTGTTTTGCATTAAAAGCAGAATTTACGAAATATCATTTGTTTATGCAATTATGTTGAGTAATTGTTAAGGCTATAAAACAAATACATAATTGAGCTCTATTTGTGACACCTAATATTTCACCACTTCCGCGGTACAATTCATTTGACAAATTTTGATGTCGACAATTCAAAGAAATTGATTTTTGCCTTTAGAACTGTACGCGATGCTTCAAGGTAAGTTACGGTACTCGAATTTCATTCTTCAAAAGAAAACACCAATTGGGACTCCTGAACTACATTTCATACGCACTTTACAATTTGTAGAAATGTGCAGTGGGAGAACTTTTTATGCAAAACACTAAATAATTCCAAATTTTAATTTTGTTTACTTAATCGAGGCTTTTGCTGAAGGAATACAGTGATTCACAATGATATAGACTGTTTGACTGCTGATATTGAAACGATAAGTCATGATGTTTCCATCAACGTCTATCTGGTTGAACTCCATTTAACCGATTTATGGTTTGTTGAGTAGTGAACACTCTTTCATTGCAAACTTTTCAAATCGAACTAGATGGATATGAGCATTAGCTTACAAGAATGCCGTTGCTGAGCTAGAGGAACGGTTACTCTTATATCTAATTCGAATCAAAGTATACTTCAAAATTGAATTTAATGCAAAGGTGTCAATTGATGAGGTAAAAGATTATCTAATGATCGGCGATTAATGAATGTGTTATGTCTGAGGAGACAGGTGAGTTTTATAAAAAGGTGGAGTTATACACTCGTTTGAAACCCAAAATTGCATGCTTGTGCGTGTTCCGAAAATAGGAAATTGTAAGCCAACAGATACGCTCCATAATTAGCTCATGCTTAAGAGTTACCTAGTTGGATTGTCTGTGTATCATTGTACATACATCAAAATACAACACTACTGATTGGGTGATTGATTTGCCCAATATATCGTGACTTTACCTAGTCAACATTATTAGTAGAATTGAAATGACATTGTCTCGGAAGTAGTATGGGGTTAATTGGAGTTATGTACTGATATTGGCCAGTACATTTGCATATAGGGTGAGGAATTGTGCTAATCTTTTCACCAGATCAACAATACGTGCTGTCCCTGTTTTTGCAATATCGACATTTTTGTCCCACTAACTTCTCTGATTCATTTTACTAATATTTACCATGAAATAGTATAATTAAATAAAATTTCATTTATTAAAAATGAGCACTGTTTATACATACTCTCATTCGAAACTGTTTATAACTCTAACTGCCCTACCAACATTCAGAAACAAGTTATTCTGCCAAATGGATTTATTGTTTGTAGACCAAATTGCTAGAAATTCGCGTGGATATATATTATCAAAATAAGGAATGAGGTTTTATTGATAAGTGAAATAAACATCTTCATTTAACATGAAATAGTATAATTAAATAAAATTTCATTTATCTAAAATGAACACTGTTTATACATGCATTTATTATTCACAATTAATTTTTCTAAGAACACTATAATTGTATGTAATGGCTTCATGTAAGTGAGGAAACTGGAATCACTCACTTCGTTGAACCAGTTTGTTAAAATAAATCAAGCGAGAAAATTTAAGTTGACAAGGAATGGAAAATATTTGAATATTTATTTGCATCTTTTTTAAGATTAAAATGCACTTCATTTCAGAATATCGAATTTAAACACTTAACGAACCATAATGTCCGGAAATGGTGAAGTCCAAACATTGTTTTCCATTTTCATGAAATCGTAATAATAAAAATGTGTGCCAATCACATGCCGAATGTCTCTTTGACTTTGCTGAATGGTATGATTCGACTTCGAGGTATCACTTTAAAGGTAAGTGGTGTCTTTCGTCAAAATACAACAAGCATACAACTTAGTGTGCAATAACTGCTCTCAATGAAATTGAGATTGGCACAGAAACATAACACTGCCACAAATAGAAAGTCAATGATTTGCAGTAGAATATACAGATTCCTGGGATACATCTTTGGAGGCGAAGATATGGTAGTTTCTATGGAGGTGAAGCGATAGCAAAGTAAGAAGACAAGCTTTGACGGAGTAAAACTCGTTTGTGTTATCACTTATTCAGACCTGCCAAAGAAATTTGAACACCAAGTGTAGCTCCGACGATTGCATGGGCTATCATACTACAGTCCGCTTGAACGCCTTCTAATACTCGAACTTTATGCCGTTAAAGAATAAGAATGGTAAATGAAGACACGTACACAATCACAATTGGATGGCAATTAGATATTAATCTTTAGTCACTTTCATTGTTGAGGGAATAACATTGAGCTCATTTTCTGTCTATTTGGAATCGAGAAATGTTTCGAAATTTCATCGGAATTTCTCTCATTCGAAACTATTTATAACTCTAACTGCCCTACCAACATTCAGAAACAAGTTATTCTGCCAAATGGATTTATTGTTTGTAGACCAAATTGTTAGAAATTCGCGTGGATATATATTATCAAAATAAGGAAAGAGGTTTTATTGATAAGTGAAATAAACATCATTATCGTGCCTTTGAAGACGAAGGCTTTCGAAAAACGTCCATAGGGAAGATGCACTCAGGTGATGTCAAAGGTGTGGTTGTTTTATATTGGCTTATTATCAACTAAGGATTCGAGATATCTCTTCAAGGGAAAATGCTTTATTGGTCAACTTGTTGTTCTTTGCAAATACAATGAAGCTGAAGGTATTAAAGTTCAATTGTACAAATGGTATCCAAATAAAATTGAAGGGTGTGTTCTCTCATAAATCTGAACATATTCCAAATACTCATAATTAATATCTTAGACCACGTGCACAAACGTGAAACGAATGATCGTATTGATGGAGTGAATGCGGTTTTATAAAATGAAATATTGTAGTCCGAAAATTCGAAGAATTCAGGAGGGTAATTGATTTTATCTCAAACAACTCTTCTCAAGCGCATTTAAGTGGGGTTGAATTAGATACATATGATTGGCTGACTGGTTGAACAATATTGGAAGTGAGACGTTTTGCAGTATTATTTAAATATATTCAAGTTTGGAATTAATTTCAAAAAATCTTGAGCTCAGATCGTAATTAATATAGTTACCTGTGCACCAAATGTACTATTAGTGAACTTGATTGAAGTCCGCATAAAAGTTCCATAGTATTGCTTGCCAATAGTCAATATCACTTTTACCACCAGAACTCACAGTAGCATGCGCAGTATATCCGAAACAAATGTTATAAGATTCATCGCTTCCATATTCTATCCATAGCTATCGCACTTCATGTTGACAAGTCGTTATGTAAATAGATTTAATGTAAGTTGGTCAAATTTATAGAAAATCATGATTATACAGTACCAATGTATGGATGAAATAGAAAATCTTTCTTTCTTGTCATTGACAATTTGAAATATTTTGTTATAATTAGTTATGAGCACTCTGGTACTATGAAGCTATTTAATATACTGTGCAATGTTTTAAAGTAGAATGCACTTTCCAATCACTAAATAATGGGGTGTGAATACATCTTGAATAAGAATGATAAGATCGACCGGCCAGCCCAGATGGTGATCACCAAACACACCTAAAAACAAAAATAGCGTATTTAGGTTCATGTTAAGAATTTTGTAAGCATAATTTTGAGGGATACGAACACGTTAAGAGACTAGAGTATTTTCTTGTCTACAGCCTTACTTTCATTTGGCTGCTAATTATGCCAACACAGTAAGAATGGAGTGCTCAAACTTTACGAATGTTTAATATGCACGACAGAAATTGCTAAGGGTTTCTCGTTGTTCAAGGTAACAGAGGAATGCTTCTAAAGCTGCTGAAGTATTCATTTGTATGGCATTAATGACTAGGTGAGAATATACTTTGACGAGACGAAAAGTCTTCTTTCTGTGTGCTCTAACGAAATAAAAGGCAAATTGAAATTGGGGTAAGAGGAGTCAATTTTCAACTGATTCCATCTCCAATCAATGACCGACTTCTTTTCACTTCCTCTTTCTCTACCATTTGTGCGGCCATATTTACTGAAGATAAATGGAGGATTCAGAAATAAATGAGTCGTTCACGCTTCACATTGCCCTACCTCATTCGTTCATGCAGAATTGTCATATATCACTAGGCCGGCAACTTTGTTGGCATATCAGGAACTCGAACTGAGAATAATGTGGAACAAATAATTGAGCAATAATACTTCTCAACAATTAGTTTTTTGCAGATCGACCCAACTCAATTAAACACTAAATTTGCGAAAAGCACATCTTTTGATGAAATAGAAAAGCTTTCCTTCTTGTCATTGGCAATGTGAAATGTTGGATATTTAATAGAACAAAGCCTCGTAAGATTCCAAATGCCATCCAAAGTTATTGCACTTCATGTTGACAAGTCGTTCTGCAAAATCCATTCAATAAACGTAGGCCAAATTGATAAGTAATCATAAATAAATAGTAGCTTTGAATAATGTCAGTGAAATGTGTAGCATTATCTTATCTTTGAAGATAAAGCGTATGGAAAACACTTGAAAGAAAGAAGAAGTCAGGTAAGTACTGGAGGAAGAAGTGTTAGATCCAACACAAATGCGTGACATCCAATTGAAGTCGGATGTGTTGTCAAATAGTTGATTTTTGCAAATAACTTGGAAGCGAGAAGATAGAATTCAATATTATTAATGTTATCAAAATACAATTGAAGTGTGAGTTTGCGTATAAATCTGAAAATGTTTCAATTACACATAATTTCTATCTAAGCCCACATGCACAATGAACAAATTAAGCAAGGACGTATTGATCAAAGGGAATGCTGTCTCATAAATTGAAACACTGTCGCGGAGAAATGGCGGACCGTTCCGGTGGTACACAAATTGTTCCCATTTGTAGGAAAATGAGGAAATTTGTGGTGTGGTAGCAAGTTTATCAAGCATTGCTGAAAGCCTCCACTACGTTAAATCGTCGCCATGTTTATAGAAGTATATGTTTATAGGTTAATATTTAAATGATTTTGGCTGATATTTCAAGTTGTATTGCAACGCACTACCATTAAATTGCGCTTTCAAAAATCAAACATCACCACTATTAAATCAAATACCTCTCCCTATTCGACTTCTTGGATAATTTTCAATAACCAAACAAAATTAAAATTCTTCCTTCCTCAAAAATAGATTTGATGTTGATCTGAACTACTAATTTACTCGATTTGACAAATTTCATTAATTAATAAAACCCATGGGATCCCAATTATAGATAATAAATTTAATTAACTAACACACCATTATTACTGAATTCACGAAAATTGAAACCAAACTAAAAATCAAAACACATATTTTCTTATGTACATCGTTGTAGATGTAATGCGTCACGGAATTGGAAAGTGCAAAACTTTTTTGATCTCAGACGTATTCTCTGCATAGGAAACCTGCACAAAGACACCCAACTTTGTGGCAAATTATTGTCCAGTCATAGTTTCCAGTTATGTCAAATTCGTTTGAAAATTTTATTGGTAAAAGAAGGGTATAGATGCATATTAGGCATAAATTTTGAATATTTTGTCACGTCAAAACATGGGTCACTGCTTTCAAGTTAATAATTTAAACTATTGAACAAAGCCAAGTTCAGGTCTTATCGACTACATTGTGTTAGCGTGATAAATATTACCAAATTTGTTGAAGAAATATTGAAGTCTTGATAGACTACGTTCATTATTATGAAAATTAATGAAACTGACAATTGCGTACAGACTGTGATGTTTGATCAAGCACAAACCATATTTCATTAAATGCCATTCCCTACAGTCGCACCAAAGCATTTGATCAAGAAATTTCAGTCAGAGTCGATCTCTGAGCTTCCTCGAGGCACGCTGAGCGTCATAAAGGTGTAGCAATCTTCAGATGCTCATTCAAAAAATCCTTCCAGATAGAATGTCATATGTTGGGGCCTAGCAGTTTCATGGAAACGTTCATAACAGTTTTAAAAGATTAGTTTCAAATGAGAAGGTGTTTAAATTTGAACACTTAGGGAATAATATTTATGGAATTAATTATTAAAATTCATAAAATAACGGTGGGTCTTTTGCTACCATGGTGGCAAAATGCAACCGAGCAGATAACTTGCACAATGAATCGGAAATATTTCACCCCATTAAAGCTGTTTTACGAATCATTTACGCTTATCAATATATAAGTCGGATTTCGGGGTATTAGATTGAAGTACTTACAAATACAAATATTTCATTATTTGACGCTTTCACTTTGATATGGACTGTTTATTTTTAACCAAATCTTAAGTAGGACTGTTTCTAAATTCTTACCAACTTAGTTAGAAGAAGTTTGATTTATTTCTCGTATGATTGAAGATCCAATCTAAACGGTATTTAAATTCAACCGGTATGCCACTCCAGCTATAATTTTACACTAACACATAACTCTGTTCTGAAAAATTCAATCTTGTATTTGGATTAATTTCATTAGTCACAGTTGACACATGAGTGCTTGCACTTTTCAAATCCTGACGAAGTCAAAGAACCTTCGAAGTATTTTGGAAAAGAAAATTTAGAATAATCATTTAACCGGAATTAATTAATATGGCTTTTATATGTTAGGTCAATAAGTCAACCAAAACAATTACCTAATTGAATAGATCAGTGAATTGAAGAAATCATTTTTTCCCAGAAAAAAAGTAAATCTCAGCACGGCAATCGGTACTCAGGAATGAACATCTCGCGAACTTTCTTCATTAATACACCATCCACCTTGTGCCGATTCCATCGCGTGGTCACACTTCGTCACTTTTATCCTGTTAAACTCCACTTAACTAATTCATCGAGACTAATGGCTAATTAATGGTCATTCCAGGTGTCCCTTTAATATGGCTTGATGGGTGTTTGACACTCTTCCATTGTAACGCTTCCAAATCACAATGTATACGTATGTACGTATGCCATTGCAAATATCAAAAATGAACTGGTGGAGCAGATACTCTAACAATAAATTCAAACAAGTTTCAATTGGACTGCAAAAGCGTGAATTGATGGGGCAAAATTTATCTAATGAATCGTGATGAATGAGTGTGCAATGTTTTAGACGCAACTGAAAGAATTAAACATTATGAAAAGATGGAGTTGTCACGCATATTCAATCCTAAAGTGGCATACTCTTGTGCTTTTATTAAGTAGGAGATGACGAACAACCAGATACATTAAAACATTAATCGAACTGATGGAATCCCTTTTATAACATAAATATATAGTATATTATAATATATTATTATTTAATTCATAAAAATTGGAAAAAAGTAAAAGTAGAAATAAATAGTTTTTCATTCATCATTATAGACGTAATGCATCACTTAATTTAAAAATGCAAAGCACCTTTGCCCTCGGGCGTATTCTCTGTATGGGAGACCTGCACTAAGCAACCCAACTATATGGTTATTCCAGGACAAATTCTTGTCCAGTCATGGTTTCTAATTGTGTGGTAATTTTTGGAAAATGAAGGTGTAAAACGAGAACAAGAATGCAATTTAAAAAAAGGAAATCTTTATGTTAGGACAGGTGGAATTAATTTTATTTAACATGTTGGCTTCTGTGAACCAAGAAGGATAAATATTAGTAAATTTATTGGAGGAATGTAGAATTCTTTGCCAATTATGGAAATATTTATTAAAAGACATTTAATTGAACATTTCGATGAGGCTGTTTTAGTTCCGTTGCTACAAAACTTTTGTAAATAAGGTCAATGACGACTGAACTACGAGCTGTCACGAGGGCATGTTGAGTGTAACCCTGCATTTGAAATTTGGAAAACGCCGACGTTGATGCCACTGCATAATTGACTGTCGAACGCTCCTTCAAATAACTGTCGATCAAGTTAACTTTACATTGTTATGGAATGTGCTCCTTCTTGAAGTGACATCGTTAGTTGAAGGACGCATGCAGTTATCACTCCTTAAAAGCTGATGTTAGAACTGTGAAGTGAATGTGAAAGTAGATGTTTAGAGATGGGTGCATGAAAATAGCTATGAACCTAAAAGGAGAAGTAGGAGTGAATATAAAATTGGTGTGCGTAGACTCACGGTGAATTATATATAATTTCTTAACTGCCATATATATAAAACTTGTATAGATTCTCAAGGGTTAATTTGGTATGATTGCTTCACTGTAGAAGCAGCCCACTTATTCATTGGGGATATTCTTAATGTTAAAAACGTAATACTAACTAGAAAGCTGTAAGCCATGTGTGAGAGTGGGAACATTGTTAAATGGGCCTATCAAAATGTGAAAGCATATTATAGGTTTCTGTTGTCAAGGGATCACTGGTTATGGTTGAGATATGAAATATAGATGAAAAAACAACCATCACGACAGACAAATGGATACTTAATGTGGACAACCGTGATGAAACAACTAACTCATCAATTTGAATTCGCCGTAAATTCTTTCGTCTGCTTCTTCGCTTTCCTGATAGATTAAAAATATTAAAAATCACGTCAATGCGAAAACCAATGTGTGCTGACACTGCGTTGACTTGGAGTGCATGGAGATAAAAAAATTCTTCCTCTTGGCGTTCACCAATGTCCATCTGTCAAACTCCCTTCACTGGAACACCGAACAACCTATTTAGAGACAACGGTTCATTAAATATGCTACATTTTCGCACCACCTTTGACAATAAGTAGGTCTTTTCCATTTCATTACTAACAATTCACAAAGCTATCACAAGTGTATTTGAAATAAATTTATTATTAAAATGAGTTGAGTTGATCTCATTTGTTCCACGTTATCCTCACGTTGAGTGCCAGTAGTATTTCCTGCACAGTACATTTAATTGAAATTATCATCACTTATTATTGAAATTTGAAAAGTATTCATTAATATAATATTTTTTTAATGAAAAAAGAAGGTATTTGGTTTGGATCGTTACGAATGTTTCAGTTTGTTAATTAATGTCAATTTGCGTTAAACATTTTCCTTTTTCACGTTGTATGCAACTTTCTTTCGCACAATTCATTAACACTGTCAATCAATTTGTTATTCGTACTTGTGAAATGCAAAAGAAATTGAAAAAAAGAAATTTAGAGCGATATTCAAGTGAATTCATTTTCACATCTAAGACGTTCTTTTAAAAGAAATGGCCGTACGTATCATTGAGCAATGTTACCTATGCATAGATGGGATTGGTTGGATGAATCTATAAAAGGCCACGGTAAAGTCAGCATTCTACGTGATTTAAAATGAGAATTTTCGTCTTGTTGTGCTTTGTCGTGACCCTCTGGGCCTGCCAAAAGCAATCTCCAACAAGTAAGTGCGGACCTTTTTTCATTTATAGTCGCCCTCTACTTTGTTAGATCTGCCTATTATCTTTAATTGAGACAATTATTTAATCTATTCATCCAACATAAAGATCCTCATTCTTTCTAGTAACTGTACTGTCAATCATTTCACTTTTGCACATACTACTTATATAAAGATGATTTGAAAATGACAAATTGGAATGTGCTCCTAGAAAATTTCTAGTCAATTCGTATGTAGGTATCATGCGACAAATAATCGGTAAGAACTGAAATTGCGCATGGTGATGTTTCCCTCACAAGAGCTATCTCGCTGAACTCAACTTAATCAAGTTATCGACATTAACGTTTTGTTAATGAACAAATTTAGTGCGGCTATTGATTGGTTCGCTGCCCCCTTGAACACTCTTTTAATATCACGTTTCCAAATCCCATACATATACATATATATATATATATATATATATATATAAGCATGGGTCTTTGTAAAAAGCATAGATGAACCGGTGGAGGGGTTAATTCAATAACTTCACAAACATGTATTGATTAGATTGAAAAGTGCCAATTGAAGAGACAACAGATTAGCTGATGACACGTGATTATTGTGTGCAATATATTTTAGGAGAAGAGGATGATGATGTTAAAAAAGGTGTATTTCAAATTCTTGCGTATATTTTTTGCAATCAAAATACCAATCTGTCATGCATTAATAAAATTGGTTAGTGTAGCCTATTGCAAATTCGTAGATAGAGTGCGTGATGGAGGTCTATATGTGACACCTCACATATCACTTCTTCTTACCTCCAAATCCTTTGGCAAATATTTATGTCTACAATTCAATGAAATAAACTTTTGATTTTAGAGCTGAGCGAGATCAACCCAAGTAAGTTACCATTCTCGAATTGCAATCTCTGAAACACTACTTTGGGCTCCTGAATGACACATGTTAAAAATTGAGCAAATGAGTTATGACAGAGTTATTGTGCGTGAATGAATCCAGAAGTGTCAAAGTGCTAATCAGAGAAATGGGAAGAATTAAGACGATTTCATCTATTTGTTGAATAGGAGGCGAAAATTGAATTTATATACTGCGGCGTCTCTGTCAACGTAGACACCATATCTAACCTACTTCGTGTCCAAATCCTCCACACCACTCATTTCTCTGATTCGCTCAAAGTGAAAATATAATTATTCAGATTATAATATTTAAATATGAACATTAGTTCATTCGAATATAATTTTCATAAATTGCTGTGATTGTAAGCCATCAAATTGACAAAGACAGCTTGTTTCCATGAAATTAGCGTTATATCTAGCAGGATTTTAAGAAAAAGTACATGAATATCGTTACACCATATGACGATCAACTTGTCAATAACTTTGCAGTGAAATTACTTTTATACCATTTTTACTTCAGCACCTACTGATTTGCCACCCAGAGAAGATCACGGTAAGTTTGGGATTTGAAATTGCTTACTTCGTGGCACCACTTCCATCTGAGAATGTTGACGTCAGGTAAAGGTAAATAGATAAAGCGTAGAGCTTCATGATATGTAAGAGGAATAGATTCGTGAGAGTTTCTCATCTATTCTTCCTGTTACTGCTCGCTATTTTAAGAGATGCAAAGTTAGACAACAGCGCATTTGATTATGACTATGTAGCATTTTAATGATTAAATGTAAGCCATCAAATTGACAAAGATAGCTTGTTTCCATGAAACAGCTAGGCCCCAACAGTTGATGTTCTATCTGGAAGGATTTTCCAAATGGGCACCTGAAGATCTTTACACCCATATGACGCTCAACGTGTCTTTAACATTGCAGTGTGAATTCCTCCACACGACATAGACCAGTTTGATAAAGCAACAATCAGTTTCTAACCAAAAGTTACTAACATGTTAATTTCTGAGAATTTCACGTTTTCCTGTTTTTATTTCTCACCTGCTCATTTTCTATGCTTGCCAAAATTTAAAATGTGGATCGTTTGAAATTTACTGTATGTAATCGTTTTGTTGTAATACATAATCTCCTTCATGCTCAAATCACCTATAACGCTCATTTCTCTGATTCGATCAAATCTAAATATACGAACAAATTTAGGATATTTTAATTGACGAATTGGAAGTGAACAAACGAAAGTGAGACATAATAATTTGAAATCGCCAATTTTGTTTGCATAAAGCCAAATTATCCGCAACATTGACTGACTTGTAAGCTTGATATAATCGAGAACTAGAATTGGCAGTTCTACGGCATAGTTATCAGTGCACATTTTGCAATGTTCTATATTAACAAAAAAATAACTTTTGCCTTTCAGTCGAATACTTGGAAGACAGTAAGTGATACTTCTTGAATTTTGTTCTTCATTTCGTGGTTCCTAAATTCCAGAAATACCTTTCACTTCAATATCATTGCCTGCGTCACAAACTTTTTCTTAATTCTCTCTATTTTATTTACAAACAAACAAGTTACTTCAAGTTACTTCTTTAGTCATGCTGAATCAATTGAACGAAATCTTCAATTGAGACGTCGATTTTTAGTTAATTCCACCTGAGTTGCTCATTTCAAAGAGTCATTCAAAAATTGTATTGGACATCCACTATAATAAATTTGTCATGAAGATTTGAATTTAACCGAATGATTATTGATTATAATTGCAGTTATTAAAAAAGAACAACTCTTCATTAATGTAGTTGTGAATTAGAATTGAAGACAAGTGTGAATCACTGTTATCAACACTATTTGCCTGCATGAAATGTGAGGTTAAACATCAGTAAATATAATTTTTTATTTCGGGTGGTAGCTGGCATGGGTCCAGTAGGCTGGTAATTTGAAATTATTTACTGCAAGAAGCATTTTGACCAAAAATCAAGAAGTGAAGTGATTGATAAATAATTTAACCCTCGAAGGTCATGATGTAAGGTGAAGTATTTTCTTATTAGTCATGAGGTGAATAAGATTTAAGAATTGAAGTTGCACATTTTGATGTTTCCCTCATTTGGACTCTCTTGTTGAACTCAACTTAATCAAATTATCGAGATTAATGGTTTGTTAATGGACAAACTTGGTGGAGCCATTGTATTGGTGTTCTTTCAATATTACGTTTTCAAATCCAAATCGTATTCATAGGAACATGGGTCTTTGTGAAAATCATAGATGAACTAGTAGGGGAAATTCTCCAAGTGCCAATTCCAGCTAAAGCACACATTCAAGTGTTTTGATTGGATGGCTAATTTGACAGTCGATAAGACAAATGAACTATGACCGTGTTATTTTTCAATACACCGGAAATCTAACTTCTCAATATTACTAGTAAAATTATAGTGACATTGTGTGACGTAGGCATTTGTAAGCATTTGCAATTTTTCAATATTACTTGTTTTAGAAACTATGTAATTGCATATGCGTATAGTGAAATTAGCTCTTGTGAGATTCAACATCAGTAAAACGTATCATCGTTTCATCATCATCATTTTGTTCGAAGAACTATGGAGTAAGAGGTTAAAAGTAAATTGCATTGGAAAAATCATGATGTAGCAAGAATGGAATACTGAATAGACGTCACTGATTTTACTTGTGAATGAAATTTAATTTTCACTATTTTCACTTCAGCACCTACTGATTTGCCACCCAGAGAAGATCACGGTAAGTTTGGGATTTGAAATTGCTTACTTCGTGGCACCACTTCCATCTGAGAATGTTGACGTCAGGTAAAGGTAAATAGATAAAGCGTAGAGCTTCATGATATATAAGAGGAATAGATTCGTGAGAGTTTCTCATCTATTTTAGTTGTAAATTCTGGCTATTTTAAGAGGTGTATATTTACCTTTTCAATGATTGAATTTCTTTTATTTTCAGAATTACGAGCTGTTCCATCTATTGAAACATAGTTTGTGAATTGAGAAAATCTAAAGAATTTTCTTTCACTTTCTTCAAATATTATATATAAATGATTCTACCAATTACATTGTGAATGTCTCTTTGATTTAATTCAATTCGTTAAATTATGAAAAATAAAAAATCCATTTACAGTAACTTCTCTCAATGAAATTTTGATTTACATAGAAAGATGGCAACGCCATAAATAGAAAATCGATGATTTACAGTTGAATATACAGATATCTGGGATACATCATTGAAAGCGAAAATGAGGGAATTTTTTTATAGAAGTCGACAGCAAAGTAGAAAGGCAAGCTGTGAAGGAGTGTAACTTGCTTGCCTTCTCATAACCTGCCAATGAATGGGGAACACAAAGTATGGTTCTGGACAATGCGTGCAATTCCATTCTGAAGATCACCTCAACAACTTCATCTATTGATTACGAAGCAGAACCTCGCACCCACGCACACACACACAAACGCATTAAGCGTGCAAATTAATAGTAATCATTAGTCGTTTGCTTGGATGTGCGATCACGAATGATTCCTCTTTCTGTTTACTCAGACTCGAGAAATGTTTTGAATATCCACCGCAATTTCTCCCATTCAAAATTGTTTTACCACAAAGGAGAGAAATGATTATCAAAATGAAATCATGCGCCTAATGTGACTTTTCTAACATCAATGTGACCTGAATGCGAATAGCTGAAATATAAATATTTATAGCTTGTTCAGTTGCTCACCCATCTAGATGCAGCTAATTGTGCTTGTGGGAGGTTAGGGGTGATTACTTGTATCTCAAATAATTCTTCTCTACCGAGAAAATAAGTGGATTTATGAGGCGTTGAATTGGAAATAAATGATTTGCTGATTGGTTGACCACTATTCTGATCTGGTAATCAGATATACCAAGTTAAGATGTAAATGTAAAAAATATCGCAAGTTCGGATTGTAATCGTTAAACGCACTTGTGCCCCGAAAGCGCATTAGCATTTGAATTGCTGATTCACAAAATTAAACATTATCACATAATAAATCAGATTCTTCTATACACTCGATATCTTGGATGATATTTCAAACGCACGCATAATTCCACAATGGTGGCATTAAGATCAGAGTGAAATTTATCTTTTCTCATAATGAAGAATTGATGCCCTGTTGGACTATTAGTTTGTGGTATGCGCTATCGAACATTTTGGAGTGTGCGGCCGTACGTGCAGAGCCCTGCTCGGATATTTTACTATTAGTATTCACTCATAATGTGCAATTCACGTTTCGCTTGCAACACGTCTTACCTCCTCCTATCAATGCGATAGCCTCTCCGACTAGGGAGATCAGTCAAAGAGATTTCTGATTATAGTCGAGGCTCAATAGAGTAGCTAATTGGCTTCAAGTTTAGTTGACTTGACAAATTTCATTAATTTATTGAACTGATGAAATCTCAATTATATAACCTTATTATTGAATCCATAAAATTGTAAAGCAAGATAAAAAGAAAAATGCACGTTTTCTTTACGTTCCTCACAATAGAAGTGATGCAACACACGAGTGGAAAGTACAAGGTTCCTTTGACCTCATTTTTATTATCTGTATAAGAGGTGTGCACTTTGAAACTCAAGTCTGTGTCATTCCAAGGCAAATTCTTGTTCAGTTATGCTTTCTATCCATGTGATATTGATTGCCGAAAATTCAGGGGTATAACGAGAGTAAAGATGTACTTTAGAAATTGGAATTCTAGACAATTTTGAAACGTCAATACATTGAGCACTGAATTGTGCTTATTAATTTGAACTATTTAACGAAGCCAAATTTGTATAGCCTCGATTACTCCCTGTTATGACAGGAAAAATCCGCATTGATTTGATATCTTTGGCTTCTGTAAGAATGAATTGTAAGAAATTTAGCGAAATAAATATTAGTGAATATATTGAAGAAATAGTGAAGTCGAGATAAGCTCTGTGCATATTTAGGAAAATCCATGGAACCGACAATGCCGTAAAGACTGCACTCCACTGAATGCCATTCATGTAAGCTGCACTAAAGTATTTGGACACAAAATCAGTGTAAGTTGATCTATGAGCTGACTCGAGGCATTGGTGACTTGATTAGGCCTAATACGGGTGTCCACGTATTTGAAATACCAAAAGACAGCAGTTGATGCTCGTGCCAACTAGATTATTGAAAGTAACCATGACCAAAATATTGATCAAATCTACTTTATATTGTTAAGGAGCGCACTCTTTCTTGCAGTGCAATTCTGCGTTTCTTTTTGATATGGCTGTTTCACTGCAGATACACCTCACATATTAGGCACAACTACATCGTCTGCTTCTTCACTTTCTGGACAAGTGAACACTTGTTAACATACCGTCAATACGAAAACAGTAACTGGAGACATTGTGTTGGCTTGAAACGGAGGAAGATTTAAACTTGGCTTTTTCCATTTTCCATCAGGCAAATTCTTTTCACAGATACGTTGGGCAATATTATTTATTTCGAGGGATCGCTTCATTAAAGATGCAACATTTTCCTACTGACATTGACAACGAAGAAGTCTTTTCCATTGCATTATAACAATGTACACGTTTAGCAAATGTGTTCATGAAACGAATTTAATATTAAGTTGAGGTGAATTGATCTTCAATAAGTCGGATTATTACAAGCATTGGCCTCGGTATGAGTACCTATAATGTCAATAGATTGATTGGGTCAGTGACGGTTATTACGACATATTCAATTGAAATTACGATTAATTTTCGTTGATATATTGAAATTCTGTATAGTAAAAGAAGACTCATAATTGATAAAGTTATCTTTGCACCAAATATATTATTAATGAACGTGATTGAAGTCCGCATACAAGTTCCATAGTGCTGCTTGCCAGTAGCCAATATCACTTTTACCACAAGACCTCACACTAACATGCGCAATATATCCGAAACAAATGTTATAATTTTCATCGCCT
Source organism: Hymenolepis microstoma (assembly GCA_000469805.3). Lineage (NCBI taxonomy): Eukaryota > Metazoa > Platyhelminthes > Cestoda > Cyclophyllidea > Hymenolepididae > Hymenolepis > Hymenolepis microstoma. The sequence goes on from LR215994.1 coordinate 2,983,380, forward strand.
CCATATTCCATTCAAAGCTATTGCACTTCATGTTGACAAGTCGTTTTGCTAAATTAATGAATGAAGTAAATGAATACTGATTAGTGAAATGAGCAGCAACATGTCCTTCTCTAACTTTTTAGTTCTTATGAGGTCCTATTGAAACCTCCGTGATCAATGTACAATTGGTGTCTTAAATTCAATCTATATTGATTTGGAAAAGATGGGTTCTTTCATAACAATTTTTTATTGAGGAATAGGAAAAACAGCTCTACTATGAATCTTGAATTTAAAATCAATGAAATTGGAGATTTTTTCCTAAGAGGAGATTTACAATGGGAAAATCAATGTAACGTAAATCCAACTTGTCGAATCTATATTTGAATAAGTTGTTTAGTTTGGTTCCTGAGAGAGGAGGGAATGTGAACTTCATGTCTAAAAATTCTCTCTACAACTCCATTCGTTTTCTTGGATGACATTTCAACTCCACACTATTAGCATTAGTATGTGGCGTTGAATTGGAAGTAAATGAGTTGCTGATAGGTTGACCAAGATTGGAAAATATGTGTTCTGCTTTAGGAATCACTGAAATGTGGATCGATTTTTGCGAATAATTTGAAAACTGGAATATAGATAAATGCTGTTAATGTACACAGGCCTGACTTATAGAAAATCATGAGTATATAGTACCAACGAGTAACGAAATGAGCAGCATTATTGTGCCTTTGAAGATCTACGTTTGTGGAAAACACATCAGAAGTATATTGAGAGAAGAAGCGTTAGATTTAACATAAGTGAATGGAATTCGAGGGAATTCGGTGGTGTGATTGCTTTTAACGACTTATTATTGGCCGAGGGTTATAAATCTCCCTTCACAGAAAGGTGGCTTATTGGTCAAATAGTTGTCCTTTGTAAATAATTTGAAAAGTTGAAAATAGAATTCAATCGTGTTGATGGCACCGAAATGCAAATATATAAATCTGAACCTGTTTCAACTACTCAAAAATAAATACCTCATGCACAAATTTACGACGAATGCAAGAACGTATTGATGAAAGTGAATGCTGCTTCATAAAATGAAATATTGTAGCCCAAAAAAAATCGGACAGTTCAGGTGCTTCCGAATTCTTCCCTGGCACTGTAACAAATCCATAAAACCTCCAATATATAAAGTGTCTGCAGTTAGCCCATGTATATATAAATATTCATATATGTTTGTACGTTTATATTTAAATAATTTTGGTTGATATTTCAAGTTGAATCACATTACCATTTAAATTGAATTTTCGTAACCAAACATTGTTACATATTAAATCGAATTTTTTGTATAGCATGTCATATCCACACATAATACTACAAAGTTAACACGAAGATCTGATTGAAATGTTTTTTTCCTATAAACGTAGATTTGATGCTGATCTGAATTATTAGATTAATCGTTTTGGCAAATTTCATTAATTGATTGAACTGATGGAATCTCCATTAGGACCAATAAGTTAAAAGGTTCTACATATCAATATCATTGATTTTATAAAAATTCAAAGCAAAATTAGAATATAACTAATAATCTTCCTTATTTCCATCAATTTAGAAGTAAAAGATGTAACTTCCGTAGGCCAAAATGTCAGATAATCATGCATATATAGTAGCAATGAATGTAGCAAATGAATACTAGTAGTGAAATGAGCAGCATAACGAGCTTTCGAAGATCCATGTTTGTGGAAAACATTTGTAAGGAAGAATACTTCAGGAGTTTACTGCAGCAAGATGCGTTAGATCCAACTGAACTGCATGATATCCAAGTGAATCGGATGTTGTAGTTATACACAATTGTGTTATTACTGATCTAAGATCACAAAACACCTTTTAAAAGAAAGTGGATTATTGAGCAAAGAGTGGTTCCTTGCATCCACAATGACAATGAAGGAAACAGAATTTGATTTTACTAATAGTATCAAAATACAATTGAAATGTGTGTGTTCTAGTATAAATCAGAACACAATATAAATACACACAGTTACTATCTAAGCCTACATGCACAAATAAACAAGGCAAGCATGGACGTAATGATAAAAGAGAATGCTGCTTCATAAAATGAAAAATTGTCGCAGGGAAATGGAGGAGAGTTCTGGTGTTACCCAAATTTTTCCAATTTGTAGGAAAATGAGAAAATTTGTGGTATGGTAGCAAACCCATCAAGCATTGATGAAAGCCTACACTACGTTAAATCGTCGCCATGTTTATAGAATGGTTTGGATGATTTTCAATATCCACACAAAATTATAATTCTTCCTGAACTACTCCTTTAATCGACTTGACAAATGTCACTAGTTAATAGAACCCATGGGATCCCAATTATAGATAATAACTTTAATTAATTAACATACCATTATTACTGGATTCATAGAAATATAAAGCAAACTAAAAATCAAAACACATATTTGCATGTGTACATCGTTGTAGATGTAATGCGTCACGGAATTGGAAAGTGCAAAACGTCTTTGATCTCAGGCGTATTCTCTGCATAAGAGACCTGCACTAAGAAACCCAACTTTGTGGTCATTCCGAGGCAATTTATTGTCCAGTCATGGTTTCCAGTTATGTCAAATTCGTTTGAAAAATTTATTGGTAAAAGAAGGGTATAGATGCATATTAGATATAAATTTTTGAATATTTTGTCACGTCAAAACATGGGTCACTGCTTTCAAGTTAATAATTTAAACTATTGAACAACGCCAAGTTCAGGTCTCCTCGACTACCTTGTGCTAGCGTGATAAATATTACCAAATCTGTTGAAGAAATATTGAAGTCTTGATAGACTAAGATTATTATTATGAGAAATAATGAAACTGACAATTGCGTACAGACTGTGTTGTTTGATCAAGCACAAACTACATTTCAGTAAATGCCATTCACTTCAGTCACATCAATACATTTGAACATGCATTTTCAGTCAGACTTGGAGAGGTTTAGTGCACCAATTACTAATATCGATTTAATCAGCTTTACACTGCATAGAAATGCACTCTTCTTTCTTCCACTAGCATGGCTAAATGGAATGAAGTGAACATCGGAAGCTGCAAAGACTCTCACATTTATACTTGGTGCAAATGCCCCCACTACAGACACAACTCAGATGTTCAGTAAAACAAATAACACATCACCTTGAATTGAGGTCAATCAATTTGTCTGATTCTTCACTTTTCGTTGAAATGAACATTTGAAAATATCACGTCAATACAAGAAAATGCAAGTGGAGCATTGTGCGGGCTTGGAGTCCAGGTAGGTTAGAAATTCTTCCACATGGCGTTTTCCTATTTCTATCAAGCGAATTCTCTACGTTAGCACATTGGCCAACTTAATTTCGTGGCTTTCCTCTTTTAAATATGCTACATTTTCACACTGTCATTGACAATAAGGTCTTTTTTCAATTTGACGGCCTACAATCACAACATTTTTAAAAAAGTTACTTTCGAATGAGAAGGTGCTCAAATCCGAACACTTAGGGAATAATATTGGTGGAATTAATTATTAAAATTCATAAAATAACAGTGGGTCTTTTGCTCCCATGGTGACAGAATGCAACCGAGCAGATAACTTGCACACTGAATCGGAAACATTTCACCCCATTAAAGCAGTTTTACAAATCACTTACACTTATCACTTTGTACATTTAAAGGAATATGTCAGACGGGGTATTAGATTGAATTATTTGCAAATACGAATATTCCTTTATATTTGAAGCTTTTAATTTCATATGGACCGTCTATTTTTAACCGAATGCTAATTAGGGCCCTTTAGATATAAAAAATCAATTTCTAAATCTTATCAATTATAGTTAGCAGAAGTTTGATTTATTTCTCGTATGATTGAAGATCCAATCTAAGCGGTATTTCAATTCAACCGTTATGTCACTCCAGCTATAATTTTCCCTAACACATAACTCTGTTCTGGAAAATTCCATCTTGTGTTTCCATTAATGTCAGTAGTCACAGTTGACACCTGAGTGCCTGTACTTCTCAAATCTTAACGAAGTCAAAGAACCTTCGAAATGTATTGAAAAGGAAATTTTAGAATAATCATTTAACTGGAATTAATTAATACGGATTTTATAAGTTAGATCAATAAATCAACCATAACAAGTACCTAATTGAAAAGATCAGTGAGTTGAAAAACCTCAATTTTTTCATAGAAAAAAGTAAAACGCAACACGGCAATTGGTGCTCAGGAATGACCATCTCGCGAATTCTCTTCATTGATACATCAGCCACCTTTTGCCGATTCCATCGCGTGGTCACACTTCGTCACGTTTATCCTATTAAACTCCACTTAACTAATTCATCGAGACTAATTATTAAGTAGTGGTCATTCTATATGTCCCTTTATTATGTCTTGATGGATGTTGAACAATCTTCCATTGTAACGCTTCCAAATCACAATGTATACGAATGGGTACTTGCCATTGAAAGTATCAAAAATGAACTGGTGGAGCAGTTACACCAACGACCAATTCAAACGAATTTCAATTAGACTGCGAAAGTGTGAATTGATGGGATAAAAGATTATCTAATGAATCGTGATGAATGAGTGTGCGATGTTTCAGACACAACCGGAAGACCTAGGCATTATGAAAAGATGGAGTTGTCAAGCATATTTAATCCTAAAGTGGCATACTTTTGTGCTTTTATTAAGTAGGCGATTACGAACCCCCAGGTACATTAAAAAATATTCGAACTGATGGAATCCTTGTTATAAACATAAGAATATAGTATATTATTGCTTAATTCAAAAACATTGAAAGAAAAAAAATAGAATTAAATACTTTTTCATTCATCATTGTAGAAGTAATACATCACTTAATTTAAAAATGCAAAGCATCTATGACCTCGGGCGTATTCTCTGCATGGGAGACCTGCACTAAGAAACCCAACTTTGTGACTATTCCAAGGCAAATTCTTTTCCGGTCATGGTTTCCATTTGTGTGGTAATTTTTGGCAAAACGAAGGTGTAAAACGAGAATGAGAATGCAATTTAGAAATAAGAAATCTTTATGTTAGGACAGGTAGACTTAATTAATTAATTTTTAACATTTTAACATTTCAGCTAATGTGTAAATAAATCTTTCTAAACTTAGGGGTAAAAATATTAGTAAATTTATTGAAGAAATGTTGAATTTGTGGCCAATTATGGAAATATTTATTAAAAGACATTTAATTGAACATTTCGATGAGGCTGTTTTAGTTCCGTTGCTACAAAACTTTTGTAAATAAGGTCAATGACGACTGAACTACGAGCTGTCACGAGGCATAGCTGACTTGAATGGGCATGTTGAGTGTAACCCTGCATTTGAAATTTGGAAAACGCCGACGTTGATGCCAGTGCATAATTGACTGTCGAACGCTCCTTCAAATAACTATCGACCAAGTTAACTTTACATTGTTATGGAATGTGCTCCTTCTTGAAGTGACATCGTTAGTTGAAGGACGCATGCAGTTATCACCCCTTAAAAGCTGATGTTAGAACTTTGAAGTGAATGTGAAATTAGGTGTTTAGAGATGCGTGCATGAGAATTGCTGTGAACCTAAGAGAAGAAGTAGGAGTGAATATAAAGTTGGTGTGCGTGGACTCACGGTGAAGTGGATATAATATCTCAACTGCCATATATATATAACCTGTATAGATTCTCAAGGGTTAATTTGGTATGATTGCTTTACTGTAGAAGCAGCCCACTTATTCATTGGCAAGAGGCTTAATGTTTGAAATGTAATACTTAACAGAAGTCTGTATGAGTGTGAGCGTGGGAACATTGTTGAATGTGTAAATCGAAATGTGAAAACGTATTATGGGTTTTTGTTGTCAAGAGATCATAGGTTATGGTTGAGAAATGAAATAAAGATGGAAAAATAACCACCATGACAGACAAATAGGTATTTACTGTGGACAACTGTGAGGAAACAAATAGCTTAACAACTTGAATTCGGTGCAATTCCGTCGTCTACTTCTTCGCTTTCCTGACAGGTGTACATTTGTAATCATCACGTTTATACGAAAAATAATAAGTAGACATTGCATCGATCTGAAAGGCAGGTGGGTCATAAATTCTTCCTCCTTACGTTCAACAATGTCTATTTCGCTAATTCTCTTCACGGATACGCCGGCTTCTATTCTTTAAATATTCTACGCTTCCACACTGCCACTGATAATAAAGAGGGCTTTCCCATTTTTTACTTATAATGCACACGTTCATTATAAGTGTACTTGAAATAAATTGGATGTTAAAATGAATTGCGTTGATCCGCAGGAAATTGTAATTTCTTCCACATAGTGCACTCTATTCATGTTAGAAATTTGAATTCAACACAACTTCGTTGGCTTCCTCCTGACATTCTCCAACTTCTATCCAACTTCTTCGCAGTTGCACTGACAACTTTATTTTGAGGATTCGTCTCTTTAACAATGCCGAATCTCCACAATGACATTGACAATAACCAAGGATTTTCCTCTTTACCACTAGCAATGCTCTAAGCAAAATTACTGACTGCAAAAAAATGAATTTTCTCAGTTTGCATGCTTATAATGGCAGAAATGTTACTGGCATAGTGATGGTTGTAAAGATACGTTTTATTGAAATTACGATTACTTATCTTTGATATACGGCAATTCTGCATGAACAAATGAGGTCCGGTTTGGTGGAACTTGAAAGGCTAATTTTATTTCTAAATCATCATTTTTTTGTAGGATAGAGAACAAGAAGGTGTAAAGAAATCGATCATTAATTGGAGATGGATTTAGTAGAAAATTGTTTCCACATATTTTAATGTCATTTTATGTTTCCCTTCTTTTGAACCTTTCTTTTTTCTTTTCCAATTTCCTCTGAAATGACCATGTAACTTATTTCTGCACAAATGACTAACTTGGTCAAGCGATTTCTTATGCCCACTTGAGAAATGCAATTGAAGGTCAAACAAACTGTGGTGATATGAATGTGAATCAATTTTCTCATCTAAGGTATTCTTTTAGAAGAAATGCTCCTACATATGATTGGTCACTTTCAGCCATACTGAACTATGGATGGTTGGATGAAACAATATAGGATCTCAGTAAAGTCAGCATTCTACGTGACTTCAAAATGAGACTTTTCATCTTGCTGAGCTTTGCCTTAACCCTCTGGGCCTGCCAAAAGCTATGTCCAACAAGTAAGTGGGTATCTTTTTTCATTTATAGCTGCCCTCTAATTTATCAGATCTACTTAATATCTTTAATTGAGATATTTATTTAATCATTTCAATCAAAATAATGGTCTTAATTCATTCTAACAACTGCGTTGCCAACCATTTAAGTTTGAAACATACTACTTATATTAAAGTTCTTTGAAAATTTCAAATTAGAGTGCAATATTTGAGGTGAAACAGTAAACTTGCTTATAGTTAGTATAATTGAGTCATTTTTTCAGTATTGATCATATGGATCATTTCATCTGATTCACTAAAATTGAATTTTCCATTTAGCGAATGACGTGGAAAGGATTGGTAACTTAAAACGCTTGAATTTTAGTTTTCGCAAAAATATTTTAATGTGACTCAATAACATTTTGATTAAAGTGTACTGATTGAAATAACACGTTAGGAAAATGTTAAAATTTGAATCTTTTCATGCCACTTCATTTAACACCTAATACAATTCATTGAGAGCTGAAATTGAATGACTGTATGATGAATGGAAAGGGAGTATCAAAATTATGTGTTTTGCTGATTTCATCATATATTCACACTTCCTACCGTCTATCTTGCTTAACTCCATTTATCCACATCATAGAGACTAATTGTTTGACAACGAACATGTTTGGTGTGGTCATGAGATGCAAGGCTAAGTATCGAACATTCATTCAACCTGCGATTCCTTAATTACCGTATATGCACATTGTTATTTGTGACGGTCATAGATGACACATAGAAGTAGTTTCTTTGACATCAATTCAATACAAAAAATTGGCATTTGTGGAAACTTAATGAATTAATGAAACAGTTACTCCAACTTTCAATTCAAACGGAAGTATCCTTCACAAACCTGTTTTGATAGGATTGCAAAAGTGTCAGTTGATGAGACAAGATATTATCTACTGACCAGTGAACTCCATGTTACTGATTTATAGAGACTAATTGTGTGACCATGTATATACTTGGTGTTGCCATGAGATGTAAGCTAAGCATTGGAAACCCATAAAATCTGTGTTTTCATAATCACCGCATATGCAAATTGTCATTTATAGGTGTCACAAATAGGTCATCGAAGCAGTTTCCTTGATATTAATTTCGAATCCAAACAAATTGGTATCTGTTCATAACTAATGAACTAATGAAGCAGTTGTTCTAACGATAAATTCAAACAGAAGCATATTTTACAAACATTTTGATTGGTTTGCAAAAGTGTCAATCGTGAAACAAAATATTATCTAATTGTCAGTAATTAATGAATGTATTATGTTTCAGACCCAGAAGTTAAACCCAAGTCTATAGGTGAGTTTTATAAAAAGATGAAATCATATTTGAATTTAAAATTGCTTATCTGCGGATGTTCATTGAATAGGAAGTTGCTTATCACACAATTACAATCAATAATTAAGCTTTATTTATAATGTTAATTGTCCATTTGACATTGTACGTACAGCAAAATACAACATTGCTGATTGAATTATTGGGTTACTCGATTTATAGCAACTTTGCCTATTAAATATTAATAGCAAGGTTGTAGTGACATTGTCCCGGAATAGGTATGGAGTAAAAGGAAGTAATCTTGTGAATATTCGATTTGGAGGCATATGAAGTGAGTACTTGTGCTGAATTCTTCACCCGATCTATAATATCTACTGCTCATACTTTTGACATCTCGGTATTTCAAACCCACCTGAGTTACCAACTTCTCGGCTTCATTCAAATATTCAATTTATCATTCAGTGTAATATATTTCTCACGAAATATTAGATTGAATACGATTTCAACTATTGAATAGACTAATTATGTGCATACATTTATTATTTACAAACTAGGATAAACCTAACTTTTTCCTATCAATATTAATTGTTTTAAGAACAAAATAATTGTAAGCGAATACAGTTCAATTACCTGATGTGGAGTTCTACTTCAAAAGAGACCTTTATTTTTTTACAATTAAAATTTTAAGTGACATTTAACTTGAACTAAATTACCTTTAATTGATATATGGCAATTCTGCGGAAACAATTGAGATCCGCTCGATGTGGAACATGGTCAGCTAATATTACTTCTGAAATCTCATTTTCTCCGCAGTTAATGTGGGCTCTCAGACGGTGAAGATTGAGGGAGTGAAAATAAATCAATAATTAATTAGAGATGGTCTTACTTGAAAAATATTTGCAATAACTATGCATTATGAATTTAAAGATTTTAAATTCTTTTGTTCTCATTGAAGAGAACCAGTAAACGCGCCTATAGGTAGTACAACCGAGCTCTATTTGTCAGAGGGAACATTACGATACCGACATGGAATAATGAATTTCGACACTTTTAACTTAAATCACTTAAATACGTTTTGCCTTTTAGAAAAAGCAATGAGACTCCGTGGTAGGTTTAAAATCTTGTGTTTCTAGGTATGCACAAATATTTTTAATCGGCTCAAATGTGTGTAGATTGGCCCTTTCTTTTTGAAACACTACACTGAAAAATACTATAATAATAGTCTTTAAGGTTTCATATTTAGGCACAATTCGTACTCTCGACTTTTTTGAAGTCAATTTTAGCAAATTAAGGAGACTTGACGTTTGTTACTAAACTCACTTACCATTTCTCTTGTAGTATTTGAGCTTCCAAGGGAGCGTAAGTTGAAAATCTTGAATCTCCTTTTGTGCAAATATGCTTTAATACGCCTCAGTAACAGAAAATAGCATTAATCGATTTAAAAAATATGTCAAGATAATAGCATAATATGAATCTTTCATAATTCTGCATAAATACGTTTTTACTGAAATTCGTTGAGGGTTGATGTCTTTCCATAAACAATGTAGAATAAATTGGACGAATGTGACCACGTAAAGAAAATATTGACCGTATGGTGAATAGAACGAGAAGATTGAAATGATGAGCCGTGCTGATTCCGTATCTTAAATCCTTTTGAACTCTATTCGATCAACATATGAAGATCAATTTTTTCTTAGTGTGGCCTTTATAGGGTTTGTTGAGTATTTAATATTCTTTCAATATAACACATCCAGTTCCCAATACGTAAGAAAAATTGATAATTAATGGGACAAGAGAAACTCTGAGATCTGATGGAAAGACGGAAAGATCCTTTGTTTATGCAATTTTGATGAGTAATTTGTAAGGCCGTGGAAAGTATAATTCATTGAGATCTATTTGTGGCACTTATCATATCAATGCTTTTGTACTCCAGTACATTTGGCAAATCTCGATGTCTACAGTTCAATGAAATTACTTTTGTTTTCAGATCTAAATATGTTCTCCCATGGTAAGTTGCAATTCATCAACTCATTTCTTCGAGACTTCACTTCGAAATTCTAAATCATATTTGAGTAATTTACAAGTTAACCAAATGAGCTTTGAAAGAGTTTTCTGTGTGGAACATTAAGCAATTCCAAATTCAAATAATTATGATTGCTTTGTTGAAGGAAAGCAGAGATTGCCAATAATATTGACCATTTGATTAATAGTAGGCTGAAGGAGGAAATGACGAGTCATGAAGTTTCCATCAACTCCAATTTGATTGATCTCCATTTCACAAATTTTGTGCGTGTTACTGAAATCACTTGTTAGTTACTGAACACTTTTCATTGTAATATTTTCAAACCGTAGTATATGGCTATGACCATCGGCCTTTGTGAAGAACACAAATGAACTGGTGAAGCAATTGCTCCAACGATCAATTCAAATAAAAGCATAATTCACAAACATGATTTGATTGGATTACAAAAGAGTCAGTTGATGAGAGAAAAGATATCTGAAGAAAATTTACTAATGAGTGCGTTATATTATAGGAGGCAAGAGTAACGAAGAATCTAAAGGTATTTTTTCATTAAAACGCATCTTTTATACATGCAAATCCCCAAAATATCATGCATCTACATATTTAGAAATAAGAGTATCTTGTAAACACTCATATAATAGGCATAATAATTATTCTCAAATATAGTTAGCTCAACGAAAAAATGTTCACACTTCTATTTTGCTACTATACTTGATATAAGCAGTGAGCATCATGGACTGGCATTTGTAGTTCTAAGGAATAGATATCAGTGCACATTGTGCGATGCTCCAAATTAACAATGTACATTCTTCGCTTTCAGACGAAGGTGATGATGATGACGGTAAGTCATGAATCTTGAATTTCGATTTGATAATCGAGAAAACACTCGTCAATTGGACATTTTTGTCGAATGCTGAACACTCGTTCATTGGAGTGTTTCCAAATCATAATACGCGTATATGAGCATAACTGTGAGGAACATAACTAAACTAGTAAAGCAGTTACCCTAACGATCAATCAGAACTAAAGCATACCACCTAAACATGTTTGGATTGAAAAGCTCAATTGGCATTTGATGAGACAAATGACCATCTATTTTTCGGAGATTAATGAATGTGTTATATTTCAGACTCAACTGAAATGCCCGTGGATACAGGTGAGTTTATGCAAAGATGGAGTCGCCACGCCTAATTAAATATAACGTAGCATATTTGAGTGACCATAATTGACCACACTTACGTGCTTTGATCGTATATTAAAATTGTTATTTCATGAGACAAAAGATTGTCTAATGACCTGTGATTAATAGATTTGCTATGTTTCAGGCGTAAATGAAACGCCTTAGAATACCGAGAGTTTATGCAAAAACGGAGTTGCCACGAATAATTAGTCAAAGTAGCATGTTAGCAACTTTACTAACGTGCTTTGATTGAATTGCAAAAGTTTCAGTTGATGTGACTTATGATTATCTGATGACCAATGATTGACGGGTGCGTTTTATCACAGAGGGAATGAGTAATGAAGAACCAGCGGGTGCGTTTTTTATGCAAACACCATATATTTAAATATTTGGTATCTTGTTAACTCTCAGTTAGAATCGCCAATTAATCTCAAATATTACTTGCTTCTCTGATTGGTTCAGATTCTAAATATATGATGTAATCTAGCATATTTCCGATGAAGAATTTGAAAAAGACAGCCGAAAATGGGCTATAGGCATTTGAAATTTCCACTTTTGATTGTTCATTGCCAAAGTATCCGCACTTTTATTTAGCTGGTAAACTTGACATAAGCCGTTAACATCATGAACTGGCATTTGCAGTTCTAAGGAATAGATACCAGTGTACATTGTGCGATGTTCTAAATTAACGATGTATTTTTTGGCTTTCAGGCTAATGCAATTTATTTATTCTTTTCATCTGAAACACTAAAATACATTTTTCATTTTAACGGATGATTACCATGATTATTACGTTATCTTGCATTTAAGCAACACTGATTCAAACCACTAAAGCATCAGTAATGTTAGTGAATTTAATGGACTACTCCTCCAGACACTCGCATAGTACATCGTTCCAATAAATGTGTGTCGTGAAATGGCACTCAGCGTTATGGTGGAGGACACAACTCTAAGAGCCAACTTAAAGTCAATACTGACACACAATCGATATGTAGCAGTCGAAACGCTACGAACTTTGGTTCACTATGTACTGCCTGCAAAACCTCGAATTGCGTTTGATGATGGTGATGGCTTTCCTTCTGTCCTGTCGTCTGTGTGTAGATGAGATAAAGCTCTACAATGTTGAAAAAGGGAAGAGATGAATATAAATGCTTGAGAAAATAACAATATATATATATGCAAAGGTTTCTTAAATGCATACTGGCATAGACTTAAAGCCATGGAATATTATTTTGCAAGTAGAGATTTACACCTTACTGACACTATTGCAGCATGTATTTGAACTAATTTTGTCTGAATGAAAACGAGATAATGAGTCATTCTACTGTTGAGTAGTTAAGTATCAGAGAGCTGTGCTATAGATGGGAGGAGATGTTGTGAGAGGAAGAAAGGAGACTCTAAAAGTGCCTTTTTTCATTAAAATCCATGTTTTATTCATGTATAACCCTAAAATATCATACATCTGCATATTAGTTCAACACTTTATTTTTCGTTTAACGTCAAATTATTCACAATTTTAATTGGCTGATAAACTTGCTATAAGCAGTTAGACATCATGAACTAGCATTTGCAGATCTACGGAATAGATATCAGTGCACATTGTGCGATGTTCTAAATTAACAATATACCTTTTTTGCTTTCAGGCGAAGACGATAATGATGACGGTAAGTTATCAATCTTGAATTTCGTTCTGAATGGTGCAATCGTCTTAATTATCAAAGTAACTTTTGACCTTCAGAGCCTTTCGATTATGGCTCTTTATTTCGATAATGGGAGCATAGAAATGATGAGTTGTGCTGAGCCCACCTCGTGGTCACAATTCGTACCGTCTATCTTGTTGAACTCCATTTATCCACTTCATAGAGACTATTTGTTTGACAATGAACATACCTGGTATGGCCACTCCGTGATTTCAGAATCACCGTATATAAACATTGTCGCTTGCAGGTGCTATAGATGGCGCATGGAAGTAGGTTCTTTGACATCAAATTCAAACCAAAACAAATTGGTATTTGTGGATACAAAATGACGACCAATTCAAACATTTTTTGATTGGAGTGCTAAATTGGCATTTGATGTGACAAAAGATTATTTAATGACCGGAGATTAATGAATGTGCTATAAATCAGATGCAAAAGAAATGCCTGAGCATACAGGTGTGCTTTATAAAGGATGACGTTACCGCGCATATTGAAACCTAGAATAGCATACTTGTGTGTGTGTTTATTATTGAGCAGAAAATTTTGAAACCCCAAATAGAGATCATATTTTAATTTACTTTGACATACTTAGCTGCTAACTAGTTGCACTTACGTCGAATTACAACTTTGTTGATTGAGTGAGTGGTTTGTTCAATCTATTGCAACTTGACCTTTTCAATTTTAAATTAAAGTGAAGCTGTCCCGGAAGAGATAAGGAGTCAATTGAACTGTTTACATTGACTGGAGAATTTGAATAAATATTATAATTTGAGACCTAAAGAATTAGGAATTGTGCTGAATCATTCACCAGGGCTATCCTTCGTACTGTTCGCATCATAATTCTGCTTGAATTACTGACTCCTCTGTTTCTTTCAAATATTCAATTTATGACCCAAAGGAATTCAATTCTCATGAAATATTAGAGTTAAATATTATTTTAGGCACTAACAATTAATACCCATCATAAATGCATTAATTTTTTTCAATTGATGATAAAAGTAAATAAGTTTGACCAATATTAATTATTTTAAGGACCATATAATTGTGTGCTAATATAGTGAGATTCTACATCACTAAAATGCATTATTTTTATTTCATATGAAACTAAAAGCGCTTTCATAGTTGCACCATGTTGGTCTAAGAATTATGGAGTAAAGAGATTGAAAGCAGAATAAAATGGAAACTACACTGCTTGGAAAGAGTAGATTATTGAGCAGACCTCACTAACTTTTATTTATGAATAAAAAATATCTTAAATTTGCTTCCACTTTAACTGCTCAAACTTTACCACTCAGAGAAGAATTTTATTCTAATTTGGACGTCAGGAAGGGGAAAATAAATTAAACGTGAAACTTCATGACGTAACAAGTGTAGATTGTTGAGGGGTTCTCATCTATTTTGTCGGTGAATGATCATCTTTTTTGAAAGGCGCAAAGTGAAATAAGGCGGTACAATTGCATATGTATTTGTAATCATTTAAGGATTAAAATGCTTTCTTTTTCAGAAAATCCAATTTCACCACCTGTCAGAGCATAATATCGCGAATGGACAAGATTTTAGCCGTTTTCTTCATTTTCTTGGTATTGTAAATGAGCATAATAGTGCTCATAACATATTGAATGTCTCTTTGTCTCTCATTACTGGTATGATTTGACCTTGAGATGACACTTTGCGATAAATTATGTCTTATCTTAAATTAAAACTAGCAAGTAAAATTGAGTTTGGCACAGAACATGACACTGCCATAAGTAAGAAATTTTTTATTATGATTTGAGTGTGGAATTATGTAGAAAACATGTTTTGAGTGGTGCTAGGGCAGTTTTTGAGAATGTAGAAAGATAATGGCGTAGGGGAAGACAAATTATGAATTAGCGAAGCTTGCATGTCTTCGGACCTGCCAGAGGCTCGTGAAATTTTTTGAATACCCATCACACTCTTTCTTTCATTCAAAGCTATTTTTACTCGACGCGGAGAAACGATTATCGGATTGAAATCATGCTCAGAAATGGATAAATTTAAATGCTCCTTGGAATAAATAAGAAATTAACCTCCCTCCTCACACATGACACCAAATGTACTTTTAGTTAACTGAATTGAAGTCAGCATACAAATTCCATACTGTGCTAACGACATCTTGGATGTCTCATAAATTTTACTTGGAGATATCGATTTGAAGATCGATAGTTTTTTTCGTTAAAATGAAGCTTGCATAAAACTTGGTGCGCAATAACCTCTCTTAATGAATTTGATATTGGCGCAGGAGCAGGACACTGACATAATTAAGAAATAGTTCATTATGATTTGAATATGGAGCTATGTTGGAAACATTTTGGAGGTGGTGCCAAGGCAGTTTGTTACGGATGTGGACAGGACTTGGCGTAGGAAGAGAAACAATGAAGAAGATAATCTCACATGTCTCCTTATCACCAAATATCGTTCCACAAAATAAGTGGATTTCCAGTATACCATTCTCTTGAACACCTTCAAATTGTGCACCAACTTGTCGTATAATAAAATTGATACGCATATAATCGCCCTAGGAGTGTAATCGTATCACCAATAAGAATCTCTACTTATTTTAACTCGATATATAGTTTAAAAGTAGATTGCAAATTTGAACTCAATGTAGAGAAACGATACAAGATGAAACCATGAGTCGAATCGGATAATTCTAAAAGTCCTAAACCATAGATGAAATTGATGAAATATATATGCACAACTTAATCAGTGTTTAGTTGCTCATCCTAACCAACTACAGCTGTTTAGGCTCTTGGGAGTGATGTGAAGATGATTTTTTGTCTACAACTCTCATCTAATGACTTGTTCAGTTACTCACCCTATCTTGCTGAAGCTATTCGGGCTCTTGAGAGAGAAGGGATGATGAATTTTACGACTCTACTAAGAAAATAAGTGTATGTGGGTGGCGTTGAATTGGAGGTAAATAACTGGATGACTGGTTGAACAATATTGGAAATGGATACTTGCTGCAGTGTTAGTCAGATATATCTAAGTACAGGATTAATGTCCAAATATCAGTATTTTATACCATGAGGAATGAACTCACCAGTGCACCAATGTACTTTTCGCGAAATATATTGAAGACAGCCTTAAAATTTCATTGTCCTTCTTGCCAATATTCAACAACAATTCGGCCAACGGAACTCACATTAACGTGCTTGATGTATTCGAAACTACAGTTGTAAGATTCACCACTTCCAACGTCCATTCAAAGCTATTGTACTCCATGTTGACAAATCCTTCTGCTTAATAAATTTAATTTAGTTATTAGAAAATAAGAATTTGTATTATCAAAATAAGGATTAAGTGAATATTGGTTAGTGGACTGAGCAACACAATAATGTTGTGGTTTTGATGATGAAGGTTTGTGGAAAAGGGTTGTAAGATAGAAGACCAATGGAATCTCTTCTAACATTAGGAGTGTTCTACAGGAAGCAGAGTAAGAAGCAACACAAGTGTCTAACAACCTGTTGAAATCGAAGTTATGGTTAGTTAATATTGTCATATTATCAACGGGAATCATAAATCAGTCTTCGCTGAAAGACGGATTAGTGATCAGGATGTTTTAATGACTTCGAATTGCGCCCAATAAACTGTTGATATGAAAAACACTGCATATAATTTCACAATATTTGCCTTAAGATCTCAAGGAAATTTTTCTTTCCTCAAAACGTAGATTGCCTTTTGGTCTAAACTTTTAAACTAATGAACTTGACAAATTTCATTGATTAACTGAACTCAAGGGATCCCAATTATAACTAATAAATTAAGGCATAGTACAAAAACCTTATCATTGAACATTATATAGGAAACAAATTAAAATTAAATATATTTTTGATTTCATTTCTCATCGTAGAAGTAATGCATAGTTCAATTGGAAAGTATGAGGTATCTTTGACCTCAGGCTTATTCTCTGCTTGAGAGACCTGCAATATGAAACCAATCTTTATGGTCATTCCAAGGCAAATTTGTGTTCAGTCTTGGTGTCACCTACTTGTGATATTTGTTTGGAAAATGAGGAGGTTAAACGAGAGTAAAGGTGTACTTTAGAAATAAGAATTCTGGATATTTTGGAAACGCCAATACATAGGCCACTGCATTCTAGTTATTAATTTAAACTATTTAACAAAGCCCGATTTATGTATCCTCGACTATTTCATGTCATCACCTGCAGTGGATCAGCTACCTAACTAAACCTGGCTCTACTCAGAAACCTCTATGGCAGAGTCTCCTTGTTGGTAAGACTCCTAGAATTAGATAAGCTATCGCAAAGGTATAGAAAAAACAGACGTACCACAAAAATGCGTTTTTTCTAGACATGCATGGCGTGGAGTTTAGACAGTAACGGAGCTTAGTCATTCAAAATGGCGGATCTGATAAAACAAACGAAGGCTTTCGATTGGTACTCAATCTCCGCACTCAATCCGTAAACGAAGTTGAACGGCCGCACCTTCAAGCCACGCTGTGCGCACATACAATAACGTGCCCCACAGAACTGAAAAATCTGTATCAATTTGATATCTTCGGATTCTGTAAAAATCATATTTTAGAAATTTAGCGAGATAAATATTAATGAATATATTAAATTAATATTGAAGTCGGGATAAGCTCTGTGCATATAAAGGAAAATTCATGGAACTGAAATTGCCGTAAAGACTGTGGTGTTTGATCAAGCACATACTACGCTCCAAGGAATGCCATTCATTTAAGCTGTACTAAAGCATTTGGACACAAAATCAGTGTGAGTTGATCTATGAGCTAACTCGAGATATGACTGACTTGAATAGGCTTAATGGAGGTGTCCAAGTATTTGAAATACCAAAAGACACCATTTGATGCTCGTGCCAACTACATTGCCGAAAGTGCCCATGACTAAATATTAATCAAATCTACTTTACATCGTTAAGGAGTGCACTCTTTCTTGCTGCGCAATTCTTCCTTCTTTGGTATGGCTGCTTCACTGCAGATACGCCTTACATATTAAGCACAACTACATCGTCTGCTTCTTCACTTTCTGGACAAGTGAACATCTGTAAACATCCCGTCAATACGAAAAAGGGTAACTGGAGATATTGTGTCAGCTTGAAAGGGAGGAAGATTTAAACTTGGCGTTCTCAATTTTCCATCAGGCAATTTCTTTTTACAGATACATTGGGCAATATTATTTATTTCGAGTCATCGCTCCATTAAATATGCTTCATGCAAAGGAATGACAATCGAAGCGAAATCGTGTGCCAATTGAGATAATTCGAAAATCAATGTAGTCTAAATGCAATTTGTTTAGTTGCTCACCATATCTTGCTGAAGCTAGTTGGGCAACGACTTTTATTTTAGAGAACTCTTTTCTACTAGGAAAATAAGTGCTTTTATGAAGAGTTGAATTGAATTGACTGACTGGTTGAGCAATATTGAAAGTGATGCATTCTGCAGTGTTATTCAGATACATCTAATTTTGGGGTTAATTTCAAAACATTTTAAGCTCAGGTCATAATTGATAAACCCGAATGTGCACCAAATGTACTTTTAATAAACAGGATCGAAATAAGCGTAAAAAATGCGTTGGGTTCCAGGCCTATATTCAATGACAATTTTACCACCAGAACTCACAGTAACATGAACCAAATGTTATAAGATTCATCGCTTCCATATTCCATCCAAAGCTATTGCACTTCATGTTGACAAGTCGTTTTGCTAAATTGATGTAATGTAAGTTAGCCAAATTAATAGAAAATCATGATCATACAGTACCAATGTATGGGGTAAATGAATACTGATCAGTGAAATGAGCAGCAACATGTCATTATGTAACTTTTTAGTTCTAATGAGGTCCTATTGAAACCTCCGTGATCAATGCGTAATTGATGACTTTAATCCAACCTATACTGAATGGAAAAAAAGATGGGATCTTTCATAAGCATTTGTCATTGAGGAATAGGAAAAACAATTCTACTATGAATCTTGAATTTTGAATTTAATGAAATCGGAGATTTTTCCCTAAGAGGAGATTTGCAATGAGACAATTTACCTCAAAAATTAAATCATCAGCCGAGTGGGATAATTCGAAATTCAATGTAACGTGAATCCAACTTGTCGAATCTATATTTGAACAAGTGGTTCAGTTGGGTTTCTGATAGAGGAGGAAATGCGACCTTTATGTCTAAAAGTTCTCTCTACAACTTCTCCCGCACATTCATTTTCTGGGATGACATTTCAACTCTACACTATTAGCGTTTTAGTTTGTGGCGTTGAATTGGAAGTAAATGAGTTGCTGATTAGTTGACCAAGATTGGAAATTATGTATTCTGCTTTGGTAATCAGATAACCCAAGCTTGGGATTATCGTCAAAAAATCGTTTGCTTAGATTGTAATTGTTTAACTCACCGGTGCATCGAATGAACATCAGCATTTAAAGTAGATCATCGAATATCAAACATTGACAAATATGCAATCATATGCAATTCATGCAATTCTGTTCACCTGATTTCTTGGATGACATTTCAATTCCATACCCAATTCTGCACTATTATCATTAAGATCTGATAAAAATTAATCTTTTCTCTTAACGAAGATTTGGTGCAGTTTGGTACTTTTGGAATTATTGACATTAATTTATTAAAATGATAGAAACCTAATTATTATTAAATTCATAAAATTTAAAGCAAGCTATAAATAAGTAAAATAAATATCGTATTTTTTTTCAACATTGAAGAAGTAATGCAAAACACCTTTGACCATAGGCTTATTCTCTGCATGAGAGATTCGCACTCTGTGGTCGTTCCATTGATAAATTCTTGTATTTACATTGTGTTAATTTTTTGTGGTATTTGTTTTGAAAAATCTAGATTTAAAACGAGAGTAATGGTACACTTTAGAAATAATAATTGTGGATATTTTCAAATTTTAACCAGACAGGGCACTGCATACTAATTATACAAGTGAACTATTCAACGAAGCAAAATTCAGGTACCGTCGCGTACTTTATGTTAGTACTTGTGAACTGTTGACATTTTTGGAGGCTGTGAAAAGGGAAATCTTTAGAATGTTAACAAAAAATATTGAAAAAATTATTGAAGAAATATTGTAGACGAGACAAGCTATTTCCAAATTTAGGGAAATTCATGGAACTGCTGGTTCCTAACAGACTGTGATATTTGATTTAGCACCTACCACATTTCACTACATGTAATTCACTTCAATCGCTCCAAAGCTTTGAACTCAAAATGAGTTGCCTCGAGGTAGTACTGACGTGAATATCTTTGAAATACCTAAAGTTAGACGTTGATGCTCATTCCAAATAGCCTATTGAATGTATCCATGACTAAATCTCGATCAAAACAACGTTGCACTGTTATGGAATGCACGCTTTTTGAAGCGGCATGGTCAATTGGAAGGAAGCGTGGAGTTATCCCTCCTAAATATTTGATGTTTATGACTTTAAATTGAATATGAGTGCTTTGTGATGAGGCATGAAGCATCGCTGTGAACCTAACGAAAGAAGTATCAGTGAATGTATCGTCGGTGGAGGTGGCCTCACGATGAAATGGATATACTTCCACAACTGTCACAATATTACTCTTAACATAATCTTTGAAGATGCGCAAATTCTCACAATTTTATTTGGTATGACTGCTTCACTGCAGAAGTAAACCGTTTATTTAGTGGAAAGAGAGTTAAGGATGAATTTTGAGTACTAAATAGAAATCTGTATTCCATGT
Organism: Hymenolepis microstoma; assembly: GCA_000469805.3. Lineage (NCBI taxonomy): Eukaryota > Metazoa > Platyhelminthes > Cestoda > Cyclophyllidea > Hymenolepididae > Hymenolepis > Hymenolepis microstoma. The sequence continues at coordinate 3,004,487 of LR215994.1, forward strand.
GTGAGAGTTTGAACGTTTCTAAACGTGCAAAACAAAAAGGGAGATCTTTTGAGGGGACTGTGAACGATTGTTGTAAAAAAAATGCAGCAACTGTAATTCAGTCAAATTTCTCACTTTCTCTACTCGTGAGGACTTGCAACCATGAAGATATACGAAAAATAGTAAGTGGAGACATTGTGTTGGCTTGAATCGAAGGGAGATTGTAAATTCTTCCACTTGGAGTCCTCCGATATCTCTCTCCCAAATTCTCTCCAATAGCACATTGGGCAACATTATTTTGAGCCTCTCACGCTGTTATTAACAAGAAGGAAAGCTTTTTCATTTCATTATTAACAATCTACTTGGTAAGCAAAAGTCTGCTTGAAATAAATTGGCTTTCGTTTATCTGCACGAAAATGAATTGTGGAGAAGTGTTCTTTTTCTATCATTCAATCCACATTGTCCTCTATCTGTGTGTCTATAATGCCAACAAAGCTACAGGCTCATTGGTGGTTATTAAGACACATTTAATTGAAATTGCCATTGTCTATCATTGATTGGGGCAATTCTGTACGAACAAATGAGATGTGGCGATATGGAACGTCAACAGCAAATTTTGTTTCTGAACCATCATCTCCCACCAATTACTATGGCCTCTCATAACATAGAGAATGAGGAAATAGATCAATGAATGAAGATTGACTCAGTTGATAAATGCATCCACTTATGCTTAATGATAACTTGCGTTACTTTTCGTCTTTCCATTTTCAACTTTCAATTCCCACTTCCCCTAAATATTCATGAAGCCTACTTCTGGATAAATGATTAAATCGTGCAATCAATTTGATATGTCCACTTGAAAGTCAATGCAAATGAAAGTCGAATAATTTGGGGTGATGTTAATGTGAAGTAATTTTCAGATATAAGATGTTCTTTAAGAAGAAATGACCTTAGGTATCGATGTTCATCTTTAACTATACTCAGATGTGATTGGATGGATGAACCTATGAAAGGCCACAGTAAAGTCAGCATTCTACGTACCTTGAAAATGAGAATTTTCATCTTGTTGTGCTTTGTTGTGACAATCTTGGCCTGCCAAAAGCAATGTCCACCAAGTATGTGCGCATCCCTTCTATTCATTTATATCTGCTCCACTCCACTCTATTTGATCTGCCTGGTATCTTCAATTGAGGCTTTTATTATATCACTTCATTCAACATAATGCTCTTTATTCATTAAAACAGCTGTGCTGTTGACCATTTACTACTACTACTTTTATGCAAGTGGTTTAACAATTTCAAATTGAAACGTGTTCCTTGAAAACTGACAGCATACTCGCATATAGGCGGCATGTTTGAGTTCAAATTGTCAGCAAACATGGACTAATAGATCAAGTTATTCTTTTTATCTGACCCACTCACTAAAATGCTATTTTCCTTGATGATTCATCACTTAGTCATGTTGAACTCCATTTATACAGTTTGTAGAGACTACATGTTTGGCAATGAACACGCTTCGTTTGGCCTTGAGATGTAAGGTTTAGTGCCGAAAACTCATTCAACCTGAGATTTCATAATCTCCATATATGCATATTGTCATTTGAATGTGTCATACATGACATATAGTTAGAAAAAGAGGGTGATTACAGAATTACAATCACAAATTAAAATTTTCAAGTATGGATTTAAGCTATCATATTAGCACTGGAAAATCAATGTTGCAATAGTGAATTTTAAAGATTATTTCGAAAAATTTTCTATTCTGCTGCTTTTACACTGCTGACGAACAGACAAATTTAGCTTAGTCATTCATTAAAATTGACAGGGCATTAATGAGGACTGTTAAGATTTGTCATTGAAGAAAAATGTAAATTGCTATTATCTGTAATATTTCCTTTTTGTGAGCAATATAGTGCATTGTATTTTAGACAAACCAAGTGATGTGAAAACTGCAGGTATGTCTCTCGGTAGTAAGTTGAATCAACTCATGTTGGAGCCCAAAATGACACTAATTTGTGTTTGAAAGTGTGGAAATTAAGAACTCGAAGGTAGAACACTTAATGGAACTCAATTTGTGGGAGCGAACTAGTCATTTGTCTCATGGTATATTTGTACTTTTAAATTTTTTAACCTTTTAACCACTTCCTGTGTCAGATGACAATTTTGATGTTAAAAATTACTTACTGGTCAATGAACATTTGCTTCAGTTGCACTAATACCACCACTAAAGTCTCATAAAAGGCACTCTGACATTAATGAATTAAAATATGCCTTAAAAGATAATTTCATTGCTTTATGCAATTATCTTATATATCACTAAGTATGGTATATTTTTAGTTAGAAATTTGAATCAAATAAAGTTCAAATGCAATTGCATAAAATGTTAAATTTTCGTAGGTGCAGCGGGAAAGCATCCAGTCCGCTTTGATCCAAGTAAATGCCATATATTCATTAATAGCATTACATTTATTAAAAATAAATTACCATTATTAAAACTAAACGAAGATGAACATTAATATTCTCAGTTTATAATATTCCACATTTAGTGGTTTTATAAGCTGGACATAATCAAATTGCACATAGATTCCACCTTGAGACCTTCAAATTCAACATATAACGTTGCATTTTTTTCAGATGGCTTCCCATACTCTTACGGTAACTCATGTATATTGTATTGCAAACTTGAATGGATTTTTTTTCAAACATCAAAATATTTATCGTATGAAATTTATGGATTGAAAAAAATGAATAGAGACCGAAAAAGGGTAAAAACCTCCTCACGTTATATGTATTTACTTGAAGAAATGTAGAGTGGTTGCAACACATACTCGCAGTAATGTTGAAATTTCGGCATTCAAATCTCAAATTTTTTATCTAATAATATCTAGTTCTGTAGAAGAATTTGAATTAAATTCACGAAATTGGAATATGAGTTTTTGAAATTTTCAATCTTTGCAGAAATATATGACGAAGGTAAGTATGATTTAATTGGTTATTGCACATGAACAACCAATTAAATTGTGTTATAATTAAGGAAAAATAAAGATTGATGCCATCACTCTTATTTGCTATTAGTAAAATATGAAATGAAAGATTAACTTTGTGCATTCAAATTCAACTTTTAAATTTTGAACTTCAGATGATTTCGAACCTAATGAAGGTAAGTTATGAATCACCACTTGCGTAACGGCTATAAAATGCATGTTGAATGATGAGGATTGATTTATACGATAAAGTTACTCTATATTTCTTCACTTTGCCTCTTATAGTTGCATTCTTTGAAGTGTGAATTTCTCACTAATTTTTGTTGAGTTAATTGCATGAATGTGGTAATTTATGATAATATTGACAGTTCGCTGAAAGGAAGCCAAACTTGAAATGATAGGCTGCGGTGATTACTTCATGGAGTGCACAATACGTGCACCCATTGCGGGTAAAATCACTCATTTCTCTGATATTCCTCAACTTAAAATAAATTGTCAAAATAAGCACATTTCCATTAAATGACTTGAAGTGAAAAAACTAAGATGCGGCAGAATCATTTGAAATATCCAGTTTCGTTTGCTTAATGACAATTTTCCACATTAATTAGATATATATATATATATATAATATTATATAAAATTTAACATATATATATACATCTATAATTATTTATTTTTATATAAAATTGATTTAACCAGTCGGTAAACTTGAACTAGAATTTGGAGTTCTGAGTGATGGTTACCTACGTAAATTGCCCCTTTCTCAAATGTGACAATAAACCATTTGACTTTCAGTCCTTCACACAAATGATGACGGTAAGTAATGAATGTTGAATATCGTTCTGAAGACCTGAAGTACTTATTGAATGTGTTTCACAGTTCTGAAAAAAGAACTATTCACTTTGAGATTGCCCTATGCATTACGTGACATTTCTCCTTTTACACATAGTGGTACTCGTTATAGGATCATGTTTAAGTTTCTCCAATGGCGACATTGAGTTATTTGAATGAAATCTCGACTTTTGAATTTCATTTCATATTCATGCAGACATTCAATTTGTGGTGCTCACAATTTATTTCTAATAAAAAAGTGAGCAGTAAACAATCGCAGTTGAAAATTGATATTGAGTTATTAAAGATGAACCACTTTTAATTAGTTCTAATTGGGGATAGGTGTATATTAGTGCTTTCAGCACACTTTACTTGTGTCATATGAGATTCTACGTTAATAAAGTACAAATGTCGCTTTTAGATGACAACTCCAATGAGATAGGTAAGTGACGAAATTGGACTTTTATGCAATATAGCAACGTTTTGACCAGTGCGTGTATGTAATGGATTTAGAAATAAATCAAAATTGGCACATCATCATGTAACATTAGAACTTTTATACCGTTGAAACCTCAGCATTTGCAGTCGGCACTGCAAATATTTCACTAATTCATTCAAATATTAAGAAATTCGTTCCAATAATTTTGGCTGTGATTAAAATTGATGCTTTAATATTTCGGTTTTAGAACATCACACTGTCTTTTCCAACGAAGCCTAATTTCGCGAACTGACATAATTCTAACAGCTCTGTTTCTTTTTCTTAAAATCGCGTTAATAAATAATAATGTCAATTACATCTTGAAAATCTCTTAAATTATATTAACTGAAATGATTCGACTTGGAGGTTGTAGTGGATTGCTACACCAATAGTGCTTGACTAATCACCAGTAATCTCTTCGGCAAGTTCTCCCAGTTTGACCTGGCACTCTGGATTCGTTAGGATACCTCAAATATATAGAGGAAACAGACTTATTGTAAGAAATAGGTTAATTTGAGTTGTGTTTCGCTGACAATGAGTTCATTCATTATACTGCAATGAAGGACTTGATAAACAGTGCAAGAAATTATGATTGGTGGCTGGCGGAAATATCTCTACTCTCACGATGGCACTTGCCCACAGCAAGGTTGCAACCTCGAGTCTCACTGAGTACGCATGAGATTCTATTGTTTAGACATGGCAGATATCACATATTTAGCAAAAATGTGTCATTCTGGGAAAATAAAACCAGCATAAGTATGAAATCGTTGAATTGTGTCAACAACTTGCATACATTTTCAGAGGGGGCGGGGAGAGCTTGCGAAGAATGATAGGCGAAAACGTAGTAAGCAAAGAAGAAGTAGACATTTGTAAAAATAAAATCCTAATATTGTCTTCTTCGCTCACCCAAATTTAAGGCGGGTCAGACGTTTTTTTTAATTTTCTATCACTTGCCGCTCGTGTGATCTGAATTGCATTATTGCCAAGTTCCTTTGTCGCCATACTAGTATGAATTAAAGAGTTATTTGTGCATTTACACCAAATGAGTTAAATTTTGAATTTTAAACATAGCATTCAACTTACTTAATAACTCTACTATTTAATGGTTTGCATCATAATTTACTGCTCTTATTAGTAGCTAATTGCCAAGAGCATTACAGTAAACGAAGGCCAATCATTTTGAAGGTTCTACTAAACACTCCGCAGCTTTTTGAACCATGTTTACCCTTTCATTACTACTATACGTAATTCGGCGTAACCGCACACAGACACAGTGATTCCCATCATCTTCAATTTTCAACCAATTTCTCTATATATTCTACAAAATGTGTTACTATTAACTGGCCTGTGCAATATCCCTCTCTCAATAGCTCGTTGTGCTATTATGCAAGTGGATAAATGAGGAAAACTAAGCTGCTATCAAAGCCCTCGATATCACATGAGAATGAAGTATACAGTACCATACGAATATGCTGCCATCTATTTGGATGTATCTAAATAATGCTTTTTCATTTATTCCAACTTTGAAAACGCATATAGTGTTCAGTCAATAATATTCCACAATCCTCTCTGTCCCGACGCTTACTTCTGCTCACTTACCTTACGTCTTGTTAGGCGGTAGTGCCTACGAAGATGAATTTGGTGGAACAAATGATCAATTCCGAATTGGTTTTGACAAATACATGAAATCTCATTCTATAGTTCTTATGAACACCCTCAAATCGTCGATTCACCTGTCGTTTGCGAACGAGGGACACACAACATCACCTGAGAAGTGCGAATGGATTATACTGCTTTTTTTTCCTTGTTGTAAGAAGGAACTTAGGTTCATTTTCTGCTTAATTAGACTAGAGAAATGTTCTGAATATAGATCGCAATTTCTCCAATGCAAAACACCTTTTGATCAAATGCAGAGAATCATATTCCAAATGAGATAATGTCAAAGCAACTTACTAAACTATATTTGTACAACTTTTCCAGTTGCTCACTCTCTAGCACCAGCTATTTGGTCTCTTGAGGGACGTAGGAAAATGACTTTTAACTCAAACAACTCTCCTCTACTGAGAAAATAAATGGGGTTCAATGTGCGACAGATGAATGGATGACTGGTTGTACAATAGTGGAAATGATGCTTACTGCTGAGGTAATCAGATAAATCCAAGGTTCTGGTTAATGTGAAAAATCATCAGTTTAGATTATAATTGTTTATCGTAAAAGTGCATCGAATGCACATTGGCATTTTAATTGCTGTTTCAAAAATCAAAATTGAGACATATCTAATTGAACTCTTCCGTACATCCGACTTCAGATCAAGCAATAACTTTACAATATTTGATTTAAGATCTGGAAGAAATTTGTCCTTTCCCCCAACGTAGATTTGATTATCTGCTGAACTATTAGATTTATCGACTCGACAGGTTTCATTAATAAATTGAACTGGTGGAATGCCATCTATAACCAATGAATTAAAGTTTATAACGTGAGAGTATCATTAAATTCAAGAAAATCGAAATTAGTTCACCATCGCTGAAGTGATGCTTCACGCAATTTGAAAGTGCAAATCATCAGTGACCTTGGGCATAATCTGCACTATGAAGCCCAACTTTGTGGTCATTCCAAGGCAAATTCTTGTCCACTCAAGAAATAAGAGTATAGATGTACTTTAGAAATTAGAATTCTGGATAATTTGAAAAGGTCGGCACACAGAATACAGCATTCAAGTCAGTAATTGGAACTATTTAACATTATCTTCAGTTTGTTCTTATTATGTCAGAAAATTTAACGGAAAAGGCACGTTTATTAAGACATATTTAACTGAAATTACAATTACTTTTAATTAACTCAAGAAAAATCTGTATGAACAGCAAAGGTCCGAGGTTGTAAAATGCGTAAAACTAATTTTATTTCTGAATCATCATTTTCTCTCCAGTTACCAATGTCTCTAACATGGTAGAAAATGAGGAAGTGAAAAGAAATCCATCATAACTTAGAGATGGACTAATTTGACAATTGTTGGATATTTCCCAGACTCATTCAAATATATTACTGAAGATTCAATATAACACATATCTTATGAAAGGTTGAATCGAAATAAATGAAGATTACACATAATTTGAGTTAGTATTGTGGCATGCGTCATCACATGCGTGCATAGACAGGCTTGAAAGTGCAGCGTGCAACTTCGCGTACGCATTGAGTGGGGAGAACACAGAGGCAATCAAAAGTCCTCGTTTGTTTTATCAAATCAGCTATGCTGATTACGACCAAACTTCCCGTGCTACACATCACACGATATAGGAACCACGAATAAACGTGTTCCTTCTATGGCTTTACAGTAGCTTAGCTAATTCCGGATGACTTACGAACTGGAGAGAACTGACATAGAGGTTTCTGGGAATAGTCAAGGTTTTTCAGATAGCTAATCCGCTACAGTATAAACGAACAACTCATCATTAATTTGCTTATTAAATGTAATTGAATACAAATAGGAAATATGTAATACATTTCTCGTACAAATATAGAATTATTTAAACGATATTTGGATATAATTAATTGATTTAACCAATGGATGCAGAATTATCATATTGAATTTCTCCTGAAAATTTAAATAGGACTATATGATAAATTAATAAAATTTCGGTTCTTAAGCATGTTCAACTCTTCATTCATTGGACAAATAAGATGTCAAAATTGAAATTCCGAGTAGCAATGTATTCCTCTATTGATCTCTCATGTTGAACTCAATTAAATCTATTTAACGAATTGATTATTTGTTGACTGTTGAACACTCTTTCAACGCAGCATTTCCAAGTCCACTACATACAAATATGAGCATTGGCCTTTGTGGATATCATAACTGAATTAGTGAAGAAGTTAATTCAAATACTAAGTCAAAGTAGCACATACCTCGCAATCATGTTTTGATTGGTTTGCAAGTGTCAGTTTGTGATACGGAAGATTATTTGATGACCAATGAATAATGAGTGCGTTGTATTTTAAGGGGAAGAAGATGATTACGGAATTGAGGGTTTGTCTTTCATCCATCCTACCCTTATCTATCATATATTTATATATTTGATTTTAAGAGTGTCTTGGAGACTCGTATATTCTCAATAAATAATTTGTGAGGCCTTAGGTAGGACACGTAAAAGAGCTCTATTTGTGAGATCTAGCATTTCAATACTTCCATGCTCCAAAAATGTTTTGATTGGAATGCAAAAGAGTCAGCTTATTGTACGAGTGACTACATTATGACAGTTGATTAATGAGTTTGTTGTGTTTTAGTGGTAGGGAAAATGGAGGAATCTTCTGATACGTTTTTAATTTAAAGTCAGGTATAAATCTAAACTCCCATTTATTTAAATCTTTGATTTTTCGAGCATCTTGTAAAATTTCAGATAGAAAGCATAACTGAGCTCTATTTGTCACACATAACATTTCAATACTTATGTGCTCTAATTTATTTGATAAATCTTGGCATTTAATTTTAAAGGAGCATGCGAATGTGCCAGGTAAGTTACGATTCACGAATTTCACTCTTTGAAACATCACTTTGGGTTCATGAACTACATATCCGAAAATGATAAAACTAAAATCACATTCTTCGTTGCACCACTTTGATGTCAAGAAATTGAAAAATATCGTGAACTTCAATCTTTATGATTTAGCAAGATTAAAATGGTCCGAGGCTTTGTTTAATCGTCTTGACATTACAGTAATAAATGATTATGCCAACTACATCATAAAAGTGTCTTTGACTGCATGTATACATTTTTGGAGTTAGTGTTGAGGCGGTATTTGTAGAATTGGACCGATGGCGGAGTAGAAAGCCATGAAGTGAGGAAAAGAAGAGGCGAAGCTCGCATGTCTTCTCATGACTTTAGACCTGTCAGTGAAATCTCATCACCAAATATGGTTCGGACGAATGCATGAAAGCCCTTTCCTAAGGCTTCCACTTATGCTTAACGCCAATATCCGTTTCTTTTCTTTTCGTTCATTAACGTAATGCATCAAGCGATTGGAAAGCGTGAAGCACCTTTGACCTCAGGCGTGTTTTCTGCATGAGAGACCTGCACCTTAAAACCCAACTTTGTGGTCACTCCATGGCAAATTCTTGTCCTATCATGGTTTCCATTTTTGTGATATTTGGTTGAAAATATTTAAGGGTAAAATGAGAGTGTAGATGCACTTTAGAAATTAGAAATCTTGATATTTTGGAAACATCAAAACATGATTATTGGATTTAAGTCAGTAATTCGAAATATCTAAGGAAGATAAATTCATGTATCCTCAATTACTTTATGTCAGGACTTGTAAATCTAGATTAATTTGATACTTTAGGTTTCTGTAAAACTAAATCTTGAAAAATTTAATGAGATAAATATTTGAAACCGTATTAAAGAAATATTAATCCCGATATATGCAAAGTCAATATTTAGGAAAATTCATGGAACTGAAAATGCCGAAAAGACTGTGATTTTCGATCAAGCACATACTACACTCCACTAAATGCCAGTCACGTAAGCCGCACTAAAGCATTAAGACACAAAATCAGTTAGAATTGATCTATGAACTGATTCGAGGCATTGCTGGCTTGAATAGGTTTAATGGGGGCGTCCAAGTGTTCGAAATGCCAAAATACATACAATGAAAGTGAACTAAAAATAAAGACATATTTCTTTCTGTTCATTAGCGTAGATGTAATGCATCACACAATTGGAAAGTGTAAAACATCATTGACCTCATGTTAATTCTCTGCAAGAGAGATCTGTACTTTGAAACGCAAGTGTTTGGTCATTTAAAGGTAAATTCTGATAGAGTCAAGGCATCTATTTATGTGGTCTGTATGTTGAAAAATTTTAGACATGTTGGAAACGTTAACTAACTGCCATTCACTTTAATAGCTTCAAAGCTTTTGAACTCAAAACCAGTCAGAGTGGAACTATGAATTCCTTCGAGGCATTATTGACGTGAATAACTTTTAAATACAAAAATTCAGACGTTGATGCTCATTCAAAATAGACTATTGAATGTACCCATGAATAAATCTCGACCAAATATAATTTGCACTGTTAAGGAATGCACTCTTTCTTGCAGTAGCATCGTTAATTGAAATGAAATGAACATTGAAATTTGCTAGGATTTTCGCGCGTTTATTTGATACGATTGCTTCACTGCATATAGAACTCGCATATTCAGTTAACTAAATAACAGAGCTTCAGGTGCGTTTTATGGAAAGATTGAGTTGTTACGCCAATTTAAATATAAAGTAGCATATTTGCGTGTTGATTATTGACCACACCATCATGCTTTAACTGGATTTCAAAATTGTTAGTTTATGGGACAAGAGCTTATCTGATGATCAATGTTCAATGGGTGAGTTGCGGTGAATCTGCAGGTGCGTTTTTCAACAAAACCTACATTTTATACATATATAGCCTCACATAACATACGTTTAAATATTTGGTACAAATGATATCTCGTTAACTTTCAGATTTTATTCACAATTAATCTCTAATATGGTTTGCTTTACGTCAAAATATTTACACTATTGATACATTCGTAAACTTGATACAATGAGTTAGTAATCATGAACTAGCATTGGAATGGTTAACAGTGGACATTGTGAGATGTTCTAAATTAACAATGTACCTTTTTCCTTTCAGACGAAATAAATCCTTATGAAATCTTGAAGTACATTTCGAAGTGATTTTGACTTTTCCATACGTTTAATCTGATTGTTTCGCATATATCCTGCATTGCGCCCATACTCTTTATAATTTTGCAATGTGATGTGAGGCTTTATTTACGGCAGTTAATATTCCACTTGCCTCTTGCCAGTCTTTAGGTATCAGAAGTAAGGTGTAACCTGAAAATTGATAGTACGTGAGTTTGTAAACCGTAAGGTCGGATTCCATGACTGTGAATATGTCTATGTTATAGGTGTCCAGAATTTTTGGATTTGAGACTTCATGTCTTGTGACATTCCTCCAGCATTCCACTGAAGGATCTGCAGAAGTTTTGGTTCGCCCTGACAAGGAAGATTTCTCCTATTGGAGGTTCGTTTCGTCATAGTAGTTTGAAGTCGATTGCCGATTTATAGACTTTTTTTGCCATATGAGTTTATATTTCCCAGGGTGCACCACGTGGTAAGTCTATTGCACATCTCTATCTGCACTATTTGTTCGATGTGTGATCGGAAATCAAAAATAGTAAATGTTGCTTTCAGATGGTGACGTAATCGTGAAGAATATAAGTTGCAAATTTGAAATTGGCTACTCTATAGAACCATTTGACAAATTATTCAAGAAATTAAGTGATTAAAAATAAATTAGACGTTGAAGTTCATTATGAAAATGATAAATTTCATTATAAATTTCATTATAAATTATAAATTTATAATTTATAAATTTAAATGATAAATTTCATTATAAATTTCATTATAATGAATTATAAATTTCATTATAAATTATAAATTTATAATTTATAAATTTAAATTATAAATTTCATTATAAATTTCATTATAATGAATTATAAATTTCATTATAAATTTCCCCATTTGTCATTTGACGAGTAAGATGTTAAAGTTATACTTGTGAGTAGTGCTGTTTCCCTCATTAAGTCTTCTTTTGTGAACTCAGTCGGAATAAATTGTTTGCTAACGAGCATATTTGGTGCGACCATTGAATGGTTTGTTGAGTCTTGAACACTCATTCAGTGTGTAGACATTTCAAATCCAAATATGTATATTAGAACACTAGCATTTTCGGATATCATGAATGAAATAGTGTAGCCGTTACTCCAACTACTAGCTCAAGCTAAAGCCTACATCATAAATGCGTTTTGATTGGATTTCAAAGGAATTAATTGATGGTAAAAGAGACTATGTAATGACACGTGAATAATGAGTGTATTTTATTTTAGTGAAAGCGACAACTGGAAAACCTCTCCGGTGCGTTTTCAATTAAAAAGCTGAATTTACACATTTAAAGGCTTAAACTATCAGGCATTTAAATATTGAACTCTATTTCTGAGACATAGCATTTCATTACTTCTGTAAATCAATACACTTGCCAAATATGTAGGTCTACAGTTCAGTGAAATTGCCTTTTGCTCTTAGAGAGGCAGAATGAATGCGCCAGATAAGTAACAATTCTAGAATTTTGCATTTTGAAATACTCACATTCGTAAGTACACTATTTTGAGCAGAGAGGAATGAATATAAGAAAGATTCATTTAAGAGGTGTATTTGAGTTTGTATATGTAGCATTCTAATGATTAAATTGCTTTCCGTTTCAGAATCACGAACTATGTAATCCATCGTATCATAATTAGCAAATTGACAAAAACCAAACGTTTTTTTCCATTTTCATGAAGTCCTAATAATAAATGATTGTGCCAATTACATGTTGAAAGTCTCTTTGACTTTATTAAAAGGTATGATTTGAATTTGAAATGTCAATTTCGAGGTGAATTGTGTCTTTCGTGAAATGCAGAAAAAATACAACTTAGTGTGTAATAACGTCTTTAAATAAAAATGGCATTTTCACAGAAAGATGGCACTGTCATAGATAAGAAATTTTTGATCTGGAACACAATTTTGGAGGTGGTGTCAAGGCAGTTTTTTATGGATTCAGACAGATAGTGGGTTAGAAAGTCAAACAAAGAGGAAACGAAAGTAGGCTGACTTTTTATGACTTTAGACCCGTCAGTGAATGGTGAACATCTAATATGTTTCTAGAAAATGCGTAGAATTCTGTTCTACAGTTCTTTTGAAAAACTTCAAGTTATAAATCAACCTGTAGTTTAAAAAACGAATAATTATTTAAGAGGATACACATAATCACATTAGGAGTGCAATTAGATCACAAACGAGACCAATCTCTGCCTTTTTTGACTGTAGATCACGTTTTCCCTCATTCAAAATTATTTTTAATTTGGTGCAGAGAAACGATAAATAAAGGAAATCATGAGCCAAATCGGATAATTCTAAAAGCTTTCTACCACAAATGAAATTGATGACACCTATTTGTACAATTTGGTCCGTTGCTCACTCTATCGATATAACATTGTGTGGTTTTGATGTCAATAAGTTATTAGCTTAGATCATAATTGATAAGCACACTTCTTTACTAAATGTACTTTTAGTGAATTGGATAGAAGTCAGCAATATTTAATGGCAATTTTACCACCAGAACTTATCTTATCAAGTTCCATGTTTTTGACACTAAAGTTGAAAGAGTTATCACTTCTAACTTCTATCCAAATCTATTGCACTTTATGTTGGCAAATACTTCTGCTTAATGAATTTAATTTAATTGTTAGAGAATGAGAATTTATGTTTTCAAAATAAGGTTTAAATGAAAATGGGTTATTGAAATGAGGAGAAATATTATGTCTTTGAAGGTAAACGCTTGGGAGAAAACGGGTTTAAGGAAGTAGACCACTCGAAGATCTTCAACCGTTAGGAGTGTACTATAGGAAGAAGCATTAGATTTAACACAAGTGTATGACGTCCAAATGAAGTCGAAGGTACGATTGCTTAATATTTTCATATTGTCAGCCGTGAATTAAAGATGCCTCTTTACTGAAAGTTGAATTATTGGTCAAATAGCTATTCTTTACAAGGAAATTGCGAAAAACAATGTAAATTAAATTGTTTGGAAGCACAATTGATGGTCTTATTCTCATATAACTTTGAAATATTAAAAAAAAAACTCATAATGAATATCTCGACTCACATTTACAAACGAATAATGAATATCAGAACGTATGACTCAATGTAGGCGCCGCTTCATAAAATGAAACTTTGTAATTGTGACATATCAGAGAGTTCCGATACTTCCAGATCGTTCCCATTAGTATTAAAAATAAGAAAACACACTCTTTGTTAACGAATCCATCAACCAATGCTGAAACCCGTATTTCCTTTAGATGTCTATTGCATACCCATGTTTATTCACGAGGATGAGTCAAAATACTCTCAGATATATTCCAAAACTTATATGACAAGTGATTCCATTCATTTCTTTCTGCGTGGGATTCATCGTTGCGTATATACTTTAGTAAATTAATTTGTAAATTTTCATATTAAAATTTGGGGGCTGTTTGTTTGTTTATATTTGAAGTTGAACAAACTCTTCTGTACATCTGATTTATAAAATGACATTTCGAATCCACACTTCATTCTAGAATACTAGAATTATGATCTGATAGAAATCTATCTATCCCCTAGACGTAGTTTACATGCTGGTCTAAACAATTTGAATATTCGATCTGGCAAATTTAATCAATTAATTGAACTGATGGAATCAAAGTTATAACCAATAAGTTCGAATATATTGTGTAAAATTATTATTGGAAGCAGACTAGCAATAAAAATTCATATTTCGTTTTCTTTTAGCATCGATGAAGTAATGCATCACACAACTGGAAAGCGCAAAGTTTCTTTGACGTCAGGCGTATTATCTGCTCATTGTGCTCATTGCCTAAATGATATTTTGTGATATTTGCTTAAAAGAAGGTAATTAGATATGCTCAAGTTAAGGTGTTAATGTCAAAAAAATTTTAATTTAGATTTGTACTTTTAAATTTACCGACTAGGCTAATTTGATTTTGTAATTAAACTTATGGATTCCCAATTATGACTAATAAATTAAAGCTTGTTACATGACAGTATCATTGAACTCATAAAAGTTTAAAGCATCGTTGAAGTGAGGCAAAGCATCTTTGATCGCATGTTTATTCTCTGCATAAGAGATCAGCACTTTGAAACTCAACTTTGCGGTCACTCCAAGGCAAATCCATGCAAAGTCATGGTTTCACTTTTGTGTGATACTTGTTTGGATAAATATAGTGATTAAAAGAGACTAAATATGCACTTTAGAAATAAGATTTGCGGAGTTGAATTTAAGATATATGATTGGCTGATTGGTTGAACAATTTTGAAAGTGATTACTTGCTACACTCAATAGTGTCAATCAGTGTTTTAGGGTTGATGCCTAAACTGATGGAATCCCAATTATAACCAATAAATTAAAGTTTATTGCGCAACATCATTATTAAATTAAAAAAAATTTAAAGCCGGATAAAAAGGAAAATACATATTTTCTTTTCTTCCATCATCGTTGAAGTGATGCATCACTGACTTTAAAAGTGCAAGCATCATTGACCTCATGTTAATTCTCTGCAAGAGAGACATGCACTTTGAAACCGAAGTGTGTGGTCATTAAAATGCAGATTCTGATAGAGTCAAGGCATCCATTTGTGTGGTTTATATTTGAAAAATAAAGGGATAGGAGGAGAGTAACAATGTACTTTGGAAAGAAGGACTCTGGACATTGCGGGTACATCAATATGCAGGACCCTGCAACCAAGTTAATAATTTAAACTATTCAACTAAGCCGATATCCTATATCCTCGACTACTTTATGTTAGAACGTGTAAAATCTATATTAATTTGACATTTTACGCCTCTGTGGAAGTAAATCTAAGGAAATTTAGCAAGATGAATATTAACAAATTTTTGAAGAAATACTGAAATCGAGATAGACTATGTCCATATTCAGGAAACTTCATAAATCTTGAAGTCGATAATAGCTACATCGACTGAAACTGACAACTTCGAAGAGACCGTGATGTTTGATTGAACGCATACCGCATTCACTTCAGTTGCGCCATTGCTTTTGGACACTAAGTCAGTCAGAGTTGATTCATGTGGTGCCTAGAGGCATATCTCTCTTGAATAAATTATACTCAGGTATTTGAAATATCAAAAGTCAAACGTTGACGCTCGGGTCAACTAGCCTATCGAAGGTACCCACAGCTAAATATTGATCAAATCACATTTATACAATTAAGGAAGGCATATGTTCCTACAATAGCATCGTTAATTATAATGAACTAAACTTTGGTATTTGAAAGATTCTCAAGTGTGTATTTTATCTGATTGCTTTATTGCAGATACAACCCACATACTCAGTGAAACAGCCAACATAGCATCTTGAATTCAGCACGACTACGTTGTCTGCTTCGTCACTTTCTGGATAAGTGAACATTTGCCAACATCACATCAGTATGCAAATCTGTAAGTGGTGTTCTCCAATATCTACCTCGCAAATTTTCTTCAATGGAACATCTACCAAGTTAATTTCGAAGCTTCATTTATTTAAGTGAGCTGCATTTTCACACTGCCTTTGACAATTTGGGGAAGGGAGGGTTTCCATTTCATTGCTAACAATGCGCACGTTGAACTGAATTAAATTGAGTTGCATTGATCTTCAAGAAAACGAATTGTGGAAAATTATTATTTTTCTATAATTCATTTTATATTATCCTCAGTTTGTGTGTCTATTATGGAAGCAGTGTTTCTGGCTCAGCGATGGTTATTAAGACGCATTTAGTAGAAAGTACTAATACTTATTATTAATGTACGGCCATTCGGCATGAAAAAAGAGGTCCGGCGTTTTGAGAAGTGATACGCTAATATACTTTCTGACTAATCATTTTCTTTCCCGTTTCTATGAGTTTTCAAATGATAGGGAAAGAGGATGCGAAAAGAAACCGGTTAATAGTTATATATACATAGAGAGAGAGAGAGAGGCATATGAATGTGCTAAGTAAGTTATTATTCTCGAATTTCGTGCATTGAAACAGTATTATGGGCTTATGAATTGCATGTCTGTAAATAATGAAACTGAAATCACTTGCTTCGTTGCCCAATTATATTAATGAATTTTGATGCTATGAGATTGAAAAATAGCTTCAACTCCAATCTTCGTCTTGTTTCAAGAATAGATTGGTTGCGGGATTCTCATCTATTGTATTTTTAAATGGAAGTTATTTTTAGTGTGTGAAGTATTTAGTAAATGCAAACCCCTATACGAATTCTTTTCATTTCAGAATCTCAAACTTTCCACGCAAAGCAGACTAGTATCGCGAATTGATAAAATTTCAACGGCTTTGTTTCATTTTATAGACATCTTAATAAAAATAATAACATTAACAATTATATTAATAATAAATGATTTTGTCATCATAAAAGTCTCTTTAACTGTACGATAAATTGAGTATTTCGTAAAAAATACGTTTTCGGAGGTGTTTTTAAGGGAGTATTTGTAGAAGTGGACAGAAGGCAGAATAGGAAGCCAAGAAATGAAGGAAGGAGTGAAAATCAAATGTCTTCTTCTGACTCGAGATCTGTCAGAGATAAGTAATCACCAATTATGTTTCTGACGAATGTATGAAATTCAATTCTACAGTTCTATTGGACTGTTTCAAATTGTCGAACCACCCGTCCTTTAAGAACAAGAGTCAAGCACACACAATCACCTTAGGAACACAACTTACTATTGATCTTTAGTGAGATCAGGAATAAATCCTCTTTCTGCTTACTCCCACTCGAGGAATTTTTTGAATATCCACTGCAATTTCTCATAGTCAATGCAGAAAAATGTTTATCAAAGTGAAATCGTGGGCCCACTGAAATAATTCGAAAATCAATGTAAGCTAATTGCAACCTGTTCAGTTGCTCACCATATCTTACTGCACCTGAGAAAACAAGTGCTTTCAAATGGAGTTGAATTATTGGTAAATGATTGGAAGACTAGTTGAACAATTTTGGACGTGTTTACTTGCTACAGTGCTAATCAGACATACCTAAGATGTACTATGTATGTATTATTGAGATGGAGATAATTGATTTGCTGATTAGTTAATCGGCTTGACAAATTCCACTAATTAATTGAACTGATGAAATCCAAAATATAACCAATAAATATGCGTATATTATATAACAATATTTTTGAATTCATCAAAATTTTAAGCGTTGAATTGTAGATAAATGATTGGTTGGCAGGTTGATTTAAGTTGGAAGTTTTGCATCTTGTTGTGCTAATCATTCTTGCCTAAGATTGGGATTAATGCCAAAAATCGATATTTCGCATCATAAGTAATGAACACATCAGTGCACCAAACGTACCTCTATTGAACTGGATTGAAGTCAGCATAAATATTAAATTGGGCTGCCTGCCAATATTCAATGCCAATTATACCACCAGAAGCCATAGTAACATACTCATTATATTCGAAGTAATCGTTATAAGATTCTTCACTTTCAACTTCCATTTAAAGCTATTGTACATCATGCTGACAAGTCGATCTGCTGAACGGATTTAACTTCCGAAGGCCGAAATACCGAAATGTCAGAGAATCATGAATATATAGCAAGAATTAATGATGCAGATGAATACCAGTAGCGAAATGAGCAGTACCAACGAGTTTTTGAAGATCATTGCTAGTGAAAAACACTTGTAAGGAAGAAGAGTGTACTGGAGGAAGACATGTTAGATTCAACACAAATGCATGAAATCCAAATGGTTGTTTACTATTGCCTTATTATCAACTGAGGATTAGAAATTTCTTTTCACTGAAATGTGGATCGATTTTTGCGAATAATTTGAAAACTTGAAAATAGAAATCAATTACATTAATTTGGCCATATTTTAAATACTCACAATTTAATAACTCACCCCACATGGACAAACGAACGAGGAATATAAGACCGTATTGATTAATGTAAGCACTGTTTAATAAATGTAACATTGAAGTCACGAAATGTCAGTCACATTATCAGTGACAATTGAACTATGCGCATAACGGACTTGATGCGCTGTTGATTGATGTAACCAATTATTTGAAATTTGAAAAAAAACAAGCGTTGACGCTCATCTCAAGTAGACTATCGAATGAATAATTGACCATATCTTGACTAAACCAACTTTACACTGCTATGAAATACTCCATTACTCAAAGTGACATCAATAATTGAAAGGAAGCATGGAGTTAACACTCCTAAATTGCTGATGTAGGACGTGAATGTGGGTGTTTCGGGATGGATGCATGAAATATCTCCATGAATCCTCACTGATATGATACGAGAAAAGACCAATTTTATGGAGTCGGACTCAAGGGGAAATGGTTCTATTTTCATTATCCGAAATATATTCTTCTTAGCTGAACTCATGTAAATGTTTAGATTTTCAAGCGTTTAGTCGGTATGATTGCTGCAACGCATTCACAATTCATTTATTCAATGAAAAGAGAGAGAGGTTTGAAAAGGGGAACTAAATGGAAATCTGTTAGTTTTGTGTGAGAGTGGGAACGCTGGTAAATGCACCCATCAAAACGTGAGATCATATGAAGGGTTTTGTTTTCATGGTTGAGGAATGTAGGAAAAGTGGAAAAATAACCATCATAACACGCAGGCGATCATTTATTGTGAACGCCTGTTGTAAAACAATTAGTGCAGCAACTCGATTTCGGCACATCTCCGTCGTCTGCTTCTTCTTTACCTTCCTGACTACTGAGTATTTGTAAACATCACGAAAAACAGTAGGCGGAGAAATTGCGTTTACTTGGAGTACAGGAATATTATAAGCTCTTTCACTGGCGTCCTTCTCCAATGATACACCGCTAAATTTATTTCGAATCATTGCTTTATTGTATATGTTTCCATTTCAGTACCAACAATGTACGTGGATAGGTGCATAGACGAAAATGCGGCATGATAAGGACAGGAAGATAACAAATTCTTTCGCTTAGAGTTTTGCAATTTCTATTACGCAAATTCACTTCACGGTTACAGTGGTCAACTTTGTTTTCGAAGCTTCATGGAGTTTTCACTTCTAAATCGCTAATGTTAGGACTTTTAAGTGAATGTGAATGTGCGTGCTTTGTGAAGGGGGTATGAAATGTCGATGTGCACATATCAGAAAGAGTAACAGTGAATTCAAAGTTGGTGGAGGTAGCCTCACGGTTAAA